>JAGFNQ010003316.1:303466-340156 GCA_024364735.1 Boesenbergia rotunda
TAACTCAGGGATAATTAACAAGTATCCAGGATAGGCATAATAACCCAGGGATAACTAACAAGTATCCAGGACATGCATAATAAATCAGCGGATAACTAACAAGTATCCAGAACAGGCATAATAACTCAGGGTAACTAATAAGTATCCAGGACAGGCATATAACCAGGGATAACTAACAAGTATCCAAACAGGCATAATAACCAGGGATAACTAACAAGTATCCAGACAGCATAATAACCAGGGATAACTAACAATTATCCAAACAGGCATAATAACTCAGGGATAACTCACAAGTATCCAGGACATGCATAATAACTCAGGGATAACTAACAAGTATCCAGGACAGGCATAATAACTCAGGGATAACTAACAAGTATCCAGGACAGGCATAATAACCAAGGCTAGTGTATAATCTTACTGCTATTTATAACCAACCGTGCATAGCAATATGACAATATCTAAAAGATAAGTCAAAGGGTACCCGCCTCCAAGTAGATGCTCGTATCAGCAAGAGCCTCCCGGCTGATAATCAGAAATGCTAACTCCAATCAATGCCCTTTATCAAAGGCATAACGTTTAGCTACCATAATATGAAATTTATAGCTAAACAAACTGTCTCAAATAATTAGGATCGTCCTAATTATCTCGTTTCATTTACTTAACTACAATAAATGAGTAGGTCTTAATTATCCCACATTCCAATGCCTCAAACTTAAATTATTAGGTTTAATTTCCATTAACCTAATCCCATAACACAGATCAACATCGGAAGCTTAACTCCATCAATTAACAAATCCTTTCATTACAAATTGATCTCTACCTCCACAGATCACCACATGGCAACATTCAAATAATACAAGGTTAGGGAAATCAAACCTATACCGGTTAACTTCCAAATCAAAACCATACAAACATATCCATAATGATTCCAATTAAACCATGAGTTTACTAATTAATCCAAACCAATGTATCAATCCCCCCAGCTAATCCAACACTAAGCAAAACATAACCCATGCAATCCCAATCTTGATCACAAATCGTCCCACATCTATCTCGCGGTAGCAAAGAAACTCCTCCCCGATCAACAGACACAAGACTGAAATAAACGAAGTCTTACTCCAAATAAATGAATGATCTGATCCCAAAACTGAAATCTAACCAACACTGCATCCCCCTACTATCAGACTGAAAAACCAACACCAAAACAGAGATTCATCCTTATCATTACCTTGATGGTTTGTCCTAGCCTACGAAGTAATTGGCTACACAAACCTAAACTGTCATCCGAACAATCCAACTCATATGATATGAACATAGCAAATTAATGGTTGTTTTTACTCATCCAAAAATCAACAATCCAAACACTATACTCACCTGATCTGGCACGCCAACTCCACAAATGAGATCGAGAATTCAACTAGGCACACAAGGCATCGTAATCTAGTGTACATGCTTCTCAATGCGGAGATCGCAGGAGTGGAAGAGAAATGCTCGGCTTTGGCTTGCTTGCGCGAGGAGAGGAATCGATAATCCCCATTTGCTTACGATGCTGCAATCGCGAGGGAGAGGGAGTCGGCAGTTGGGTGTTGCGGCTATCAACTCCAACGAAGGGTAGTGGTCGGCGGAGATGCTGATGGTGTCGCCGCCCGTGTGGCGAAAGCAGAAAGCTTCGCATCGACGCGAGGAGGAAAGAGATCGAGCGATGAGGAGGAAGGGCGGCGCCCTTGGGGTTGTTTCGCGTGCGCGAAGAGGGGAGGAAGGAGAGGGCGAAGGTGGGCGTTCGGCGAGGCTGCGCGAGGGAGTCTAGGGCACGACACACACAGGGGAGAGGAGGAAAGATTAACTTATAAAGGATGGCTTTTTTTTCGAAAAGGTCCTCCAATCTCAAAAATCCCAATTATGCCATTAGGGTAGGGTTATTAACAGTTTAACCCTCTAATATATTTTATTCCACCTCAGTATTTCTCTAGGGTTAGATTATTTACCCTTTCATAATTCAAGAGTTTATCCATAAACCCTTGATAAGTTTTAAGTTTTTACAATAAAGCCCTTTGGGCTCCTCCCGTAAGCCGGAAACCCTAGACTCTATCCGAAAAAATCCCGAAAATTTTTCTGGTCCGGATTTTCGAATTGCCGTATTTTACATTGACTAAGGGCACCTCCTTGTTCCTTAGCTTCTTGACCTCCCGATCCAAGATCTGGATAGGTTGGCTTTCATAACTTAGGTCCTCCTGAACTGGTACCGACTGTGGCTCAATCACTTGGTCCATGTTTGGAAGACACTTCTTAAGCATTGACACATGGAACACATTATGAATAGCTGACATTTCTTGAGGCAGCTCCAGTTCGTACGCCACCTTGCCAACTCTTTTCAGTACCAGGTACGGTCCCACATATCGCGGACTCAATTTCCCTTTCTTCCCGAATCTCGTTATCCCTTTCATCGGAGCCACTTTAAGGAATACCAGGTCCCCAATATTGAATTCCAGTGGCCTACGCCGGGCATCTGCATAACTTTTCTGTCGACTCTGCGCAGCTTCTATCCGTCGTCGAATGGTCTGTATAGCTTGGGTGGTGTCGTTGATGAGATCTGTCATAAGCCCCATTGCCTTCTTCTCACCACCTTCATACCAACAGATTGGAGACCTACATCTCCTACCGTACAGAGCTTCATAAGGTGTTATGCCGATAGTAGCTTGGTAGCTATTATTGTAGGCAAATTCTGCCAAACATAGATATCGGCACCAGCTCCCTTTGAAATCCAGAGCACAAGCCCGTAACATGTCTTCCAACACTTGATTCACCCGTTCAGTTTGCCCGTCAGTCTGAGGATAAAAAGCTGTACTGAATCGTAACTTGGTGCCGAGGGACTTCTGGACACACACCCAGAAATGTGAAGTGAACCGACTATCCCTATCTGAGATGATGGTCTTGGGATCTCCATGAAGTCTGATTATCTCCTTAGCATATAACTGAGCCAGTTGCTCAATCGAATAAGTCATCTTGATAGCTAAGAAGTGAGCAGACTTCGTCAACCTGTCCACAACCACCCATACCGCATCATATCCATTTGTAGTCTTGGGAAGTCCCGAAATAAAATCCATAGAGATATCTTCCCATTTCCATTCCGGAATCGGAAGTGGCTGCAGAACTCCTCCAGGCCGCTGGTGTTCTGCCTTCACTTGTTGGCAGGTCAGGCAAGTGCCAACATGCTGAGCCACATCCCTCTTCATACCGGACCACCATAATGTCTCTTTTAGATCTTGATACATCTTGGTGGATCCTGGATGCATTGAATAACAGGTTTCATGAGCTTCGACTAATATCGCTCTCCGTAGCTCCGGATCATTAGGAATACATAGTCGATCCATAAGATAGAGTACTCCCCCGTTGGCGATACGAAAACCATCGCCCCTTCCTTCTAGGATCTCTTGTTTGATTCTCTGAAGGCTAGGATCACCATCTTGTTTATCCAATATGTCCTCATTAACTTTATGATATCATTACATGCATACATCATAATTATATGCTTATTGTATCTATGGATAAACCCAATAATAATATGCTTTCGAAATATTAATTCTCAATTCGAATTACTAATTATATTCGTCTATATTTATAGGGTAGGCGAGATCTTATTATATTACCCAAAAATTTATTTATCACATCTTATAAGTCTATATACAAAACTATCCGAACTCAGTGGGCTAAACGGGCGGCCATCGTGCCCATAATGAAGAATACCATAGCGGTGACTATCACCCCTTCGTCCATCCCCCCTTGGCCTGCCTCAGGATTTTCTACTGTTTCCATCGGATCCTCTTCTTCTATCTCGGGGACCTCCTCAGCTACCCCAGGATCTCCCTCAAGCATCCCGGGGTCTTCCTCAAACATCTCTCCCTCAGGCATCTCGGGGTCTTCCTCAAACATTTCTTCCTCAGGCATCTCGGGGTCCTCCTCGAATGGTTCGGGATCCTCCTCGTATATCTCGGGATCCTCCTCGAATGGCTCGGGGTCCTCCTCGTACATCTCGAGATCCTCCTCTAACGGCTCGGAATCCTCCTCGTACATCTCGGGATCCTGCTCTAACGGCTCGGGATCCTCCTCGTGCATCTCGGGCTCCCCCTCCGAGTCCCCCAGATCTTCCGGGAACTCATGGCGGAGAAGCTACTTACATAATTCCGTATATGAGATACGGCATCCGTGTTGCCCCCAGATCTGATGAGCAACCTCTCTCGCCCGATTGGGCAATGAGCGAAGCAGAGCTCCGATCCTATGATCATCCATGACTGGAAACCCTTCCTGCTCAAGTTTCCAGAATAGCCGATCCAAAAACCCCATGTTGCCTTGAATTCCACGGGTCGGACTGTACTCAACCGCCTCTATCCGTTCCATCAACTCGCGACACCTCTCAGTGTAGTTCTCATGCAACATCTGGAATTGAAAAAATGACATAGTTAGTACCAAACCGACCAAGCCAGTACAAAACCATTTCCTTTTCAATTCGCAAATATATACAGAGAAAAACACACACACAATCGGTTTAGTCTACCCTAGTGATTAAAATATGTAACCACCTTCCTACCCCAAATTCTAAATTATTTAATTTTTCATAAATAAAACAATAGAAAATATCGTTCGTATTCACATATCTTACGAGTACTTGCCATTATCTATCATAAGACACCATTCATACTTGCATATTCTAGAAACATAACATATCGTAAGAGTGCTTATTATCATGAAATTTACCGAAAGGTACTTACTTGGAAGCGGCAGGAAGGAGGCTTGATGTGTGTGTAGTGAGATGGCAACGACTCTGATACCAACCTATAACGCCCGCCCTTTTCCCACACCTCGTGGTGTGGCGAGATAGGCGTCGTTACGCTAAACATACATGTGCATAAAAAGATCTTAATGCAGCGGAATCATTTTTTTTCTAAACATGCTTTTAACCATACAACTAAACACATGGACCATCTATACATGGCATCATATCATAACTTAACCATTCCATAGCTTATTCATAAACGTAGAATCATGAGTCTTAAGTCACTCATTTGTCATACTCATAAATCATAGCATAAAATTTAAGAAAATATTTTCACACCCAAGACATGCATTAAGTGAGAATATAAGAATCTTTTGCCAAGTCACTGCTACACACACACATGCTTCTGCCTCTCCTGCGGCTTCCCTTAATAACTTCTTGCATGATCTGCGGTACAAGGAAAATAAAACTATAAGCACATAGGCTTAGTAAAACCCTTTCCTACTCACTAAAACCATACGTCACTTAAGCGTAAACATATCAAGTATCTGACATAGCATAACTTCAAACATAAACATAAGCATAGTTATGGCATAAGTCATAAGCATATGAACAATTCGCATAGCATGATTCCTAACATCACCATAGGTCTACAACCTACTTAGCATGACATAAATCTTAACATACATGAACATGAAACATACATACGTGAACATGAAGCATATCTATACATGACATAATTCTTAGCATACATGAACGTAAGGCATACTTAGACATGACATAATTCTTAGCATACATGAACATAAGACATACTTAGACATGACATAATTCCTAGCATACATGAACATAAGACATACTTAGATATGACATAATTCTTAGCATAAATGAACATAAGGCATACTTAGACATGACATAATTCTTAGCATACATGAACATAAGGCATAAGATATGAGCATAAACACAACATAAAATATACTTACCCTGGCGCGATGCATAACATGGATGTATGAATGAGTCAAATGCATGTACTACATAAGGATGCTTAATTTTTAAAATCATACTTTTAAATGCTTAACATAAACATAACATCATTGGGGGTCCCCGGCTTGTACCACATACATACATCATAAGCGCGCATCCCTAAGTAAATATGAGGTAGCTAGCCTCAATCTACTAGGGTAAGGACAGCATAGTCGGTAGTCCTAGAACCGGGGCGTTCTTAAGATGCCCATCCCTGTTGCACAGCTTCGGTAGTGCCAGAACCGTGGACAGCTTCGGTAGTCCAGAACCGGGGTGTTCTTAAGGTACCAATCCCTTGGACCCATACTTCAGTTCGGTACAAGCCTCATTCATAAAAATAAATATGCATGCTTCATCATTCATACTTGTCATTCATACTTATCATTCATACTTATTTCATATCATCGTCATGCCTTCATCATTCATACTTATCATTCATACTTAAGGCATAACCATCATCTTCATTCATACTTATCATTCTTTATTCACATAAGGACATACATGCATAATCATGTTTTTAGCAATAAACATTATCTTGGTTCGTAAAACTTGCATGATCACAATACATAAATAACCATGTACTTCATACATGATACATTTCATCTAGCATACATAATCCCAGTATTCATCAATAAGCATGGATGGTAAGCTACATATAAACATGACACATACTACTAGGGTTCATGGCATTTACCTTAAAACATGCATGTACTTTCATAAACCATAAATCTATTATAAACATTTATCATTATACATACACCATTCCGTCTATCATAACTTACATCCTACATCGATTTCATATATTCATGGTATATGATCTAATTGTTCATGAGTAAAGCATCACTTAAGATCTAACATTCAAAACCATATTATTCCACACATAAATTAAGATTTTTGTAACATAAAGATCCTTACCTCATGCTTAACTACTTACTAGCATCATGGTAACTTAGAAACATGCATCCTTGAGACCTTAACCCAATCCAAACCCTAGGTTTGGGTCTTGGCCGAAACTTGAAGGAGATCTAAATTCATAGAAAATTTGCCTAGATTAAGATTAACATCCTATACCTTGCATATCATGCCATGGAAGACCAATTTAACCCTTGATTGGACTTAACACTAAGCCTTAGCCATAGTACATGACTTGGCCGAAACCTATAAAGGTAACAAGCCCATAGAAAATCCATACAAATCACTACTTTCATCCATACTATATCATAGCAAGACATACTAAGCATGCTTGGAGCATTGAAGATTAAATCTAACCCTAATCTTGAAGGTGGCCGAAACCCTAAGGGGTTCTTAGGGTGCCATAAAACTTCAAACATCATGCTTTTATACTTCACCTATCATAGGTAACCATTTACAAATATAAATCAAATCTTTAACATGATTTCTAGCCCAAGACATGCCTTGGCCGAAACCTTCATGAGCTCTTTTCATGGATTTTTTTCCAACATATCATGCCAATAAGACTTAGATCATGACAAATAACTTTGAAAGCTATCATACCACAGGTGAGAGGGTTTTATCTTGGGTTGTCTTTGATTTTTAGACCTTAAAAGAAGGAGAATGGAAATCCCTTTGCCACTTGAACCCTTCTTGCCCTTGTAACCTTGGAAGAGAACCTAGATCTTCCAAATAGAGTCCTTGGTGGAACTTTTCTTAAGGGGGAGAACACCTTGAGTTTTCAGCCAAAGCAAGGAGGAAGAAGAAATGAAGAGGAGAAGGGAAGTTGTAACTTCCTTTCCATATTTATATCACTTTAAAAAGGGGTAAATGAAGAGTCATGGTGTCTCTTCTCTTGATGACTCTTCATTTCCTACACCTTAACTAATATCCACTTCATTCCCTCATAGCACTCCCTTGCTAGGTGAATTGGTTAGTGCATGCTTGGTTGTACAAGAGGTCCAAGGTTCAATCCTTGGTGCATGCACTAATTTTTCTATTTTATTTTTAATTTATTTCCTATTATTTCAAAAATTCCTTAAAAATTTCCCCATAATTATGTTAATATTTCCCATTAAAATCCATCTATTTTTATATTAAATTTTACCTAAAATCCACCCATGATAATGGCACTAGAAAGCCCATATAAGACCCCTTAGTACTTAGTTTCTCAATTTAAATGAGAGAACCATGGGTTTCTCGGCTAAGGTTCGTATTAATATTTCTAGATCCTTTGGAAAATTATCTAGACATGCTTAATATTTTAAAGAAAATATTAAGAGAATTTTCCGGGTCGTTACACATACATACATCATGTGCGCGCATCCCTAAGTAAATACGAGGTAGCTAATCTCGACCTACTAGGGTAAGGACAGCTTCATCGGTAGTCCCGAACCGTGGACAACTTCATCGGTAGTCCAGAACCGTGGACAGCTTCATCGGTAGTCCAGAACCGTGGACCTTACTTAGGTTCGGTACAAGCCCATTCATAAAATAAAATAATTTCACATGCTTCTTCATTCATAAAACATACGTGGCATAATCATTCATTCTTAATGCTTACATCATCATTATGCCTTGAAGGCATGAACCTTATCTTCATTCATCATTTTTATTCCATATCATCATTATGCCTCGAAGGCATGAACCTTATCTTCATTCATCATTTTCCATTCATAAGACATGACATACATACATAATTATATCCTAAGTATAAACATCATCCTCGTTCATAATGTTTGCATGATCACGGTACCTCAGGTAAGCATGCATTACATACATGTCACATATCACATATCATACATGATCATGGTATCTATCATAAAACATGCAGGGGTAAGATTCATAGGAACATGATACTTGCTAACTAGGTTCATAACATTCAGCCTAAACATGGATAAGTCTACATAACTATCTTATACATATGTCCAAAGTGTTTATCCTAATGCATGCATACTTCTTCGACACATGTGTTCGTAACATATGATGGAAGACATTCATAAATAAATCCTACTTGAATATGATACATAACATAACATTCAGAGTCATAATGCATAACATATAAACTTAGGGTTTGGACATTATCAGAAACCATACAACATCCTTGAACCTATTCACATACAATTACATACACTACCATAGGGAGTCATTAGAACCCTTAATTAGAGTTAACCCTAAGTCCTAGCCCTAATTCTTGTCTTGGCCGAAACCCTAGAAGGGTAATGTGTTCATGAAAAATTCACATACTTCACAATTAACATCCAATACAATACATACAATACCCTAGGGAGCCATTAGAACCCATAATTGGGGCTAACCCTAAGTTCTAGCCCTATTCTTGGTCATGGCCGAAACCCTAGGGGGGGTCTAGGCCCATGAAAAATTTATACCATTTACAATCAATATTCATAGGATCATAAAGAATCATAGATGACATGCTTAGAGTTTAAATCTAATCCTAACCATGGATTAGAGGTGGTGGCCGAAACTTGTAAAGGGTCCTAGGGTGCCATCAAAAATTTCATAACTCATAATTTATTCCTTATTTACCATTAACATTAGGAAACCTAAATAAAGTTTTAACATCATCCTAGACTTGGAACCATGCCTTGGCCGAAAACCTTAAAGGATCATTGCTCATGGTTTCCTCAACATATATATCTACAACAAAACTTGAATCATGGTAAACATCAAGAAAAACTATTATACCACAGGTGAGGGAGTCTTACCTTGGTTTATCTTGATTATCACCTTGAATAGAGAAGCCAAAAGAAACCCTCCTTGACCCTAGACCACCCCTAGCCCTTGTAGCCTTGTAGGAGGCCCTTAGATCTTGAAGATGGAGTCCTTTGTGAAGCTTTTCTAAGGGAGACAAACCCTTTGTGAGTTTCGGCTAGGAGAAGTAAGAAGAGGGAGAGAAGGAGTTTGGTGGAAGAAGAGAACAATGACTTAAGTGCTAAGTTGTCTCTTCCCTTCCCCTCTCTTTTATACTACATGAAGGGGGCAAGTGAAGGGGCATGGTGCCTCTTCTCTTGATGACTCTTCACTTCCCTAAGCCTTAACTAAAATCCTCTTCATTCTTTACTAGCACTCCCTTGCTAGGTGAATTGGTTAGTACATGCATGGTGATACACTAGGTCCAAGGTTCAATCTTTGGTACATGCACTTCTTTTTATTACTTTTATAATTATTTTTGCTAAGGCCCATATAAGAGCCCACTAAGGTTTATGTTAATATTTCTAATTTAAATCCATTCCATTCATGATAAAATTTTACCTAAGGTCCCTTAATGGCCATGGTATTGAAGACCCATTATTACTTAGCTAATCTACATGAAAAATCATGAATAATCATGCTAAGGTTCGTACTAGTATCTCTATGTTCCTCGAAAATCTATCTAGACCTGATCAATATTTTTAAAGAAAATATTGAGAAAATTTTCTGGGTCGTTACAATAGCTCAATTGGTATTCAGGATTCATAAAGAACTAGATTTAAGCCTGGATCTAGGGTTCGAATCCTGGGAAGCCAAAAATCCACTGCCCAGGAAGTGGGAAGACCTAGTATGGTAACGGCACGGTCGACGGTCGACGGTACAACAGTCGTGAGGGCCGGTAAATGGGCCGTCGAATGAGCCGGGTCGTTACAACCATCATGCATCTAAGTGCACATGCAAGTAGTAACAGAATCAACCAATGCAGATATTATGTGACATGCCGCCATAACCCAATCACTCTATATCTAGACACACGTGCAAGTATGACTAGACACAATCAATGCAACCATACAGTGGTCTGCTATTCTATATCTACATACTCATGCCATGCCCATGCTATACAGAATCAGATAACAAATAAATGAGACTGTATAGAAAGAAATTTAGATCATATCCAAGTTCAAGCATAAGAATCAAGCAGGATAACAAAACGGTAGCAGAGAAAGGTCAATATTAGCATACTGCATAAATTACAATATAGCTATGCATAAAGATAAAGTAGACTACAGAATACAAGCAAGAAGTACCCACCTCCAAGTAGGAGTAGTTCATATCAAATAAGAACTTCCCATCCGTATGTCCAAAAGCAATCAGTGTCCTATACCAACAGACACAATTTTAGCTATCGTAACAATAATTTAGTAGCTAAACAAATCCCTAAACCATATCAGGGTTAACCTACTCAACCATTTTCATTTATTTATATCTAATGAAATGATTGACCCTTAATTATCCCAAGCTACCACGATCAGGTTTAGGTTAGGTTTAGCCCAATCCTAACCCAAGAGATCATCAAATGCTAAAGGTAGCTCTCAATCAAAAGTCCCACCGAAAAGATACATGTTTTTATCCAATCTTACAACCTTAGTTCATCCCAAGCAAAATTACATAGCAAGCTCTAACCCATACACGTCACTTAAACTCCAAACAATATCCTCCACACATCCTCACATCATGCACCATATCTAACTCACAATGTGGAACACCCACCAAGCACGAGATTAATCAACGAATCTACACAAAATAAGATTAGAGATAGCTGACTTGAATTCATAAAATAACACCAGCCAAATACATTGATCAAATTACCTTCCAAGGCACAAAACTCCCCCAAGACCAATCCAAAACTTACACAGATCATTACAAGGATAGTGACAAATTTCAAATAGCATTCCCCTCCTACTAACTCATGGCAGTAGCTCAACAACCCAGGACATACAATCCTCTACCAATTTTTCATGATCTCTAGGCAAGAATACAACTACAAAACCCATACCTACACCTCGCGACAAGAACTCACTTCAAAACAGAGCTCGCATAGCTCAACAGAGCTCCTACCAATCTCCCAATCAGGCTAACATCACAAGAAACATAATAAACACAACCTAAATTATATGAAACAGAACTTCTATATCCAAAAATCTGATCCAAGTTCAAGAGATAATTCAGTACAGGGGATCCTGATACATCCATTCTTTCAATCCACCAAACTGAACAGAACTAGTACAACCTTCCAAAAAATCTCAAAACCAAGCCAAGACTTCATCCACAATAGGATAGGCTAGAGATCCACAATTCAAACAAAAACCATTCCAAAATCCTTCAATAGATCATGGTTTGCAAAAAAAATTAGATTCAATTTGTAGGGTACAAATCCGAGGTGAACCAAAAATGGAATCCAAACATCCACGTCCCTAAAGTCTATAGATCAATCCAAAATCTACAAAATAGAGTACCCAAACCTATTATAAACCAACTCTAAACCATAATCCAAAGCCTAACATACTTGATGGATGCTGGCAGCAATAGAACAAAGAAGATAGGGCAAAGATCCGCATCAACACTCTGAACACGACAACTGCTTCGGCAAGGCAGCGATCGTCGAGAGTGCTCTCCCCTACAACCACGATGTTCACTCGTCATCAACCGACAGCGACGGCTAGTACTCACAGCGGGGCAACGCAATGAATCGTGTGGCAGTCGGATCAGGGGAGAAGAAGAGGTGGCTTATCATGGCAGTGGGAGAGGCCGAGGTTAGGAGTTGGCGGCGGCTAAGTCTCGCGACACCGAGAAGAAGGAAGGGAGAGGAAGGGATAGACATTTGGCTCAATCGCAAGGAAGAGGAAGGAATGGGGTGTCGGGTTTGGGGCAGTGTGCGAGGGCAACGAACAGATGATCCATATAAGTGGACATTTTGCAACCAAACCCCTCATTTTTGACCCATCCCATATCAGCCCTTAACTTAGTTTAATTTCCATTTTAGTCCCTTTCTTATGGTTTCTTCTCAAATCACCTCCCAAAACACTAGGTTTTAAGCAAATGAGTCATCCAAATCAGGGTTCTATTTCCTCTAGTATCTTGGGACCCCTAAACAATTCACGAAAAATTCTATAAACTTCCCGAGATTTTCTAGTCCGTATTTTAATTTAGTCGAATCTAACATTCTCCCCTACTAACAAACCCAAATTTTTATCATTCCTTATAGGGCACACACTAGCAGCTAAACATGTCTGTACTCATCATGATTAACCACTTTGTCTGATACCCTAAGGTTACACTGCTATGGGGCAACTAGAGATATCAATCCAGAGGTTATCATCTAATAACTAGATACCCCTGAAAAACCAATCAATCATCGCACCTACCCAGGGCACTCAATCCTAGGATCACTGGTGCTAAGTCTATACTCCGATCCTCAAGCGTAAAACGTCAAATCAATGAGTATCACCCAAGTATCCCCAAGTCAATAACATCCTCCAAACATCACAAGCCATATATATCCTCCAATAGACCATCAGAAGATAACATATAATTAATGATTCCACCAATAAGTCATACCATAGGCTACTATCAATAACAAACTTCCAAATAACCAACCACAGAAAGATCATATATCCACCAAATGATCCATCAAAAAGCTACAAATCCGACAGATCCATATCCACTACTAGAATCCTCAAAATACAACATAACATAGAGATTCGTCAATCTCAATCCACCTTTCAACACCCTAACAGGTCATACATCCCGAGGTACCATCGGGGTTATCCAACTATGTATACTCAATCTATGAGTCAAAATCCCTCATAGAATCGTGTAACAACGAGCGAGTTGACCAACCAATGCCTCGTAACCTAATGCAATCCAATTCCTCCACTCAATGTTCAGAAACCTCTGAGTTTCAATCTTCATAACATAGAGACACGCTTTATCTCGAGAGTATCTCAACATAATTACGAAGTGATTCTTTGTTCCCTGGAAGTCATCCTAGACATCTTCCACCCAAAGGTGGTCTAGCCTCATAAATGATCTACTCCAAAGCAAATCATAAGTACAAAGGTACCTCCTTGGTTATCCAAACCAAGTACACGCGGTAATCCACAAGTGTCAAGCACATAGCTCCACACTTCCCCGTACCAGCTCAAGACATCCATCACATGTACATTCTAGGTCATCAAAAAAATACAGGTGATCCAGGGTCAAAGTTCCCATGGAATATGATGTATCACTCCTCTAATATCCATGCTAATATATAGCTCATGTTGCCCTTCTATATCATTATAAGTCATGTACCCTAAACATGCCTTCCAGGTCACCTAACCAAGCACGTGCAACGCAAAGGTTTGAAATTCCTTGCACTAGGGTGAGTCGATCCTATACTGATCGAGCCAACTGCGGTAAGCAGCTCTAGTTCTTGCTCAGCTAATAATAGCTAGAACACATACTATAAATAGTAAGGTCTAGAAAAATCAAATTCCTTAACCTCCAATAGGTTGTCAACATACTTGACCTTGGCTTTCTGACACAACAATAGGTGCTATTAGAGAATTTACATTCTCCACTCCAAGGTCTCATTCGTAACATGTCGACTGGTCGCTCCCATGAACGATCACGAATATGATAGATTGACAGCATATCAATCCAACTAAAACCGAGTCTACAAATATCTATCCATCAAACATGAATATATGATCCCACCAAGCTGGGATAGTCTAACCAACCCTAAATCTAATAATGAATTCTAAAGGTAGGATAGTTCTAGAAAGATATACCTCGTGTCGCTTGGAGATATCCCGTTGCCGCTAAGTCCCAGAGTATAAATCACGTCGGGAAAACGACTCTGAAATCTGAAATGTACTCGGGTAGATCTTATCAAACCCGAGCTCCAACACCTACCGAGTAGGTATCAGATTTAACTCCGACAAATTCGTAAAACATAAATAGTCATCTGAACCTGGCTCTGATACCAAAATAAATTGGTATCAGATAGACACCGAAAATCCACAAGTCCACAAGGTATCCCGCAACCTGGGCTCTGATACCAAAATAAATTGGTATCAAATAAACACCAAAAATCTACAAGTCCTCAAGGTATCCGACAACCTGGGCTCTGATACCAAAATAAATTGTCACGCCCCGAGACCATTGGAGCCGCTGATCCAATATAAAATTGGACAACATCTCCCCTGTCCGACGGACAATTTACACATACATCAACACACGTAGTTTATAATTAGGCCTCAAGCCTCAAAACAGTTATCTAATATAAGGAAAATGAAAATATCGCAATACCAAAAATCCGTAACACTCACCTGAGCTGCCCCCAGGGTAGACGCGCAACAAAATAACCAACACAGTCCAACAGAGGACTCAAAAATACAATACCGCAAGAATAAATCCAATACAAGCCCACAGTACAAAAATGAATACAAAACAAGTGGAAGCACCCATCCAAATGGAGTCGTGGGGACCCGGGACCGACAACTGGGCTCCTCCGGCAAGCTAACAACCTGAAAAGAAAATTAGTACAATGGGTGGTGAGTCCAAGTGGACTCCGCGGGTATATAGAAAGATATGCATGGCCAACAAAATAGCTGAATAAGCTATAAAGAAACAACATGATACAGTCTCAACAGGAATAGCAGAATATGCATAACTGAAAGAAACAACTGACTATACATATCAGAAATCACACTATACTGACCATAAAAGGACTCGTACCACACGAGTAAGTGCAGGGTCATCAAACCACACATAAGCATATCTTGTACATGCATGTCAAACAAGTGCAGCAACCACAATCAAAATGCACAATGCATCATATGCACATGATGCAATGTCATGGTCACCCCTAACGCCAATCAAGCCATCGAGACAGGCGATACTGTGACGGCAGAGTGGGTAGAGCTGTGACACTGTATGCACCCTGCTATCACTGCTCCTGAGTGACCGAGTGGACAGGATGCTGGCAGGGGACCACCCACCTACCCCATGTATATATGAGGGAGCGTCGCTCTCATCTCCTCTGGTCTATGGAAAGAGCAGGGATCCCTGGCTGCTACCATACTCCGAAACCACTACCCATGAGTGGTCGAGCGGAGCAGTATAGAGCAAATACACACATCCAATGGTATCCACTAACCCATGAGTGGTCATGTGTGCATATCATGTACCGAAAGACGATAGGCTCAACCACAAGGGAGTCGCTGATCGCCGGCATGCAACAGTGCAGGTATGGTGCATGACTCAAACACATGCAACCTTTACCAGGTCATCATACATAACTCAACATAACATGCACAGGTCGATCACAGGTATAATAACCTAACCATCATGCATCTAAGTGCACATGCAAGTAGTAACAGAATCAACCAATGCAGATATCATGTGACATGCCGCCATAACCCAATCACTCTATATCTAGACACACGTGCAAGTATGACTAGACACAATCAATGCAACCATACAGTGGTCTGCTATTCTATATCTACATACTCATGTCATGCCCATGCTATACAGAATCAGATAACAAATAAATGAGACTGTATAGAAAGAAATTTAGATCATATCCAAGTTCAAGCATAAGAATCAAGCAGGATAACAAAACGGTAGCAGATAAAGGTCAATATCAGCCTACTGCATAAATTACAATATAGCCATGCATAAAGATAAAGTGGACTACAGAATACAAGCAAGAAGTACCTGCCTCCAAGTAGGAGTAGTTCGTATCAAATAAGAACCTCCCATCCATAAGTCTAAAAGCAATCAGTGTCCTGTACCAACAGACACAATTTTAGCTATCATAACAATAATTTAGTAGCTAAACAAATCCCTAAACCATATCAGGGTTAACCTACTCAACCATTTTCATTTATTTATATCTAATTAAATGATTGGCCCTTAATTATCCCAAGCTACCATGATCAGGTTTAGGTTAGGTTTAGCCCAATCCTAACCCAAGAGATCATCAAATGCTAAAGGTAGCTCTCAATCAAAAGTCCCACCGAAAAGATACATGTTTTTATCCAATCATACAACCTTAGTTCATCCCAAGCAAAATTACATAGCAAGCTCTAACCCATACACGTCACTTAAACTCCAAACAATATCCTCCACACAACCTCACATCATGCACCATATCTAACTCACAATGTGGAACACCCACCAAGCACAAGATTAATTAACGTATCTACACAAAATAAGATTAGAGATAGCTGACTTGAATCCATAAAATAACACCAGCCAAATACATTGATCAAATTACCTTCCAAGGCACAAAACTCCCCCAAGACCAATCCAAAACTTACACAGATCATTACAAGGATAGTGACAAATTTCAAATAGCATTCCCTCTCATACTAACTCATGGCAGGAGCTCAACAACCCAGGACATACAAGCCTCTACCAATTTTTCATGATCTCTATGCAAGAACACAACTACAAAACCCATACCTACTCCTCGCGACAAGAACTCACTTCAAAACAGAGCTCGCACAGCTCAACAGAGCTCCTACCAATCTCCCAATCAGGCTAACATCACAAGAAACATAATAATCACAACCTAAATTATATGAAACAGAACTTCTATATCCAAAAATCTGATCCAAGATCAAGAGATAATTTGGTACAGGGGATCCTAATACATCCATTCTTTCAACCCACCAAACTGAACAGAACTAGTACAACCTTCCAGAAAATCTCAAAACCAAGCCAAGACCTCATCCACAATAGGATAGGCTAGAGATCCACAATTCAGACAAAAATCATTCCAAAATCCTTCAATAGATCATGGTTTGCAAAAAAAAAAAAAGATTCAATTTATAGGGTACAAATCTGAGGTGAATCAAAATTGGAATCCAAACATCCACATCCCTAAAGTCTATAGATCAATCCAAAATCTACAAAATAGAGTACCCAAACCTATTATAAATCAACTCTAAACCATAATCCAAAGCCTAACATACCTGATGGATGCCGGCAGCAACAGAGCAAAGAAGATAGGGCAAAGAGCCGCGTCAACGCTCCGCACACGACAACTGCTTCGGCAAGGCAGCGATCGTCGAGAGTGCTCTCCCCTACAACCACGATGTTCACTCGTCATCAACCGATAGCGACGGCTAGTACTCACGGTGGGGCGACGCAATGAACCGTGTGGCGGTCGGATCAGGGGAGAAGAAGAGGTGGCTTATCATGGCAGTGAGAGAGGCCGAGGTTAGGAGTTGGCGGCGGCTAGGTCTCGCGACACCGAGAAGAAGGAAGGGATAGACATTTGGCTCAATCGCAAGGAAGAGGAAGGAATGGGGCATCGGGTTTGGGCCAGTGTGCGAGGGCAACGAACAGATGATCCATATAAGTGGACATTTTGCAACCAAACATCTCATTTTTGACCCATCCCATATCAGCCCTTAACTTAGTTTAATTTCCATTTTAGTCCCTTTCTTATGGTTTCTTCTCAAATCACCTCCCAAAACACTAGGTTTTAATCAAATGAGTCGTCCAAATCAGGGTTCTATTTCCTCTAGTATCTTGGGACCCCTAAACAAATCACGAAAAATTCTATAATCTTCCCAAGATTTTCTGGTCCGTATTTTAATTTAGCCGAATCTAACACTTAGTGGTTTATACTGACATTCTTCCACTAACACTAGAGTCAGTCACTGAAATATCTAATATTTACTGACCTAGTATGACCATCAAACTTCCTCTATGTCAATGCCTTGGTTAGTGAGCCACAATATTATCATCTATTGGTACTTTGCATATTTTCATATCTCTTCTATCGATAATCTCTCGAATGAGATGAAACCATCGAAGTATGTGTTTAAATCATTGATGAGACTTTGGTTCCTTAGCATATGCAATGACCCCATTATTATCACAATAGAGATCTATTGGGTTAGCTATGCTAGGAATTACACCAAGTTCTATAATAAACTTTTTGATCAAAACAGTCCATTTTACTGCTTTAGAAGCAACAATATACTAAACCTCTAGAGTAGAATCAACAATTGTTTCTTGCTTTGAACTTTTCATCTCATAGCACCACTATTTAAGCAAAATATATATTCTGACTACAGTCTTGAATCATCTTTGTCAGTTTGGAAGCTAGTATCGATGTAACCCTTTAAAACGAGCTCCTTATCTCCTCCATATATCAAGAAATAATCTTTATTGCTTCTCAAGTGCTTAAGAACATTTTTGACTACTGTCCAGTGACTTTCACCAAGATCTAAGTAGTATCTACTTGTCATGCTTCATGCATACGACATATCAGGATGAGTAGACAATATGACATATGATAGACCCAATAACAGATGCATAAGGAATCTTATCCATTCAATCCCTCTCTTTTTAGTAGAGGGACATTGAGCTTTGGAAAGACTCACACCATGTGACATTGGCAAGAATTCTCTTTTAGAATTCTGCATGGCAATATGATTGAGCACTTTGTGAATATATGTACTCTCACTTGGGCTAAGTAATCTGTTAGATCTATTTATATAGATCTTAATGCCTAAAATATAGGCAACTTCACCTAAGTCTTTCATTGATAAACAATTTTCAAGCCAATTCTTAATACACTACAGGACAGGAACATCATTTACAATGAGAAGTATATCATCTACATACAAAATGAGAAATATGACTATACTCACACTAATTCTTTTATAGAGAGAAGGTTTATCTTCGTTCTTAATGAAACTAAACTCTTTGATTGCATCATTGAATCGAAGATTCTAGCTTCTAGAAGCTTGTTTTAATTCTTATTGTTAAAATACAAAAAACTTGAGGGTTTAAGAGCAAATTGACCTAGACTTAAGGGTTTACGTGTGATTTGCTAAACTTGGAGGGGCTAATTGCAAAATAGCTAGCCCTTAAAATCCTGTTTCTTCTTTTTCCCTTGTGGCAGATCGTGAAGTCTAGAACCCAATTCCCTCTTCTGCTTCTTCTTCTCTTCTTATTCTTCTTCTTCACAACTTGACACCGCGAGCCCACATCGTCGGCTCCGCTTGACCGAAGAGCCTTCACCCCTCTATGCTGAGTCCTTCTCCCCTTTCCATTCTCGACCGTAAATGTCAGATAGGTAAGATCCTCTTCCCTTCCTTGTGTTAGATTAGTGATCAGTGTTGATTTCGAGGTTCCAGTTTAGATTTGGAGCTGATCTGTGAGGGTTGATCTCGCTGATCTTACATTCTGTCAGGGGAGCTAGATTTGGGTGTCGATCGTGAATCTAGAGGGGGGTATGAGATTGTTGGGTTCGAGCGTGCTACTTGGTTTGAGTTGAACCTCTACCGGCGATCCTTCTGAGGTAAGAATTGGTTGTTTCGGTAGGGGTGGAAATGGTGTTTATGATTGTTAGATAATGAATCAGCTAGCCAACCAAATCATCTGTTGTTCTTGCGGTTTTGATTCAAGGATGCATTTCTATTCTGAAATCATATGTAGAGTCGATTTAGTGTTTTTGGTTTTGATCCTCTGTGCCGTGAGTTTGCTCCATGTTGTTTTGTTCTGGTTGGTGATTCTGTGTTGGACTTGAGGTGATTTATATCTTTGTCTTGGAGATTTCTGATTTATTGGATCGCATACACCTATAGCTTGGATTCATTTGTTCTCTTCTTCAAGCTTGATCCTATTTTTGCTGGGGGTTGTAGATTCTGTTCTTGCTCATGTGGATCAGTAGAATGGTTTTGTTTCCTTTGGGTCGTGATCATTGTCAATGGTATTGAATTGTGATTCTTATTTTGTAATTCTTCCTTTGCTCTGATTAGTGGAGTTCATACCTTTCTATGAGGTTTTTGATTTCTTCTTAGTTTGGATCAGTTTTCTCCTTGTATGGTAGTGGTTGGATCATTGAATTGGGAAGAATGGAGTGTTTGCTTTGATAGTAGTTTCATTGGGAAGAATTGGGAAGATGAACACGAGGTGTGGTTCATTGGGAAATTTCCCCACTGTGGTTGTGGGTTAGGGTTCGTGTGTGTTAATTACGGACCATGATTTGCCATTTACTTTTTGGTTTGTGGTATTTAGGGTTTGGTTTCGAAAATGAATCTAAATTTAGCCTAATCCAAATTTTGGTTGAGTTATTAGAAATTTATCATTTAATTAGGATTAATTAAATGATTATGATAGTTAGGATTAATCCTAACTAAATTAGAGGGTTCATTTGGAAAGCATCGTATGAGATTATAGCTAAGCGATAATGTGTTCTGATGTAGGGCATTGACACGATTACTTGCGTGGCGGATATTATATTGGATAGGGGTTCTCTACATGCATGGACTTCTTTTTATTGAGGCGAGTACTTTTGACTTATCTATTCTTTAGATATTATCGTAGATATATATGCATGGTTGGTTATGCTAGTAGTAGTTTCTATACCTTACTTGTTTTGTATATTTTTGCCTATTACTTGTAGCATACCTTCGTTATATATCCTATTTATTCTCACATAGATCATACACGGTAGGGATTGATCATGAGTAGTACCTTGCATGTATCCTGGTAGTTTATTTTCTAGATCATAATTTATGACCTAGACCTGTACTTGCCTTAGATTCTAGGTAGACCCTTCGATTGGAAGTTGCATGCATATAGTGTCATGCACCATATTTGCACTGTTGCATAGCTGGTGATCATAGGCTCCCTTGTGATGGAGTTGGGTCGTTAGATCATGTGGTATGCACACAACCACTCATGGGTAGTGATTACCAGAGGGTGCGTCTAGTATTAGGGACCCTTCCGAGTGTGTATAGTTGCTCTGTGCTGCTCCGCTCAGTTGCTCAGGGGTAGTGGTACCGGAGCATTGTAGCAGGTAAGGGTCCCTCCTCTTTCCGAATATATGAGGAGATGAAAGACTTGTCTCCCCCATTGGACATGGGGTTGAAGTCTTTACTCCACCAACATCCTGTCTACTCGGTCACTTAGGAGCAGTGATGGTAAAGTGCGTACAATTGTCATAGCCCTACACTTGGATGAGTACTTCTGCCAGCATCCTCACTGATGACCTGTGATGATGGCTGATTGGTGACAAGGGTGATCATGTTATTGCATCATGTGCATGATGCATGGATTGCATTGTTTGTGTTTGTTGCATTTGGATGCTGCATTTGTTTGACATGCACATACAGGTTGTGATATGCATACAACTGACAATCTTGTTTTACCCACGGAGGGGTATTGAGGGTATTGAGGGTATTGATCTGTGTGTTACCGAGGTAGATTTGACACTGGTATGCCTTACTTTCTTAGCACCTCAATTTAGCATTTTCTATTACTGCACCTGATATTATCATAGTTGGATTCTTACTGCTAGTATAGCTTCCTTTGCATATCAGATATGTGTATTCACTGAGTTCTTTGGACTCACCTCGATAGCCATATTTTTATTTCAGGTTGATCACTTGCAATGCCTAGTAGTTTGTCCCAGTCCCTCTAGATCGAGAAGGCTCGTTAGTTTTGCGTTGTATTCATTCGATATATTGTATTTTTTATTATCATTTGTGGCTTTTTGTTTTTGTTTGCATCTTGGATTGAACTTTTGTGTGCTATGAAGACCTATATTAGTGTATGTTTGTCGTAAGTCGTACCGGTACGCGACATTGTATGCATGTTTTGCTTTACTTTTTATGTTGGTATTGCCAGCCGTGTTGGCTAAGGGATAGAGGTGGCTGTTTAGGCCTTGTACACATGCTTCAAGCGTTCACCGAATAGGGGAGGCGCTGTCCGATTCTATATTGGGCCAACGACTCCTCTCGGGGGCATGCCACTTATGCAACTTACATACCTTTTTAGCATTCTTTAAATCAACAAAACTCTCAGGTTATGTCATGTACACATTCTCAGGTAGATTCTCATTATGGAATATAGTTTTGACATCTATCTATTAGATCTCATAATCATGGTAAGTTTCAATAGCAAGTAAGATATGAATGGATTTAAGTATCACAATTGGTGAAAAAGTTTTATCATAATCTATACCATGAATTTGTTTGAACCCTTTAACTACCAGTCACCCTTTGAAGGTATACACATTACCATCCATGCCATTTTTCTTTTTGAAAACTCATTTACACCCAATGGGACTTATCCCTTTAAGTGGGCCAATCAAAATTCATACTTGGTTGGTATACATGGATTCCATTTCAAATCTCTTAGCCTCAACCATTTCTCAGAATCTGAGCTCATTATAGCTTCTTGATAAGATTTAGGCTCGTTTAGGTCAACAAGCATTTCATCACCGTGGTAAGACAAGAAAAGTGAATATTTCTTAGGATGATGACGTGTCCTATCAAATTTACGTAGAGCTTGTTCTACTTGAACAAGTTATCATTCCTCTTGTGGTGTGACAAGTTCATGATCCATAACACAACAACTTATGGTGTCTGTTCAGGTTCCATTAAAGTATCAGTGCTAATTTATGTATCTCAAATTTCTTTAAGATCTACTTTTCTCCCACTATTTTCTCTAGAAAGCTGCATTCCTGATACCTTAGATTTTCTTTTCTGGTTGAACATGATTTTCTGCTATTGTTTTTAGGCTAAGTTCTTTGATATCATTTTTAGATGTGACATGTTCTTTGGTATCATTCTTTGTTTCTCCTTTTTTCTGCTTACGAGATGATATCTCTAGATTTGCCTGCAATAAATTTGTTAGCTTTATTTTCATGTCAGTTGAATGACGCCTCTTCTACTTTTATAACAAACTCATTTAGTTATATGATATTGTTGGATTGGACTCATTTAGTTATAGAATCTTGTTTCTGCTAGCTATTTGTTGGATAAATTTTAATGCTTTAACTCATGTATTCTATCCCTAGCTATTTGTTTTCTGACATAATAGTGTTGTGCAAGATTTCTTTTTTGATCTTTGTATAGAAACTCATGTATTCTATCCATAGCTTTGATCTTTGCAAGATTTCTATCCCTATCTAATTAACTCTATAGTTTTTCATTCTTCATTTTGAATTTTTATCAGAAGTTTCTTATGAAAAATATTTTGATGATAATTTTTAGAAGTTACATTAAACTATATCTCTACATTTGTAAATTATCTTGTTTGTGATGGTTTACAAGAGCTACAGAGTTGGAACCTTCAAGAATGCGGCTGATATTTGACTCTTAGCATCAATCCTTATCTTTTCATTGAGTTTGTTAAGGATCCAAAAATTTTTGTGCTTGACATGTAAAAGTATCTTCTTGGTATATTAACTTTTTAGGTTGAATTGCATGATACATTTACGCAAGTTTATGAATCTCTACATTTACTCTGTATCTTCTTGTTAGGAGCTACAGAGTTGTCTTCAATCAATTCTCCATGCCACCTACAAAACTTAGCTATTATCTGTAGCTAAGTTCATATGTGCTTTCATCTGTACATTTACGCATAACTGATCTTGTCTCACAATCAATAAGACTAAAAGAATTCATATGTATTTTTATCTATACATTATAATAGATGCAAATGAACTTCTGCATATTTACCTGTTGAAGCAACTAAAAGAGTTGCTTTTGTCTTGAAGTATCTGCATATTTACCCGTTGAAGCAACTTCCATGAGAATTCAAATAGCCATCCAGCTAAATAGATTCTTGTATATTGTGTGAGTTTGGACCATTAAGTAAAATGAATTTAAATAGCAATCATCACAAATGCTATTGATGCATTATCAATTCTATTTATTCATCGATAGTTATGAAGAACACTATTTAAAAAAAAACCTATTGGATTCTCATTAATATAGGAAGTTGTATTTCAAATTGATGTTTACTAATAAGATAATAATAAATGTAGTAATTCAGAAACCAAATTTAAATAATAATAAAGATAATAATAATAAATATAAATATATAATATAGTAGATATATAATATAATATAAGAACAAATATAAAGATAATAATAATAAATATAAATATAAATATATAATATAATATAAGAACAAATATAAATATAAAGATAATAATAGTAAATATATAATATAATATAAGAATAAAAAATTTAAAGATAATATAATAATATATATAAATATAAATTTCATTAAAAATAATATAATATAATATAAATATAATATAATAAACTAATAATGATAATAATAATAAAGATAGTATATTATAATATAATAATAAAGATAATAATAATGAATATATAATATAATATTAGAATAAAAATAAAATAAAGATAATATAATATAATATAAATATAAATAAATAAATAAAAATATAAATCTAAATAGCAACCCAAACTATAATAGTATATCTCTTTGATAATTGCTAGACAAATCGTTTATCGAGTTTGTATCTCTTGGAGTGCATGTGTTAGTGAATGAATAAGAGCATACAAGTTTTTGGTATTAAATAACTATTTTAGCAAGTTTATGATGTTCCTACTTATTATTTTTGAAATTGAATCTCTATTTGCAATTTCGTACAAATATAATTTGCATGGCCTGAAATCTTGTACAATGAATAATTTGATGTATAGTTACAAGATTGAAATTCCATCTCTATTCACTTAGATTACTACAATGTTCTCAATGATACTCAATATCATTTAGAGCCAACCAATATGATACTCAATATCAGATGAACTTACCAGTTGTAGACCACTGCTATTTTATAAAGGTATTTGAATTGTAATCTTCTCTATTCTACATAATTTCAAATTAAGGATAATGCATGTGTAAACTTTTACAATTGTACAAAAGTACTGTTGAAGACAATATACAAAATCCTTCTGTTGTAAGTAACTCTGACTCCCTCTTGCAAGTATTTTGGTAGAATTGAGGGAAGACCTTTGATCAGTCATATATTGTTGTCACATTATGCCTATACATTCTTATTAATGACATGTATACAGTCTAAGTGCAAGCAAATTTATTGGCAAAATTCCACAACTTGCCAATGTCAAAGTACATAGTTCAGCTCATTTCGCTTTACCAGATTAAAAAGGGTAGCTATTGTGCATGGTTGTTTTTACAATTGTTACATTTGAATAATGATACACATATTGACATGAAAGCATTACACCCTGCTAGCAGTTTTTCAACACAAAACAACTTAAACTATAATTTCTCCAAATTAATCTTCCTGTATGTAATATGTCACTAATTTGTTCTTGTTTATTTTTTTTGCAGGATTGAGCCTTCAAGACTTCTGAAGATGCAGCTGGGTTTTGGTAAAACTTAGTTGTAAAAATTTGCAGTATCAAATAGTAGTGTACGAATTTCTTTTGTTGATTCCAAGTTGTACTAAAAAATATAGATCTATGGTCTGAAACCCAATAATTCTGATTTTAAATGACGTTGTATCTATATGTTGTTATGCTTAATATATTTCGCAATAGATATTGTATTTTGTAAATATATATTTTGTATTGATTTAGTTAAATAGATTTAGTATTTAAAACTATTGAAAACTAAATAAAGATAATGGTTATACACCATGTGAAAATAATTCAACAACAATGATTTTTAAGTGTTATCGAAATATTTTTTAATCTAATTTTTTTGGCAAATCCATCCAAAAAGAAAGGGTTTTAACCATTATGAAACTGTTGTCATTTGTATTAAAAGACAAAGATTTTTACCTGTTATCAAAATAATTTTCAATCTATTTTTTTTGGAAAAACCATCCAAAGACAAAGGATTTTAACTGTTGCTAAATTGTTGCCATTGGTATTAAAAGACAAAGGTTTAAAATTGTTGTATAAGTGTTGTGAATGGCTGTCAAAGACAATGATTTTACGACCGTTGTCGTTCAACCCCTACTTTTAACATCAGTGATAGTTAAATTGTCACGCCCCGAGAGAGAGGAGCCGTTAGTCCAATCGCAATATATATATATATATATATATATATATATATATATATATATATTGCCTAAGGCCTTAAATCAAAACAAATTATGGCTAATCCCAGCTGAAACACATTGTAAGTACCCCGAGTGAGTTTTGATGTGGTCAACTGAGTCAGGTTAGGTCCTGTTGTATTTTGATACCCGTGTCTAAGTGTACAAGAGCTTAGGAGTGCAGGAAGTCGGGTGGTAGGCGTAGCGGTCGTGAAGGATGGCATAGGAAGGGAGCTAACAGGCTTGGTACATCCGAGGGACGCGAAGGTCTACGGAAGAGTACGTCGGTGGAGAAAAAAATAACACGTTCGACATCCGAGGGATGAGAAACTGGGTGGAAGGATACTCGAGGAGAAGGCCGAAGGAGGGATCGGGTCCAAGATCTGTTAGGATGCATACTAAAAGCGATGCTTTTATATAAATATTTATATTTTTGAAAGAGAATCACATGATCACTGTTTGCATATTTCTATTGTTTATTTATGTGCATATTGTCTAATGCTTTGCATTGTAGATAATATGGTGTGTGGTGTCACATAAAAGATCATGTAATCAGTCCCTTGCAGAGTATAAGTAGAGGCTCACAACCTAGATGATCTTGGACAAACCATTGGCATGGTTGTAGTGTAATTTGGTATTGGTTTATCTTGACCATAGAATTACATTAGTACAGTTTGTGTGTATTGAGCATGATCGATATTGAGGTGATTCAATTTATACTGACTATATAATTGAATTGGACCTCAGATATTATGGAGTACATGCTCTTAATCCTGATATAATAACGGGCATATGTACTTAGTATTTATTTCTTTGATTTACCAATGGACGAGATTTATTTGTTAAATCGATAGGCCCGGTATGTTGGGAAATAATATTATTTACATGGTGTGTCGTTGATTATAGAAAGAAACCGTGTCCTGGTGAGTCGGGTTGATGATGTCCTCTTTAGGAGCTCATAAAGTTCATCATGTTAAATCCTGCAGGTGGACTTGGTCCGACACGATGATAAGGTTGAGTGGTACTACTCATGGAGTTAGATATTGATTAATTAAATTATGAGTAATTTAATTAATTAATGGATATTCGATATCTTAAACACAGAGAGAAATTTGTACTCATAATAGGTGGAGCCCATATTTAAATATGGGGGTTGGTGAGGTAGATCAATGAGGATCCTTTAGTGGAATGAATCTTTATTAATGGATCGTGCATTGATCCATTCGGTGGCCAAGACCTAACTCCTCCTCATGGTCACTATTGCAGCCCTATATATACCCATGGAGTCATGAGACCAAGACATCCAATTAATCATCCAACCCTAAGTCTCTCCTCTCTTCCTCTCTCTCCCTTCTCTCTCCTAGGGCACGCCGGCGGTAGGTGAAGGAGGAGGAAACTTCTTCCTTCTCTTCTCCTTCTCCTCCCTTCTTTCTTTGCACTTGGTGGCCGGCGATCACATAGATAAGGAGGAGATCTTCTCCTCCTTTAGTGGCGTGTGACAAGAAGAAAGGAAAGGGAGAAACTGGCGCAAGGAGAGGGGGTTGTTCTTCCTTGTGTGTGCTTGGCGCCGCGGGTTTGGAAGAAAGGATAAGGAGTTGTTCTTCCTTGTGGGCTTGGTGCCATGAGATAGGAAGAACAAGAGGAGGTCGGTTAGGGTTCATGTGAAGTAGAAGGACTTCTTCTCTTCTCCTTCACCTTCTTCTTCTTCCTTAAGGAGGCCGGCAGCATCGACCTAGGGTTTTCGGCGCAAGAAGAAGAGGAGTTGTTGGTGGCCTTGGTGACTTCGGTTCTTGGTAGATCGTCACCCACACGACGTCCAAGAAGGGGTGGGGCCATACAGTAGAATATCGCGAAGTAAATGAGAGGTATAACCTTTTGTTTTGGCTCCTTTCTTTTAGTCTTGTCTTGTTTGATTATTGTTCATTATTTTATGCTGATAACAATCTTGGACCCCGATGATAAACACAAAAATTGACCATCCACTCATCGTCTATTCCACGGCTAATCGGTTGGACGAGATTGATTGCTAGAACAACACGTTTGTTCAAGAGGTCGCTCGAATCAGTTAGCACGATGATGAGACGGTCGTTTGGGAGATTGTTCTCCATTTGGATTAAAAATTTTAATCCGTGGACATGGAGAGGTTTCCCATGCGTGACCCGGTATCCGCCTCGGAACCCAACCAACAATTAGTATCAGAGCCAATGGTTTTCGGTTTTGTGTATTTTGGATTCGGTTACATATTTACACTTATCATGTATTTTATTTTGCCGGATAATAGTAGGATGTGCGTTGGCTAACTTTTTGGTTGCTGGCACGGGATCCGACTATTATGGCTAAATATGTGTGTATGTGATTGTGTGTGCATGTGTGTAATATTATATGAATTATCGGGGTTGACGAGACTAAATTTGATATTTAATTTTTGTAATTAAATATGACAATTGTTTAGCCACACTTTTTGATTTACTTTCGATCTAGACTTGTTGTACACTCCTTTGTGGAGTATAGGATCGATGGATGTAAATTAAATAGTATTTTATCTTGGCTCGGAGAACCCCTTCATGGAGCTTGTGCATGGTGATAGGAGGTGGAGACGAGGTGGCGACACAACTGGAGGCATATTGAAGACTAAAGTCATAATAGTTGGAAAAATTAGTTTTTTTTATTATTTATTGCTCTTAGTTTATATGCTTGTCGTGCATGCATGTGAAAATTCCTCTATTATAAATAACTAAGTGAGAGAGGGACCCTAAGGGTCCCGTGACCTCCATTATTAATTTGACATGTGATGCGAACAAGCTTGCGCGTTGGCTCTGAGTACCTTCCTCCATATCGGATGAGCTTGTTTTGCGGATCACTAGGTCAGACATGATTATAGAAAGTTATTTAGGAGCGTATAATTTTCCCCATCGGACGACACATAATCCTAGATAATTTCCTTAGTATCGTGTAATGGTAAACACTTAGATGCAAATAATAGTATCTTCCACATCGGAGTCATTGTTATTATTTGTAAGGTCGAATAGGAACCAACTATTAATTTTATTTGTCAAAAAGTTAGGTTGACAAGATAGTAAAATTAATGGATAAAACCTCCTCTTAAATATGTAGAATTCATATACGTCCACACTATTGTGACATACGATATTCTCGGTCTTTTGAGGTGTTGGTTGATTTTAAAATTTATTATTTAAGGAATCAATATTTTTTGAAATCTAATGTTTGTAATCATTATGATTCTCAAGATATTTTCAAAATGACTTTTAACCCACTAGCTGTTATGTTAAAAGAAAATAAATTGACTGACCCTAACTATATCGATTGGAAACGAAACCTGGACATTATTGTAACACCCCAAAATTCCCATTTTTAGTTCTTAAAGTCCTTAGAATTATTTAAAAATGGTTTAGAAATATTCTAGATATTTTTAGGGATTTTTAGAATATTTTTATGGAATTTTCCGAGTCCGTTTAGTATATTTAAAAAAAGAAAAACGTTTAAAGGCAGCCGGGAGTTCGAACCGCGACCAGCAGATGACCAGGCAAGCGCGCGACCAGCCAGGCTAGGGTATCAAGCACAGCAAAGGATGAAGAGAAATATATTTAAGGTGTAGTTAGGTTAATTCGCCCCATAAGTATAAATAGGTAATTAAAGAGAGAAGTTTTATTTCTCTCCTCTCCAAATCCTCACGCCGACCTCTCCTCTCTTGGGCGAAACAACACCAAGCTCTAGGGGGCCGGTCAAGGCTCTTCTCCAAGAGATATTCCTATATTCGGGATCCCCGCGACGAGAGGAACGCGTAGGCGCGGAGAATTCTCCGAGATCTCAAGTTTCTTCCGAGCTCTAGACGTCAATATTGGTTGTAAGTCCAAGATATCAATGTAAGTACTGCTCACCTGCAGTAAGAGGCGGTTTTTCCGCAAGAATTTCCCTTAAAAGTTTTTAAAAAGAGATATTTACTTCTTGTTAAGATTTTTGCATGTGATCTTAGTTCATTCTATGCTTATATATTTTATTGAGTGCCCTATATGAGATTAGGGTCCAAGAAAGCTATGAGAAAAGAAAAGAAAAGAGAAGATAAAGATAAGAAAAGAAAAGGCCAAGGCCTTAAGAAATCCCCAAAAGTCAAGACTTAGGGATTTTAGCACGCAAGGTGCTCCAGAAAATGCCAAGGCATTTACAGATAAGAAAGAAAAGAAAGAAAAGCTATTTTATTTTCTAAGGCCAGTACCCGGCGTCCAAGGGCGTCGTTAAAGAAATCCAGGTGTCCAATTCCAAGGTCTTGGCCCTGGTAGACCAAGGTCTGCTCTATTAGGATTGGTGGCTCGCTACCCCAACCTTTTAGGGAACGCGCATGAGATGGTACTTACGTCTTCAGTGGATCCAAGTGATTAGTATTTTCAAGTATATGCTTTAGCAAAGTTTTCTAAAGTTTAAGAAAGTTTTCAAAAGTTAAAGAATAGCTAAAGTTTCAAGTTGAGCCAAGAAAAGTAAATTGAGATTTATTATTGCTTGAGTATGCATGTTTTGAGTTATACATGTTCTTAGTTTTCTTTCAAGCATATTAGTATCTCATATGATCTCATATTGTTCTAGAAGCATGTTTGCACTTTTCGAGATTTTTGTGAGCTAGATAGTACTTACTAAGCTTTTTGCTTACTAGATGCATTTCCTCTTATTGCAGATAAAGGTAAAGGCAAGCAATTCTGAAGGAAGGCGACGAGGCGGTGTTGAGAAAAGTGTGTGTGGTGGCTGATTTTGGAGAGATCTTTGAGACGAGACAATTTAGTTATTAGAATTATAATGTTATAGTTTATTCAATTTCAAGTTATTGCTTTATGGAGTTTAGCGAACATTTAAGTTTTGGATAGTTTTACATGCTCAATTTCTTAGAGTAAAGATTCCATGACATTTCTTTTAGCCTACATATTCTTATGATTGCATTGGATGAGTAGAAAGGTGAGTAATTGGAGATATTGATACTTTGTTAGAGAAATGGATGCATGTGCCATGATAGTATCAATTTCTCCTTGAATCAAGTTTTTACTTCTTAAATATGTTTAGAAAAGTTGCATTCACATTTCATAATGCTTTAGCAAGGTTATAGAACATGTATTTGGTGTTATGAATACATAGGAGTCAAGGATGGTACAAACTTTATTGTTAAAGTTCATATAACTTGAATAGTTTATTTTCTTCCGCAAAAGTTCTAATTTCAAGTTTATGGATTCGTTTTGATTGGCTAAATTGATTTGAAAACTGGCATAGAGTATAGAAATGGTGTCATGATCCTATATGGCTCGAAAGTATGGGTTTGGTGGAGCTTTGAAGCAAATGCCGAAACCTGAAATTCTGATTTCAGGCCTATCAGTCGACTGATGCAGTATCAGTCGACTGATACCCGAAGTGTGAGTTGGGCGAGGCAGTTTCAAAAGCTTCAATAAGTATTATTTAATGGGTTTTGAGAAAGGAATTGTGAAATGTTATCATGCATGATCACCTAAGATAGAATATCATTGTTAGATGAATTTAAAAGTTTAAAAAAAAAAGATTTCCGCATTTCTTTTAGTCATGCATCAGAAGTCGAGAAGTAGAGAAAAGTAACGATCCGTCTAAGGCAGGAGAAGGCGGGTCGCTACAGGTGGTATCAGAGCAGTTCCCATTCTCCAGCATCACACACACATCAGCATCAACCTTGCCGTCTTCAAGTAAGAAAGCTTTAAGTTTCAGTTTTTCTATTGCTCGTTTATTTAATTGCAGTATAGAGAAATGCTTAAGTACTTACTCACATGTGCATAGAACAAGGAAGCATGTTTAATACCTTAGTATCACGGAATCATGTTTAATCCCTAGAATGGATATTAGGTTACTAAGTGAGAAGATAAGTTTATACCTAGAGAGGTAGTAGTGATTTCTTGTTCCCTTATGCATTATCAAGATGGCAAGAAGAGGCCGAGCTCCTAATGCAAGGAACAGAACTCCAGTTCAAGATAACAATGAGCCTGGCACAGAACAGCCAAACCTGATGACAGTCATTGCTCAAATACAAGCTCAGATTTCAGAGCAACAGAAGACCATCACCACACTGATGGCAAATCAGCACCTAGTGCCCCCTACACCACCCACAGCAGGAGTGGAGGACGTCCTTCATGTCGTGATCTTAGTATAGCAAGACCAAGGTCTTGATTTACCCAAACACAAGGTTTGGAGGATTTCGGCATGTAAGGTGTCCGATAAAAGTTCTGAGTAAGACCAAGGTCTTACTAAGCCCAAGAACGAGCTATAGGACTAAGAAATGAGATGAGAAACAAGACCAAGGTATTGTTGTATCCTAAAGCAAGTTTGAGAACATTACCGTTAAGTGTTAAGTTATACATTTGAGGACGCCCTAGAAAGGCCCAAAACGAGGAGCAAGTTCCTAGAGGGCAAGAGATAACAGAGTCAGTACCACCACCAAATCTCTTAGAGGTGGTGGCTCGGGAGAGTAAGGCAAGAAGCATACCTCATTCTGTAGAAGAAACTGAAGCCAGAGAACTTCCCAGGCACAAGCAAACCATGGGATGCTTAAGCATGGTTCAAAACGTTGGAAAGAATAGTAGGGCTACTGGACTGGCATGAGGTAGAGAAGATAAAGTGTGCATCTTTCTGCCTTACGGGAGATGCTAGAATATAGTGGAAGAGAGTCAAGGCCAAGAGAAATGTCAGCCAGATGACATGGGCCGACTTCGAGACTGAGTTCTTCGAAGAATACTTTCACATGCAAGTAACCAACAAGCATTATGATGAATTCACGGAGTTCAGACAAGGAGAACTATCCGTGGATGAAGCAGTGAAGATGTTTAAGCGGTTAGCTCATCTGTGCCCAGAGCTAGTTAGCACAGAAAAAGAGATAGTTAGGCTAATGCTCAAGATGTTAAGGCCTGAGATAGCGTTAAAGGGGGCTAGCGGTGTTAAGAGGCTCAAACCTCCGAAGAACTAATAAGTAGTGCTTTGATCACTGAGCACTACTTAAACCAGTATAAAGGCCACCAGGAAGGTTGAACGAGGGAGTTCTTAACAACCTTACCGTCAGGGGAAGTGATGGCCTCTACTGAGAGGCTAAGGGCAGTATCAATCTAGATTTCCAACCGAGAGCTCTACAGTGACTTGGTAGTCCTTGAAATGAAGGATTACGATGTCATTTTAGGAATGGACTTCTTGAGCAAGTATAATGCTTCTATAGACTGCCGCAAGAGAAAAGTCAAGTTCACACCGGAAGCAGAACCTTCATTTGAGTTTATTGGAGACCCAAGGAGAAAGATAAATAGGTTCCTATCTACCTTACAAGCTCAGAGAATGTTAGAGAAGGGGTGCTCTGGTTCTAGCTCATATAGTGGATGCAAGTCAAGGAGAAGGATTGAAGAGAGAAGTAGTGAGGGTAATCTGTGACTATCCTGAGGTGTTTCCTGAAGAGTTACCAGGACTCCTTCCCAATCGGGAAATTGAGTTTGACATTGAGTTGGCCCCAGGAACCAACCCAATTTCGAAGGCACCTTATCGCATGGCACCAGCAGAACTGAAAGAATTACAAGAACAATTGCAAGAGCTGCTTGACAAGGGTTTCATCCGCCCTAGTCATTCACCTTGGGGAGCTCCTGTACTGTTTGTCAAGAAGAAAGATGGATCTATGCGAATGTGCATAGATTATCGAGCTTTGAATAAGGTAACCATCAAGAACAGATATCCTTTGCCAAGGATAGATGATTTATTTGATCAGCTGAAGGGAGCCACAGTGTTCTCCAAGATAGATCTGCGATCAGGTTACCATCAGCTCAGAGTGAAGGAGAGTGATGTGCCAAGGACTGCTTTCAGTACAAGATATGGGCACTATGAGTTTGTGGTCATGCCCTTTGGAGTGACAAACGCCCCTGCGACGTTTATGGATCTAATGAATAGAGTGTTCAAGGATTTTCTGGACAAGTTCGTCATTGCCTTCATTGATGATATCCTAGTGTATTCAAAGACTCGGAAAGAACATGAAGAACACCTGAAGATAGTGTTGCAAACCTTACACCAGAAGGAGTTGTACGCCAAATTCTCAAGTGTGAGTTTTGGCTTGATCAGGTGGCCTTCCTAGGCCACATTGTATCCAAAGAAGGCATTCAAGTTGATCCAGCCAAGATAGAAGCAGTCAGCCACTGGTGTAGACCCAAGAATGCCAGTGAAATCAGAAGCTTCTTAGGCTTGGCAGGATATTACAGAAAATTTGTGGAGGACTTTTCCAGAATAGCCTCTCCTCTCACAGCCCTGACCAGAAAGAACCAGACGTTTGAGTGGTCAGATAAATGCGAGCACAGCTTCCTAGAACTGAAGAAAAGATTGACTAGTGCTCCCATCCTGACTGTTCCAGAGAGTGACAAGGCCTTTGACATCTACAGTGATGCATCCAAGATGGGCCTTGGAGCTGTCCTCATGCAAGAAGGAAAGGTAATAGCATATGCCTCCAGACAGCTCAAGGACTATGAGAAGAATTACCCTACACATGACCTTGAGCTAGCAGCTGTGGTTTTTGCACTGAAGCTCTGGAGACACTACCGGTATGGAGTGCAGTGCAGAATCTTCACAGACCATCAGAGTTTGAAGTACTTCTTCACTCAGAAGGATCTGAATATGAGGCAGCGCAGGTGGCTAGAGTTGGTCAAAGATTATGACTGTGAAATCCTCTACCACCCAGGTAAAGCTAATAAAGTGGCAGATGCACTGAGCAGAAATCCTGCGTAGCACTGATGTCCCTATCATCACTGTCTCTACCACTTCAGAAAGAAATAAAGGATTTTGGAGTCCGAGGTAATAATTGGGCAACTTTCTGCATTGACTCTAGAGTCAACCCTGCTTGTGGATATACAAGAAAGCAAAGTCAAGACCCAGAAATCCAGAAGATCAAGCAGGGGATCCAAGAGGCAGAAAATTCAGAGTTTCGAGTATCAGATAGTGGCATCCTCTATCTTGGAGACCGCCTTTGCGTCCCCAATGATGAGGAACTAAGAAAGAATATTTTAGAAGAAGCCCACAGTACCCCGTACTCTATGCATCCTGGTTCTACAAGATTGTACCAAGATTTAAAGCAAAGGTTCTGGTGGTCTGGACTCAAGCGAGACGTGGCCAGATATATCAGTACCTGCTTGACCTGCCAGAGAGTCAAAGCAGAGCACCAGAGACCAGGAGGAGTTCTACAGCCACTTCCCATTCCAGAGTGGAAAGTGGGAAGAATATCCATGGACTTTATCACAGGTCTTCCAAGAACCACCCATGGACACGATGCAATTTGGGTGATAGTGGATAGATTGACCAAGTCTGCCCACTTCCTAGCCATCAAGTTATCGCATTCGGATAGAGCAGTTAGCACAGCTGTACGTGAAGAAGTAATCAGGCTTCACGGAGTCCGAAGTCGATCGTTCTGACAGAGATGGGCGTTCATCTCCCATTTTTGGAGTGTGTTCAGGACGCCCTAGGCACCAGACTTCAGTTCAGCACAGCTTCCATCCCCAGACAGATGGACAAACAGAGAGAGTAAATCAGATTTTAGAAGACATGCTCAGGGCTTGTGCGTTGGACTTTAAAGGTAGTTGGTGCAAATTCTATGCTTAGCTGAGTTTGCCTACAACAATAGCTATCAGGCCACCATCAGGATGGCACCTTATGAGGCATTGTATGGCCAGGAAATGCAGATCACCCATATGTTGGCAAGAAGCGGGTGAGAAGAAAAGGATGGAGTCAGGACTAGGCAGCCAGACGAGCTTATAGATGAGAACCGCTCAGGCTATCCAGACGATCCGCCAGAGGATTGAGACTGCCCAGAGTAGACAGAAAAGTTATGCTGACACACGCCGTAGGCACTTGAATTCCAAGTTGGAGATTCAGTATTTCTCAAGGTCGCTCCCATGAAGGGAGTGGTGAGATTTGGCAAGAAGGGCAAGCTAAGTCCTCCGCTACATAGGACCCTACAAGATCATAAAGAGGGTTGGTAAGGTAGCATATGAGCTGGACCTACCAGAGATATGTAGCTATCCACAGTACTTTCATGTCTCTATGCTAAGAAGTGTATTCACGACCCTAGCCAAGGATTCAGCCTCAGTCAGTACAGATCCAAGAAGATCTTAGTTATGAGAGCAGACCGACACAGATAGTGGACAAAGCAGTTAAAAGATTAAGAAACAAAGAAGTGCCACTAGTGAAGGTCATCTGGCAGAATCAAAAGCATGAAGAGGCTACTTGGGAACGTGAGGACAGCATGAGAGAGAGATATCCAGAATTATTCTAAGTTCGAGGACGAACTTTTCATAAGGTATGG
>JAGFNQ010003316.1:354670-403098 GCA_024364735.1 Boesenbergia rotunda
ATTGTAACCCAAAATTCCCATTTTTAGTTCTTAAAGTCCTTAGGATTATTTAAAAATGGTTTAGAAATATTCTAGATATTTTTAGGGATTTTTAGAATATTTTTATGGAATTTTCCGAGTTCGTTTAGTATATAAAAAAAAGAAAAACGTTTAAGGGCAGCCGGGGGTTCGAACCCGCGACCAGCAGGAGACCAGGCAAGCGCGCGACCAGCCAGGCTAGGGTATCAAGCACAGCAAAGGATGGAGAGAAATATATTTAAGGTGTAGTTAGGTTAATCCGCCCCATAAGTATAAATAGGTAATTAAAGAGAGAAGTTTTATTTCTCTCCTCTCCAAACCCTCACGCCGACCTCTCCTCTCTTGGGCGAAACAACACCAAGCTCTAGGGGGCCGGCCAAGGCTCTCCTCCAAGAGATCTTCCAATATTCGGAATCCCCGCGACGAGAGGAACGCGTAGGCGCGAAGAATTCTCCGAGATTTCAAGTTTCTCCCGAGTCCTAGACGTCGATCTTGGTTGTAAGTCCAAGATATCAATGTAAGTATTGCTCACCTGCAGTAAGAGGCGGTTTTTCCGCAAGAATTTCCCTTAAAAGTTTTTAAAAGAGATATTTACTTCTTGTTAAGATTTTTGCATGTGATCTTAGTTCATTATATGCTTATATATTTTATTGAGTGCCCTATATGAGATTAGGGTCCAAGAAAAGCTATGAGAAAAGAAAAGAGAAGATAAAGATAAGAAAAGAAAAGGCCAAGGCCTTAAGAAATCCCCAAAAGTCAAGACTTAGGGATTTTAGCACGCAAGGTGCTCGAGAAAATGCCAAGGCATTTACAGATAAGAAAGAAAAGAAAGAAAAGCTATTTTATTTTCTAAGGCCAGTACCCGGCGTCCAAGGGCGTCGTTAAAGAAATCCAGGTGTCCAATTCCAAGGTCTTGGCCCTGGTAGACCAAGGTCTGCTCTATTAGGATTGGTGGCTCGCTACCCCAACCTTTTAGGGAACGCGCATGAGATGGTACTTACGTCTTCAGTGGATCCAAGTGATTAGTATTTTCAAGTATATGCTTTAGCAAAGTTTCTAAAGTTTAAAGAGTTTTCAAAAGTTAAAGAATAGCTAAAGTTTCAAGTTGAGCCAAGAAAAGTAAATTGAGATTTATTATGCTTGAGTATGCATGTTTTGAGTTATACATGTTCTTAGTTTTCTTTCAAGCATATAAGTATCTCATATGATTTTCATATTGTTCAAGAAGCATGTTTGCACTTTCGAGATTTTGTGAGCTAGATAGTACTTACTAAGCTTTTTGCTTACTAGTTGCATTTCCTCTTACTGCAGATAAAGGTAAAGGCAAGCAATTCTGAAGGAAGGCGACGAGGCGGTGCTGAGTAAAGTGTGTGTGGTGGCTGATTTTGGAGAGATCTTTGAGACGAGACAATTTAGTTATTTGAATTACAATGTTATAGTTTATTCAAATTTCAAGTTCTTGCTTTATGGAGTTTAGCGAACATTTAAGTTTTGGATAGTTTTACATGCTCAATTTCTTAGAGTAAAGATTCCATGTCATTTCATTTAGCATATATATCCTTATGATTGCATTGGATGAGTAGAAGTGTGAGTAGTTGGAAATATTGATACTTTGTTAGAGAAATAGATGCATGTGCCAAGATAGTATTAATTTCTCTTTGAATCAAGTTTTTATTGCTTAAATATGTTTAGAAAGTTGCATTCACATTTCATAATGCTTTAGCAAGGTTATAGAACATGTATTTGGTTTATGAATCATAGGAGTCAAGATGGTACAAACTTATGTTAAAGTTCATATAACTGAATAGTTATTTTCTTCCGCAAAAGTCTAATTTCAAGTTATGGATTCTTTTGATTGGCTAAATTGATTGAAAACTGCATAGAGTATAGAAATGGTGTCATGATTCTATATGGCTCGAAAGTATAGGTTTGGTGGAGTTTTGAAGCAAGTGCCGAAACCTGAAATTCTGATTTCAGGCTTATCAGTCGACTGATACAGTATCAGTCGACTGATACCCGAAGTTGAGTTGGGCGAGGCAGTTTCAATAAGTTTATTTACGAGTTTTTGAGAAAGAAAGTGTGACATGTATCATGCATGATACTTAAGTTAGAATATCATTCTTAGATGAATTTAAAAGAAAAAAAAAAGATTTCCGCATTTTTTTAGTCGTGCATTAGAGTCGAGAAGTAGAAAAAGTAACGATCCGTCTAAGGCAGGAGAAGGCGGGTCGCTACAGGTGGTATCAGAGCAGTTCCCATTCTCCAGCATCACACACACATCAGCATCAACCTTGCCGTCTTCAAGTAAGAAAGCTTTAAGTTTCAGTTTTTCTATTGCTCCTTTATTTAATTGCAGTATAGAGAAATGCTTAAGTACTTACTCACATGTGCATAGAACAAGGAAGCATGTTTAATACCTTAGTATCACGGAATCATGTTTAATCCCTAGAATGGATATTAGGTTACTAAGTGAGAAGAAAGTTTATACCTAGAGAGGTAGTAGTGATTTCTTGTTCCCTTATGCATTATCAAGATGGCAAGAAGAGGCCGAGCTCCTAATGCAAGGAACAGAACTCCAGTTCAAGATAACAATGAGCCTGGCACAGAACAGCCAAACCTGATGGCAGTCATTGCTCAAATACAAGCTCAGATTTCAGAGCAACAGAAGACCATCGCCACACTGATGGCAAATCAGCACCTAGTGCCCCTACACCACCCACAGCAGGAGTGGAGGACGTCCTTCATGTGTGATCTTAGTATAGCAAGACCAAGGTCTTGATTTCCCAAACACAAGGTTTGGAGGATTTCGGCATGTAAGGTGTTCGATAAAAGTTCTGAGTAAGACCAAGGTCTTACTAAGCCCAAGAACAAGCTATAGGACTAAGAAATGAGATGAGAAACAAGACCAAGGTATTGTTGTATCCTAAAGCAAGTTTGAGAACATTACCGTTAAGTGTTAAGTTATACATTTGAGGACGCCCTAGAAAGGCCCAAAACGAGGAGCAAGTTCCTAGAGGGCAAGAGATAACAGAGTCAGTACCACCACCAAATCTCTTAGAGGTGGTGGCTCGGGAGAGTAAGGCAAGAAGCATACCTCATTCAGTAGAAGAAACTGAAGCCAGGGAACTTCCCAGGCACAAGCAAACCATGGGATGCTTAAGCATGGTTCAAAACGTTGGAAAGAATAGTAGGGCTACTGGACTGGCATGAGGTAGAGAAGATAAAGTGTGCATCTTTCTGCCTTACGGGAGATGCTAGAATATAGTGGAAGAGAGTCAAGGCCAAGAGAAATGTCAGCCAGATGACATGGGCCGACTTCGAGACTGAGTTCTTCGAAGAATACTTTCACATGCAAGTAACCAACAAGCATTATGATGAATTCACGGAGTTCAGACAAGGAGAACTATCCGTGGATGAAGCAGTGAAGATGTTTAAGCGGTTAGCTCATCTGTGCCCAGAGCTAGTTAGCACAGAAAAAGAGATAGTTAGGCTAATGCTCAAGATGTTAAGGCCTGAGATAGCGTTAAAGGGGGCTAGCGGTGTTAAGAGGCTGCAAACCTCCGAAGAACTAATAAGTAGTGCTTTGATCACTGAGCACTACTTAACCAGTATAAAGGCCACCAGGAAGGTTGAACGAGGAAGTTCTTAACAACCTTACCGTCAGGGGAAGTGATGGCCTCTACTGAGAGGCTAAGGGCAGTATCAATCTAGATTTCCAACCGAGAGCTCTACAGTGACTTGGTAGTCCTTGAAATGAAGGATTACGATGTCATTTTAGGAATGGACTTCTTGAGCAAGTATAATGCTTCTATAGACTGCCGCAAGAGAAAAGTCAAGTTCACACCGGAAGCAGAACCTTCATTTGAGTTTATTGGAGACCCAAGGAGAAAGATAAATAGGTTCCTATCTACCTTACAAGCTCAGAGAATGTTAAGAAGGGGTGCTCTGGTTTCTAGCTCATATAGTGGATGCAAGTCAAGGAGAAGGATTGCAGAGAGAAGTAGTGAGGGTAATCTGTGACTATCCTGAGGTGTTTCCTGAAGAGTTACCAGGACTCCTTCCCAATCGGGAAATTGAGTTTGACATTGAGTTGGCCCCAGGAACCAACCCAATTTCGAAGGCACCTTATCGCATGGCACCAGCAGAACTGAAAGAATTACAAGAACAATTGCAAGAGCTGCTTGACAAGGGTTTCATCCGCCCTAGTCATTCACCTTGGGGAGCTCCTGTACTGTTTGTCAAGAAGAAAGATGGATCTATGCGAATGTGCATAGATTATCGAGCTTTGAATAAGGTAACCATCAAGAACAGATATCCTTTGCCAAGGATAGATGATTTATTTGATCAGCTGAAGGGAGCCACAGTGTTCTCCAAGATAGATCTGCGATCAGGTTACCATCAGCTCAGAGTGAAGGAGAGTGATGTGCCAAGGACTGCTTTCAGTACAAGATATGGGCACTATGAGTTTGTGGTCATGCCCTTTGGAGTGACAAACGCCCCTGCGACGTTTATGGATCTAATGAATAGAGTGTTCAAGGATTTTCTGGACAAGTTCGTCATTGCCTTCATTGATGATATCCTAGTGTATTCAAAGACTCGGAAAGAACATGAAGAACACCTGAAGATAGTGTTGCAAACCTTACACCAGAAGGAGTTGTACGCCAAATTCTCAAAGTGTGAGTTTTGGCTTGATCAGGTGGCCTTCCTAGGCCACATTGTATCCAAAGAAGGCATTCAAGTTGATCCAGCCAAGATAGAAGCAGTCAGCCACTGGTGTAGACCCAAGAATGCCAGTGAAATCAGAAGCTTCTTAGGCTTGGCAGGATATTACAGAAAATTTGTGGAGGACTTTTCCAGAATAGCCTCTCCTCTCACAGCCCTGACCAGAAAGAACCAGAAGTTTGAGTGGTCAGATAAATGCGAGCACAGCTTCCTAGAACTGAAGAAAAGATTGACTAGTGCTCCCATCCTGACTGTTCCAGAGAGTGACAAGGCCTTTGACATCTACAGTGATGCATCCAAGATGGGCCTTGGAGCTGTCCTCATGCAAGAAGGAAAGGTAATAGCATATGCCTCCAGACAGCTCAAGGACTATGAGAAGAATTACCCTACACATGACCTTGAGCTAGCAGCTGTGGTTTTTGCACTGAAGCTCTGGAGACACTACCGGTATGGAGTGCAGTGCAGAATCTTCACAGACCATCAGAGTTTGAAGTACTTCTTCACTCAGAAGGATCTGAATATGAGGCAGCGCAGGTGGCTAGAGTTGGTCAAAGATTATGACTGTGAAATCCTCTACCACCCAGGTAAAGCTAATAAAGTGGCAGATGCACTGAGCAGGAAATCCTGCGTAGCACTGATGTCCCTATCATCACTGTCTCTACCACTTCAGAAAGAAATAAAGGATTTTGGAGTCGAGGTAATAATTGGGCAACTTTCTGCATTGACTCTAGAGTCAACCCTGCTTGTGGATATACAAAGGAAGCAAAGTCAAGACCCAGAAATCCAGAAGATCAAGCAGGGGATCCAAGAGGCAGAAAATTCAGAGTTTCGAGTATCAGATAGTGGCATCCTCTATCTTGGAGACCGCCTTTGCGTCCCCAATGATGAGGAACTAAGAAAGAATATTTTAGAAGAAGCCCACAGTACCCCGTACTCTCTGCATCCTGGTTCTACCAAGATGTACCAAGATTTAAAGCAAAGGTTCTGGTGGTCTGGACTCAAGCGAGACGTGGCCAGATATATCAGTACCTGCTTGACCTGCCAGAGAGTCAAAGCAGAACACCAGAGACCAGGAGGAGTTCTACAGCCACTTCCCATTCCAGAGTGAAAGTGGGAAGAAATATCCATGGACTTTATCACAGGTCTTCCAAGAACCACCCATGGACACGATGCAATATGGGTGATAGTGGATAGATTGACCAAGTCTGCCCACTTCCTAGCCATCAAGTTATCGCATTCGGTAGAGCAGTTAGCACAGCTGTACGTGAAAGAAGTAATCAGGCTTCACGGAGTTCCGAAGTCGATCGTTTCTGACAGAGATGGGCGGTTCATCTCCCATTTTTGGAGGTGTGTTCAGGACGCCCTAGGCACCAGACTTCAGTTCAGCACAGCTTTCCATCCCCAGACAGATGGACAAACAGAGAGAGTAAATCAGATTTTAGAAGACATGCTCAGGGCTTGTGCGTTGGACTTTAAAGGCAGTTGGTGCAAATTCCTATGCTTAGCTAAGTTTGCCTACAACAATAGCTATCAGGCTACCATCAGGATGGCACCTTATGAGGCATTGTATGGCAGGAAATGCAGATCACCCATATGTTGGCAAGAAGCGGGTGAGAAGAAGGAGATGGAGTCAGGACTAGGCAGCCAGACTGAGCTTATAGATGAGACCGCTCAGGCTATCCAGACGACCCGCCAGAGGATTGAGACTGCCCAGAGTAGACAGAAAAGTTATGCTGACACACGCCGTAGGCCACTTGAATTCCAAGTTGGAGATTCAGTATTTCTCAAGGTCGCTCCCATGAAGGGAGTGGTGAGATTTGGTAAGAAGGGCAAGCTAAGTCCTCGCTACATAGGACCCTACAAGATCATAAAGAGGGTTGGTAAGGTAGCATATGAGCTGGACCTACCAGAGGATATGTTAGCTATCCACAGTACCTTTCATGTCTCTATGCTAAAGAAGTGTATTCACGACCCTAGCCAAGTGATTCAGCCTCAGTCAGTACAGATCCAAGAAGATCTTAGTTATGAGAGCAGACCGACACAGATAGTGGACAAAGCAGTTAAAAAGTTAAGAAACAAAAAAGTGCCACTAGTGAAGGTCATCTGGCAGAATCAAAAGCATGAAGAGGCTACTTGGGAACGTGAGGACAGCATGAGAGAGAGATATCCAGAATTATTCTAAGTTCGAGGACGAACTTTTCATAAGATATAGGGGATTGTAACACCCCAAAATTCCCATTTTCAGTTCTTAAAGTCCTTAGAATTATTTAAAAATGGTTTAGAAATATTCTAGATATTTTTAGGGATTTTTAGAATATTTTTATGAAATTTTCCGAGTCCGTTTAGTATATTTAAAAAAAGAAAAACGTTTAAAGGCAGCCGGGAGTTCGAACCCGCGACCAGCAGATGACCAGGCAAGCGCGCGACCAGCCAGGCTAGGGTATCAAGCACAGCAAAGGATGAAGAGAAATATATTTAAGGTGTAGTTAGGTTAATTCGCCCCATAAGTATAAATAGGTAATTAAAGAGAGAAGTTTTATTTCTCTCCTCTCCAAACCCTCACGCCGACCTCTCCTCTCTTGGGCGAAACAACACCAAGCTCTAGGGGGCCGGTCAAGGCTCTTCTCCAAGAGATATTCCTATATTCGGGATCCCCGCGACGAGAGGAACGCGTAGGCGCGGAGAATTCTCCGAGATCTCAAGTTTCTTCCGAGCTCTAGACGTCAATCTTGGTTGTAAGTCCAAGATATCAATGTAAGTACTGCTCACCTGCAGTAAGAGGTGGTTTTTCCGCAAGAATTTCCCTTAAAAGTTTTTAAAAAGAGATATTTACTTCTTGTTAAGATTTTTGCATGTGATCTTAGTTCATTCTATGCTTATATATTTTATTGAGTGCCCTATATGAGATTAGGGTCCAAGAAAGCTATGAGAAAAGAAAAGAAAAGAGAAGATAAAGATAAGAAAAGAAAAGGCCAAGGCCTTAAGAAATCCCCAAAAGTCAAGACTTAGGGATTTTAGCACGCAAGGTGCTCCAGAAAATGCCAAGGCATTTACAGATAAGAAAGAAAAGAAAGAAAAGCTATTTTATTTTCTAAGGCCAGTAGCCGGCGTCCAAGGGCGTCGTTAAAGAAATCCAGGTGTCCAATTCCAAGGTCTTGGCCCTGGTAGACCAAGGTCTGCTCTATTAGGATTGGTGGCTCGCTACCCCAACCTTTTAGGGAACGCGCATGAGATGGTACTTACGTCTTCAGTGGATCCAAGTGATTAGTATTTTCAAGTATATGCTTTAGCAAAGTTTTCTAAAGTTTAAGAAAGTTTTCAAAGGTTAAAGAATAGCTAAAGTTTCAAGTTGAGCCAAGAAAAGTAAATTGAGATTTATTATTGCTTGAGTATGCATGTTTTGAGTTATACATGTTCTTAGTTTTCTTTCAAGCATATTAGTATCTCATATGATCTCATATTGTTCTAGAAGCATGTTTGCACTTTTCGAGTTTTTGTGAGCTAGATAGTACTTACTAAGCTTTTTGCTTACTAGTTGCATTTCCTCTTATTGCAGATAAAGGTAAAGGCAAGCAATTCTGAAGGAAGGCGACGAGGCGGTGCTGAGAAAAGTGTGTGTGGTGGCTGATTTTGGAGAGATCTTTGAGACGAGACAATTTAGTTATTAGAATTACAATGTTATAGTTTATTCAATTTCAAGTTATTGCTTTATGGAGTTTAGCGAACATTTAAGTTTTGGATAGTTTTACATGCTCAATTTCTTAGAGTAAAGATTCCATGACATTTCTTTTAGCCTACATATTCTTATGATTGCATTGGATGAGTAGAAAGGTGAGTAATTGGAGATATTGATACTTTGTTAGAGAAATGGATGCATGTGCCATGATAGTATCAATTTCTCCTTGAATCAAGTTTTTACTTCTTAAATATGTTTAGAAAAGTTGCATTCACATTTCATAATGCTTTAGCAAGGTTATAGAACATGTATTTGGTGTTATGAATACATAGGAGTCAAGGATGGTACAAACTTTATTGTTAAAGTTCATATAACTTGAATAGTTTATTTTTTTCCACAAAAGTCCTAATTTCAAGTTTATGGATTCGTTTTGATTGGCTAAATTGATTTGAAAACTGGCATAGAGTATAGAAATGGTGTCATGATCCTATATGGCTCGAAAGTATGGGTTTGGTGGAGCTTTGAAGCAAATGCCGAAACCTGAAATTCTGATTTCAGGCCTATCAGTCGACTGATGCAGTATCAGTCGACTGATACCCGAAGTGTGAGTTGGGCGAGGCAGTTTCAAAAGCTTCAATAAGTATTATTTAATGGGTTTTGAGAAAGGAATTGTGAAATGTTATCATGCATGATCACCTAAGATAGAATATCATTGTTAGATAAATTTAAAAGTTTAAAAAAAAAAGATTTCCGCATTTCTTTTAGTCATGCATCAGAAGTCGAGAAGTAGAGAAAAGTAACGATCCGTCTAAGGCAGGAGAAGGCGGGTCGCTACAATTATCCTAACTTCTGAGGAGTACAAGTTTGTACTTTTCGAGATCTGTCCTGAAAAACCTAACGAGAATTCTGATGAAGAGGAGAAGGAACGCTATAAGAAGTGGGTAAAAGCAGACGAGATGGCGCGGTGATACATTTTGTCATCTATGTCAAATATATTGCAACATTAACATCATATTTTTTCCACTGCTTATGACATGATCTCAAGGAACTCTTCAGACATCAGAATCGGGCCGCTAGGTAGGAGGCTATGAAGAACTTGTTAGGATCTTTGTCGTTTGCTAGAGGGGGGGGGGTGAATAACAACTTTTCGATCTTGTCTTCCTACAAATGTTAGTGCGCAAGTGGAATAACAAAAACTAAAACTAATAACTAAGAAAGACACACCGATTTATGTGGATCGGAGATAAAACTCCTACTCCACGGCTGCCCGTAAGGTGGACGATCCCAATCCTTCAGTGGATGATTCCCCGGAGCACCTCCGGCTAACTTGTCGCTCCTTGTGGGTGGAGAAACCTCGCCACAACCCTTTGACACGACATGAGCACTTGTACGCTACTAACAGGCTCTTACCAAGCTTGTTTCGCCAAAGAAAAGTAGCCAAACACGAGCTCTCTTAAATAGAGCTCGATCATGTTTTGACCGTTACCAGTCGACTGCCCCTGGGGCAGTCTACTGTTCTTCGTGAATTCATATGTCACCACTTTGATGATTCGCATTCTGGTCGACACCAGTCGACTGCATCAGTCGACTAATCCATTACCAGTCGATTGCTACCTAAGGTTTCCCTTCCCGAGTACAATTCGCTCAGCACTCGAACCCTAGGATTTCCCTTCCTGAGTACAGTTCTCACAGCACTCGAAACCTCATGACTCAGTTGACTCTTCCTTCAGCAGCCTTGACCTGTTGCCTTCAAGCCCTCTTCGACTTTGGCTCTCATCCTTCGGATGCATGCAAGCCCGCAGCTTGTTTCCCATGCCACCCTTCACGTATGCCTCGAAGTCCGCTTCCCTCAACTCATCGTCCCTGCTCCAGCAGCCTCGATCTGTTGCCCTCAAGCCCTCTTCGACTTCGACTCTTATCCCTCAGATGCACGCAAGCCCACGGCTTGTCTCCCATGCCATCCTTCACGTATGTCTCGAAGTCCGCTTCTCTCAGCTCATCGTCCCTGCTTTGTCCATGGTCCCTCGGATGCATGCAAGCCCTCGGCTTGTCTCCCATGTCATCCTTCACCGACCCCGAAGACGTCCAATTAAGTCTATGTGTATCCTGCAAACCTGCACACTCACATACACATATCAAACATAATGGTGAACCTAACTTAAACCCATTGCCCAAACATCAAAACACATGGTCACTCCGGACCATAGATTGCCCCAACAATCTCCTCCTTTTTAATGCTTGACAATACATTTAAGTTAGGGAAAACAAATAGCAAATACAATGTAAACATGCATGGATCCTATCACAATACATCCCCACACCTAACCTCCCCAAGAATTAGGATTTTTACCAAAACGGGCTTTTTAAGAACCTCTCCAAGGCTCCCCCTACATTGGACTTAAAAAAGCTTTTTAAGAACCTCTTCAAGGTTCCCCCTACGCCAATAACGGAGCAACAATTCTCCCCCTTTAGCTAAGCTCCCCCTTGACCTAGGATTTCTTGCAAAGGCATGTTTGGTTTCCCACTTATACCCAACACTTCTCCCCCTTTGCCACACATCAAAAATAACTCCAATAATTTCCCTCTTATTAGATCCTTTAACCCATAATGATCATAAACACATTGTATTAACCCCCATAAGATTATATACTTGTTTTACATCATTATGACACTTTTCGACTACTGAAAAACCATTTCAGCCCATATCAGTTGACTGCCCCCTGGACCAGTCGACTGGCACCCTGAAAACTCCATTTTCAACATTTCTGACCCAATTTCAGAAATGCACCAGAAATTCCACAAACCAACAAAAATTCCCAAATTTTGTGAAGAGGTTTGTGGTACCCATATCTACTTGGGAAAAATACATTCAAACATGTATCTATCACCATTCCCAAGATTGACACAAACCCAAAACTAGCTAAATGGTTCAATTGAACCTTGACCTAAAGTCCTAGTTTTGACCTCCTCTTGATGTCTCTGCCCATACCAACTCACAATACATCCCTAGTATTTGTTTATATGAAATTTACACACCAAAAACCAACCTCCATGCTATATGACCCCAATGTCATATTTTCATGCATAAAACTTAAATCCAATGTGCCAAATCCCTAGGATTAAGACTCAAATCCATCTCCACATCCCTTGGCACACTCCATGACCCATCTAGACTTCCGAGAGAAATCCTCCCGAGATCCATAGACCATGGGTCTCAACTTGACTCCTAGAGCTCCTCCTTGAGCTCTTAGCCATAGCTACCACCCTAGGTGACTCAACAAACACTAGGCCACACCGGTGTACCTCCGGTGACTTTTGTCTTACACCCTTAACCTTCTTAACCTTGGACCCCTTGTCCTTAGTTAAAACTTTCCTCTTGCTTTTACATGACATCCCATTTCCATTTTTGGACTTCCCCTCCTTGCCATAGTTATATGCTACCCTAGAATATTTCTTTTCATTAGCATTGGAGAACTTAGATCAGTATCGTAGACTTGATCTATCATTATTAGGTTTTTGACTACCCAACCCCATACCTAAACCCTTAGATTCAATAGTGAATCTATCTAGGATTTTCTCCATTTCTTCAAGTCTTGCCCTTAAGACTTGATTTTCCAACTCTAGAGCTCTAACCCTAGAGTCAACATGTCCCCCTTGGACATTCCTAGACCTACCCATCTTCCTAGGCATATGTCTCTCCTTCTTGGGATTTGTGCCTTAATGATTAACCACCTTCCTTCCCTTAGGCATGGTAGTTTGGGTCTTTCTTGATCTAGCTTTGGGTAATAATTTCCTAGAATTATCTACCTTGTTAACCCTATTCCTATCATTATAACTAAATCCATGATTATTCTTAACAAGCATATAAGAATTTGAAATTTGATTTAATTTCAAATAAGGGATTACCTTCGCTTTTACCTTTGAAGCTCCCCATTGACTTGAGCTCCTCTTCTTTTCCAATTTCTTCAAGTGTGCCAATTTATTGATTTCTCCTTTCTTTGGGCACTTGGTGTGGTAGTGTCCATGCTCACCACACGTGAAGCAAATTATATGCTTCTTATCCTTCTTTGCTCCATCCATACAACTTATGTTAGTTTTCAAACTATTTAAATTGAGTTTAGGGTTTACCTCCTTTTTCTTACTCAATGGACACTTGTCCTTGTAGTGCCCCTTTTGATTGCACCCAAAGCAAATTATGTGATCCTTTGACTTTGTTTTGATGGAGGTGGAAGCTTCTTCTTGCTCCGGTATTGAGGATGGTCTCTCCTCCCCCTCAATTCTTGAAGTGGAGACTTCTTCTATTTCTTCCTCACTTGAAGATGTGAACAATTCAACTTTCTCCTCCTCTTCGGATGTTGAACTTGACTCAACTTCCGATTGGTCCTTCTCCTTCTCTTGGACCAATGACTCCGTTTCCTTAGGCTCCTCTTCTCCTTGTCTTTGTGTCGAATTTTCATGCAAAGCTATCACCTTTCTTCATAGCTCATACGCATTCTTGTATTCTCCTACACTTGACACAATATATGGAGGTAATAAATTTAATTCAATTCTAGTTACCTCCTTATCCGCCTCTGCTTCCACCGTTTGATCCTTGGTCTGATACCGAGGTCGAAGGCGTTTTCCCTTCTTATCCGTTGGAGCTTCAAATGGAACTTCCAATGCGGTCCAATGATCCCAATCTATTTGGAACCACGTCTCCAAGCGCTTCCTCTAATAATTGAAGTAATCTCGGTCATATGGAGGTGGAATCTGAATATCCAATCCTAGTGGACCTTCCGAGTCCATCTTCCTCTAGCTTTTTTGCTCTCTCGGCGGTTACTCTGTAGATGAGCGAACCTTCGCTTTGATACCACTTGTTAGGATCTTTGTCATTTGCTAGAGGGGGGAGGGGGTGAATAGCAACTTTTCGATCTTGTCTTCCTATAAATGTTAGTGCGCAAGCGGAATATCAAAAACTAAAAGTAACAACTAAGAAAGATACACCAATTTATGTGGATCGGAGATAAAACTCCTACTCCACAGTTGTCCGTAAGGTGGATGATCCCGATCCTTCGGTGGATGATTCCCCGGAGCACCTCCGGCTAACGCTTGATGCTCCTTGTCGGTGGAGAAACTTCGCCACAACCCTTTGACACGACCTGAGCACTTGTAGGCTACTAACAGGCTCTTACCAAGCTTGTTTCGTCAAAGAAAAGTAACCAAACACGAGCTCTCTTAAATAGAGCTTGATCCTATTTTGACCATTACCAGTCGACTGCCCCTGGGGCAGTCGACTGATCTTCGCGAATTCAAATGTCACCGCTTTGACGATTCATATTCTGGTCGACACCAGTTGACTGCCTAGTCGACTGCATCAGTCGACTGATCTTTCTGTGCTCCATATCAGTTGACTGCCCTAGCGCCAGTCGACTGCTACCTAAGGTTTCCCTTCCCTAGTACAATTCGTTCAACACTCAAATCCTAGGATTTCCATTCTCGAGTACAGTTCTCTCAACACTCGAAACCTCACGACTCAGTTGACTCATCCTTCAGCAACCTCGACCTGTTGCCTTCAAGCCCTCTTCGACTTTGGCTCTCGTCCCTCGGATGCATGGAAGCCCGTAGCTTGTCTCCCATGCCACCCTTCACATATGCCTCGAAGTCTGCTTCTCTCAGCTCATCGTCCCTGGTGCATGAAAGGCCCACAACAGGTGTCACGGATGAGCCTCAAATTTAGATATTTATAACTAAAAACCCTTAGCTAACAAAGTTAAAAGGTAGTAGAGGGGCCTCAGGTCGTGTTTTTCCAAGGACTAGTTTAGGATGTTTGATTCAAGCTTAGATTTGTCATTTGATGTTGGTTTTGGGTTTTTAAATAAGATTGGGGATTTGTTTTGCAACAAGAATGAAATAGCAGTAACAAAATGAACTTAGCTAAGTAAGGTATGAAGTAAGAAATTCAAGAATCACACTTAACCTATTCAAAGCTAAGTCAAGGAAACTAGCTTAACACTAATTGAGAACTGAGCTATTCAATTGAATATTATGAAACTAAAAACTCAAGAACTGATAAAACAGTAAAAGAACTTGAAATATTAAGCCAAATTGCAGAAGTTAAAGTTGGAACAAATATTACTACGGAAACAGAATTTTAAAGAAGCAATGCTCTGCTTGATCGGTCGACAGACCGATCAGATGCACTCCGATTGGTCGACAGACCGATCAGATGATGTCTGGAACGGTCTCAAGATCGATCAGTGTCTGAAAGTTCGCTGATACATAATGAAACAGAGACAGAAATGAATTCAAACACAAAATCTAAACTACAGATTAAGTCCTTCACCAGATTCCCTTCTTGTTGTCACACAAGAATCAACCTAAGAACCCCCTAGCTCGAAATCGGCAAGTTCCAACTCCAGCGATCGATTTGCGTTGGTTGAGGCGAGACTGAACTCTTCTTTTGATTGGACTCCTTCTTGATGAATCGGGTTATGCTCGTGGCTCAGAAACTCCTCAGATCTATTCAGAAAACCCCTTTGAAATAATCTGTTAGCTCTGATTGATGAAGGTGCTCAAGTGGGAGTGGATCTGATGAAGCAAACACTGGCGAGACCCTCACCGGAGCTTGGCAGTGATGGGATTGACGCAAACTTCTCAGAAGTGGATCCTTCGACTTGAAATCTGGAAATTCCTTCAATCTGCAGTGGCCGCGCGATGAAACAGAGAAGAAATGAAGAAGAAAACGTGAAGAACAGGAAGAACAACTGTGACACGCGATGACTAGATCTGATCGGGAGAGGCAGTTTTTATTTGTTAGGAATGGACGACTCTGATCATCCGGATCCCATCCTACGGTCAGGTCTGCTTTGATTGAACCCTAAACTCCTAGATCTAAATCTGAAGGTCAGATCTACTTCTCCTCAACTGGGATCAACCGGATCTGCCATGGATGGCTCAGATCTCCCTATTTTTCGAATGGATGGCTCACAGTCTTCCAAGGCTTGATCATCTTGATCTGAGTCCAATTCTGACTCAAACTTGATCCAACTTGACCTAGGTCCATGATCCTTCAGCCTACAAAAGTCAGATTCAAATTAGATATCAAAAACACCTCAAAATTGCAAAGATTTGCAATAAAACCCAAAATAGAATTAATCCATGGAACCTAGGGTAAATTCAAATTAACATGTAAATATGGATCAAACATGGATTTAAAAGCCTAAATTAACTAACAAAAATGGTAATTATCAACTCCCCCACACTTAAACTTGAGCGTCTCGCACAAGCTAACTAAACATGTATCCTCTAGTTTATTCTCAATCATAGTTAGAAGTAGTTGAAAAGAAATTACCTAAGGTTGTCAATTCTCAAAAATCTAAGCTCAATGGACTAGTATCTTGTCCTTAAATCAACAATTTAGTATATTTTATCCTTCATGACTCTTTGAGATGAACTAAACTCACAAGCCTCTCAAGGAAATATTTAGTGGCTCTCTTCCTAAATTCTACATTTGTGGTGAAGTGGCGCTCACTCAAACTCAACATGTTTCTTGCACTACCATAAGCTTGCTTATTATCTACTCTCCACCATCATTCTTGACTTGAATCCACATCTACAAAGACTTATTAGAACAAGTTAAAGAAATATGAAATGATAAGAATGAAATAAAGGTTTAGAAAATAGAAAAGTTAAGGGAATGGAAGACTTTGATACTAAAGGATGTTTCTAATGCACTTTGCCCTTTTTTTTAAGGTCTCTCAATGAAATTAGAGTTGTGGTGGAGCAGGGTCTGAGGAAATTCACTGAATTTAGTGTTTCAGCCTCTACTGATCTGTCCAGAGACCGATCGGTCCAGAGACTGATCGATCCAGAGACCTATCAGTCATCTGTTGATCGTTCTGGAGATCGATCTATGTCTCTTCTGCATCGGATTGGATTGCTTCTGATCGGTCCGTAGACTGATCAGACTCCTCCCTAATCGGACTGGTGACTGATCAATGACTGATCAGTAGCTGGTCTGCGCAGCTTCTGAACTACTCTGCCTGATATTTTTTTTCCTCCGATCAGTAGCTAACTCTTGACTTCAATGAGCTCCTTGTTTCAATTCCAACTCAGAAATCTAATCATCTTCCGATATTTCATGTTCATGCTTCTCTTTCTATTTTTTTTTCTTCTTCTTCTCTTTTTTTTCTATTTTTCAACTGCTTCTTTTTTTTCTTTTCTTTCCTTTTTGCAGAGACTTCCTTTACACCACTGCCCTCATTTCAGCTTAAGCTTCACATCTTTGGCACACCAGCTCACAACTTGATACTCTTCTTATTTTATTGTTTTCTGAATTGTGCAGCTTCACTTCGGTTTCTCTTTTTCTTCAACTTGATCAGCTACTGTTCGGTTTCTCAATACTTTCCTTCAATTATTCTGCAGCCAACAAGTCCCACTTCATTCCAACATCTTGTTAACATTTGCCTCTACATTTGATCTTGAGAATTTATAGTGAATAAACTGCTATTTTGAGTCACTTTGGTACATCCACGGCTGAGGGAAACTTGTAGAATTAGATGTCTTCACTGATTTGGCAATAACTTGGCAGTGCCAATAAGCATTCACTTCCCTTTAGAAGTTTTCTCATAAACTTAAAACATCAAATAGTAATTAGAACTTAAGATACTTCAATTGTTACCTTCCCTAACCACTCCTTGCAACTCATTCTTGATACAAAACTCAATTCAAATTGGCCCATTTTTGCTTCAACCGCAAAATTTTTTTTCTTGAATTACATCCTTGATACTTCTTCATTCCAAAATATTTCAAAGCTCTAGCCACCTCCCCCACACTTAAACTTTCGTTCGTCTCGGGCAAAGTAACATCAAGAACCATCCCAAACAACCAAGTCCATGGAGAAATATAGTTATGAGCAGAAAAACAGGGAAAGGACAAAGAATAACTCATGTATCAACAAGGATTATTGCAAAAACCGATACGGAAAGGGAAGACAAAGTGATTAACCTCTATATATATGGTCCAATCATTGAAATATGATTTTGAAAGAACCTAAGCAAGTTCTAGAGCACAATCACATGTGTGTATCACAAAAATTAGGCCAAATCCTCACTAGGTAGAAATAATTCATCTCAAGTCATCAATCTAGAATCCATAACCAAGTAGTACTCAAGCATCCAAGAATTTTCATCCATTAGCTCAAATCATAAGTTTTAACAATCAAATTTAATTTGCTTTCAAGAGACTCTAAAATGATATAGAGAAAACCTAGAGGGATACATTTATTCCTACTCATTGAGATAAGGTGCCAAAAGAAATAACATAGTATCTACAATGAGTATTTATTCAATTTACCCTACCTAAGCATTTATTATCAACAACTTATTTTAAAAAGAAAGATTTACTTCTAGAAAATATGAAAATGATATATCAATGAAATTAAAGTGCAAGAAAAATATACTCCCCTTAAGTTGGGTAGATAGCGTCTTTGATGTCCAATCCATCCACCTCTAGCTCCTTTAATTCTTCAAAGTATTTCTTGAGCCGGTGGTCATTGACTTTCCAAACAAAATTATTAGCTTCATCCTTGATTTCAACAACACCATAAGGAAAAATGTTAGTTACAAAAAATGGACCTTCCCATCTCGACCTCAACTTACCCTTAATCAATTTGAGCCTTGACTTGTACAATAAAACCTTGTCTCCAATTTGGAATTCTTTCTTCAATATGTGCTTGTCATGAAAAATCTTAGTCTTTTCCTTATAAATCCTTGAGTTCTCAAATGCTTCTAGTCTAATCTCCTCAAGTTCTTGGAGTTGAAGCTTCCTTTCTTCTCACACCTTAGTAGCATCAAAGTTACAAGCTTTTACCGCCCAATACACTTTGTACTCTATCTCCACGGGTAGATGACAAGCTTTTCCATATACTAATCGGTAGGGAGACATTCCAATTGGTGTCTTGTATGCCGTTCTATAGGCCCATAGTGCATCATCAAGCCTCTTGCTCCAATCTTTCCTAGTAGGCCCAACGGTTTTTTCCAAAATTACTTTGATCTATCTATTTGAAATTTCGGCCTGTCTATTTATTTGGGGATGGTAGGAGGTAGAAACTTTGTGCACAACCCCATACTTGCTATGTAGAGCTTTCATGTGTTTGTTGCAAAAATGAGAACCTTGGTCACTTATTATATCCCTTGGAATCCCAAACCTGCAAAAGATATGTGACCTGACAAAACTAGCAACAAGACAAGAATCATCAGTCTTGGAGGGAATGACCTCCACCCATTTAGAAACATAATCTACAGCAAGTAAAATATACAAGTATCCATAAGATGCAGGAAAAGGCCCCATAAAGTCTATTCCCCAAACATAAAAAATCTCACAGAAAAGCATAGTCTGTTGGGGCATCTCATTTCTAGCTCCTATGTTCCCAGTTCTCTGACATCTATCACAATTCTTATAAAACAAATATACATCATGAAATAAGGTGGGCCAATATAAACCACACTCTAAAACCTTCCTGGCTGTCCTCTGTGGTCCAAAGTGTAACACCCCACTAAAATTCCCTTCAATATTATCCCTAATATTGAGTATAATTGCATGAATAATAGCTATATTGGTTATGATTCATGAATGATAATTAGAGTTGTGGGAATTTTAGTGTAAGTGTTAATGGGTCTTATATGGGCTCTAATGGTGAAAATTCCTAATGGGTCTTAAATAGTACTTCATTAGTTATCCTAATGGGTCCCATGAGGATAAAAGAAATAACACATCATGTAATGAGCCTTACTTTAGATGCGCTTGCAAAAGAATATAAAAAAATGACATGAGGTGGGTGCCAAGGATCTAACCTTGGACCTTAGAGATGTTGTATTCCTTAAGAATACATATGTAACCAATTCACCTAGCAAGGGAGTGCTATTAGGAGGATAAAAGAAATTGTAGATAAGTGTAAGGATAAGGGAGATGAAAAGGCACCATGGAGGATGAAGAGTCACTATGGAAGGTAAAGGGGTCACCATGGAAAGTGAAGAGGCATACCTCTTCATTTACTATAAGAAGATGAGGAAAGAAAAAAAATGCCATAAGGCATCCCTCCTCCCTCTCATTGCCGAAACCACCAAGCCCTCTCTCCATCAAAAACAAAATTCTCTCCAAGAAGATCTAGTGAAGGCTTTGTGTTTGTGAAGCAAAGGAAGAGCCAATGAGCAAGAAGTTCTTCTTTCTCCTTCTAGGTGATATATATTATTTGGAAATCTTTAGCACAAGGGTATGACTCCCCTCACCTGCAACATAATAGTTCATATATGTTTTGTTCATGTTCTTGTATGTTCTTGCGATGTGTTGCTAAAATCGTGAAGTTTTTTCCCATGAGCAAGTTTCGGCTAACATGAGTTTTAGGACCTAGGTTTGTGTTTGATGCTATCTAATGACTCCAATGTTTTCTTGATGTTAAGTTATGAGTTATGATAAAAAAAAGATGAAGCAAAAAGACCCTTAAAAGTTTAGGCCAAGGCTCTCAAGAAGCCATAGACTTTTTGGCCATAAGAAGATGTTTGAGTTCTTTTTGACTAGTTAATGGTTTTTAATTCCTTGTTAATGTTTGTTTGAGGGTTTTATATATATTTTAGGCCATGTTTCCCCTCTGAACATGTTCGGTTAATACCCTAAATAAGGGCAAAAAAAAATGAGTTAAAGATGCCATGTTACTTGCTAATGCTTCCTAGTGTTAGAGTATGTATTATATGCATGTTGTATGAATCAATTGCTTTTGTTTTTGTCATTTTCATGTTGATATAAACCTTAGAAATTTCTGATCTGTTTCTTAAATTGGGATTTAGGATGAGTTAAGGTCACTAGCTCACTCGATAACGTCCCTTTGTAGTAGGATATTCAATGTATGCATGTTGTATGAGTTGTGTGATGTTGTGTTGTGTTTTATGCCATGATAACCCTATCTAAATGTTTTAACCAGTAGAATATATGTTGAATTAGGGTTGAATTAAAGGTATCCATGTTTCATTATGCCATGATAAGGGTTAAGGTCACTACCTCACTTGATGATGTCTCTTTGTAATAGGATATTCAATGTATGCATGTTGTATGAGTTGTGTGAAGTTGTGTTATGTTTTTATGCCATGATAACCCTATCTAGATGTTTTGATCAGTAGAATATATGTTGAATTAGTGTTGAATTAAAAGTATCTATGTTTCATTATGCCATGATAGGGGTTAAGGTCACTACCTCACTTGATGATGTCTCTTTGTAGTAGGATATTCAATGTATGCATGTTGTATGAGTTGTGTGATGTTGTGTTTTATTTTTATGCCATGATAACGCTATCTAAATGTTTTGACCAGTAGAGTATATGTTGAATTATGGTTGAATTAAAGGTATCCATGTTTCATTATGCCATGATAGATGGAAAAAATGGAACAAGTTCCCTATGTGTATTGTCCTTAGTTTTAAATTGATCATTATGTGTTTTTATGAATCATGAATGATAAGTGGGCATGCTGTGAATTTTCTTACCATGAAATTATGTTTTCACCATGCCATGTTCATGCTTGAAAGTTATGATGATATTTATGCTTTGAATGTATGCCCATGACATGTATGATATTATGAATAAAAGAATAGCTAAAGGGCAATTTCTATGAAAAGAAAATAAATGATGAACGCTATGGTAAAGAGCAATTGCTATGGAAAGAAAAGGAATCATGTATGCTATTTTACTTTATGTATTGGCTTGTACCGGATCTTGAAAAAGGTCCAAGAGATGGGCACCTAAGCAAGGCCCCGATTCTGGACTACCGTAGCTGTCCCTAGGCCCAAGGTCGCCTAGTACCTTAGTAGGTCGGGATTAGCTACCTCGTACTCTACTAAGAGATGCGTGCAAATTATGAATCGGTACAAGCTAGGGATCCCAATGATGATGATATGTTAATGTTCAAGTATTATATTATATATATTTTTCAAAGAGCATCCTTAATGTTTATGTACATGTTTATGTTTAATGATATTGCATATGCTATGTTTAATGTTTATGCACATGTTTATGTTTAATGATATTGCATATGCTTTATATTTAATGATATTGCATATGCTATGTTTAATGTTTATGCATATATTTATGTTTAATGATATTGCATATGCTATGTTTAATGTTTATGCACATGTTTATGTTTAATGATATTGCATATGCCACTACTAGAATTTTTGCATTCAACAACACATAATCGACAACGGTTTTTTGATAAAGTGTTGTCTTATGTCAATTTAACAACAGTTTTAGTATTAACCGTTGTTGTTGTTGGTCTGTATACGTAAAAAGACAACAGTAATAACAAAATGTTGTCGTATGTATACTCAACGACAACAGTTATAAAATAACTGTTGTCTATAGGCGGGATTTACAACAATTGATGTGATAAACTGTTGTCTATTATGACAATAGACAACAGTTATATTAAACTGTTGTTGTTGTATTGTTGTGCTGTTCAAGCAATAAACAAAATCAACGGTGGATATCCAACTGTAAAAAAACAACGAACTATTGAATCCTCATTCTCTTATTTTTCGATCCTTAATCATCTTTTTTCTCGTCGCACAAACCCCTAATCTTTTCTCTTCCTTGGCCTCCAACCACCCAAACCCCCGACCATTTCTGCTTCTCTCACAAAAACCCCTCGCAGCCACGAGTCGACGCCTCTCCCCCTTCTTCATCGCCTGAGTCCAAGGAAGCCCCGAGAGCGGCGCTTCCTTTCACCCTCTCGAGGTGAGCCCCGACTCCTCTCGCTCTCTTCTTCTTCATCGCGCAAGCAAGGAGGCGACGCCTCCTCACTTACCTTTTCTTCTTCCTCGATCGCGTGCCCTAGCTACTGATGCCCAGGCAAGCAGTACCCTGCGTCAACACCGCATCTTCATCGCTAGCTACGACAGGCGAATTGCTCCTTCCCGGCTGAGTGCCACTGCCAGCGGCCCTCCTAGTGAGTTGAGATCGCTATTGATTGTTTTTGGTACCGTGAGTTGGAGCTAACCTAGTCCTCTTCCTAGGGATTTCTGGAAATTAGGGCTCTTGCATGTGGCTGGGTTTCTTCTGATCGAAACAGAAAGGGGCAGAGGAAAGCTTGGTGTGTGGGTTTTCAGGTAAGGCTTGGTTGTGATCTTCATTCTTGGATGTTTCCCTTTGGATTCCCAAACTTGTACGTGAGCTCTATTAGATTCCCAAATTGCATTAGCTAGGTTTAGTTGAGCTTTGATCGTTTTAGCTGATTCTGCATTTTGTGTTTTGGAGTATTGCTCGAAAGACCACGCCCTTTGCTACTTCAGGGAAAGCTTTTTGTCATGTAATCTTAGTTTACGTGCTCTTTGCCTCTTGATTTGTCTACCTAATGTAAATAATTGGCATCCACCAAAGTTTAGTTAGATTATGGTGATTGCAACTTATTGACCTGTAGATTTGGTGGCATATGTTTGCATCATTTATTTGTATTATCCAATAAAGAAAATTAAGAGAATGTGACCTTGACGTAAGCCTTTCTTGGACATGCTGTAACGACCCGGCCCATTTGGCGGCCCATTTGGCGGTCTCGACCGTCGACCGTCGACCGTGCCGTTACCAATACTAGGTCTTCCCACTCCTGGGCGTGGATTTTTGCCTTCCCAGGATTCGAACTCTAGACCCAGGCTTAAATCTAGTTCTTTATGAATCCTGAACACCAATTGAGCTATAGCTCAATTGGTGTTCAGGATTCATAAAGAACTAGATTTAAGCCTGGGTCTAGAGTTCGAATCCTGGAAAGGCAAAAATCCACGCCCAGGAGTGGGAAGACCTAGTATTGGTAACGGCACGGTCGACGGTCGACGGTCGAGACCGCCAAATGGGCCGCCAATGGGCCGGGTCGTTACAATAAAAGGCAAACTGTAACGCCCGTGTTTTTTTTTTTTTTTTTTTTTTTTTTTTTTTTCAGAGTAGTGCGTTACTTATATTCTTCTTCCTATCCTTACTATTCCTACTTGGTCTAACTTATAGTACATGGCAGCGGAAACATCATGACACAAGGAATAGTAGGTATATAAAACATTAACCTTTCTTAATATTCGTGTCTTAACATATTCGACTAAGTGACCAGTCAAGTTATAACATGCTTTCTTATTCATGATAATCTATCGACGGCCAAGTCACCATCACACACATCCAAGCCTCCTGCAGCTTCCCTTCTTTTAGTACGATCTGGGTTGATCTGTAACATAAGCAAACATCCTATAAGTATACACTTAGTAAGTCTCTTTCCTACTCGCTAAATCCGTACATCATAGCAAATCATACAACATAACATTCATGGCATATCATTCATATAGCTCATATCATGCAGGGTATCACATTCATACATATTAACATATAGCATAGCATGAATTTCTTAGGCATACATACTTATCTTGCATAGCATGGCATGGACACAAGCATAGTCATGAAATGAACATATCATCAGCATATAAATCTTCTTAACTTGAACTTTCTTAACATGACATTCTTAAGTGCATAATATGAATGAATGCATGAGTGGAATGCACAAGACATAAGGATGCTCTTTTGGAAAACTTAATACATAATACTTAAAAATACATTCTTGCTTGTGGGATCCCTGGCTTGTACCCTTGTATTTGCGCGCATACCCTAGTAGGATGCGAGGTAGCTAATCCCGACCTACAGGGCCCTCTTGCTAGGCTTACTCTCGTTCAGCCTAGGGACAGCTGCGGTAGTCCGGAACCGTGGATCCCTTTCGGGATCCGGTACTTGCCATTCTTTAAAATAAAATACTTACATGCATTCTTTTCTTTCTTTCTTGATGAATATTCTATAGACGTTCAGTCATTCTTCTTTTCTTTCCTTTCTTTCTTTCTTATTGAACGTACTATAGGTATTCACATATTCTTTCTTTCTTTCATAAAGAATGCAGACATTTCATTTATTCATAATCATGAATCCATACATAATCTTTCCTACTTTCATAAGGAATGCATAGTATACAACATATATAGTATGACATTCATACAACATGGAGGTAAAGTTTATTCATTCATAAGCATGATTCCGTAACATGACTTTTCCTACTTTCATAAGGAATCCATAGCATACAACATATATAGCATAGCATTCATACAGCATGGAGGTAAAACATACATAGCATGAGAAACCTTTCTTCATTTCTGTGGTTCATAACTTGTACTTACACCTGATCTGTAGCCCGATCGGTCTGGTGATCGATCAGGGCAACTACAGAAAGTTTCATCGACCTGTACACTCACCTGATCGGTCCCCAGACCGATCAAGGTGTAGTTTGATCGGTCTGTGATCGATCAGGGTATACATGGATGGGCACACTTCTGTTCTGTACGCTCCCCTGATCGGTCTCCAGACCGATCAGGGCATGGCCTGATCGGTCTCGGTGACCGATCAGGGTGTAGCCTGATCGGTCTGGGAGACCGATCAGGGCATGGCCTGATCGGTCTCGGTGACCGATCAGGGTGTAGCCTGATCGGTCTGGGAGACCGATCAGGATGCCCTCTGACCGATCAGGTACTCCCTGATCGGTCTGTGTAGCCTAAATCGTAAAGCACAGTAACATTGTAACCTTTTCCATGAACACAGAATATTTACGAACAATCGTAAGAACATCTACGAACAGAACATTTACGAACACTCGTAACGATTATGTTACAGGCGAGGAGACTTACTTCTTACGCTTAAGTTCCAAGGAGTGTTCGGCTTTTGGAGAAGAAAGCTCTTCCTCTCGTTCTGCTCCTTCCTTCTTTCTTTCCTGACTTCTCAAAGAACTGGGTTCTTAGGGTTCTGAAGGAAACCCTAAGTTTTGGTGGAAGGGAATCGAAAGTCTCGTTCCTTGCCGAAAAAACTCCCTTCGTCACTTCTCCTATTCTTTTATAGCGAACGAAGAGGCATGCGTCTCTCCGTTGGTGACTCTTCATCTTCATGAGTCTCTTCCCCTAATTTCCCCTTAACTAGCATTTCCCTTCTCCTTTTCTCAGCACTCCCCTGCTGGGTGAATTGGTTACATGGGCATACTTAAGGTTTGGTTCTTCATGAGGTTCAAGGTTCGATCCTTGGCACCTCCCTTTCTGCTTCATTTTCCTTTTTATTTTATTTCTTTCCTTAAGCCCACATAACCAATGCCTGTCTAGGGATGCTCATATTCACACATTTCATTCATAATATCAAAATGATATTAAATCTCATTTTATTATATTTTATGAATATAATAGTACTTTTACATAAAGGTACTTCGTATTCTTTTATTTATAAATTTGGGCATGTTCCCCTTCTTACATTATCTTTCTTGAGGAAAATTCGGGGCGTTACACATGCCTAGTTTATGTTTGCTACTGTTAATTTATAGTGAATCGAACAGTTAGGGCTAGCATATTCTTCACAAAATAAATTTCCTGTTTGTATATTGTTTTGCACTTCAAAGGTTGGAACTGGAAATATTTCTTATAAAAAGCATTCCTTTTTTCTATTATTCAACCACATTTTACATTTTCTCAAATATGTATCTTAATCATATTAGCGACAACTTGGTAAAGGGAAACTAGAACAATACCAATTATTGTCTTTTCCATTTTCAATGCATTGCTTCTTGATGATGCCATATTTTGAGAGAATTGAAGACAAATGACCTCCTGGAATGTTTTAACACCAAAAATAAATGATACAAGCCTTATTTGTCATTTATTGCTTGAGTCAGGGGGCCAACTTTTTATTTCAAACATATTTGTAAAAAAAAATTTAACACTCATTTGCAATCTTGTTGTTTCATTAAGTCTAATATCAAATTTGACATCTCATACCTCTGCTATGCAATTTAATCGTATACATAAAACTTCTGAATGAACTCAACCTTTGTCAATTGTGTTAGTTACCTGTACAAATCCATAATCAAAATTAAAATTATATCAAAATAAATACTTACAAGTTGTTTAGGGAGAAGAAAAGTAATTTTCTGTTTGAATGAGCAATAATTCAAAGTGTTGCCATGTTTGTCATATATTAAAAGTTAGTATGAAGTATATTTTGTATTATACTTTTTATTGGGTATAGCATGTGGTTTATTTTAGTATGATACTCATTGTTATGGGCATTATGTTTTATTCTTTCTTACTTGGGTTCTCTTCATGATAAACAGATTCAATCACTTGAAGAAAGTGCAGAATCATTGAGGGAGAGATGCATAAAGTTTTATAAAGGATGTCGAAAATATACGTATGTGCAAATTTATATTATTACTGAATTTTTTGTATTCTTACCCTTGTTTGTTCTCTACACAAGAAAGTTAAGGATAACATCATAGTTGCTAAAATTTACAAGTATATGCAGAAAGGATTACCTAGGTAGGATGAATCTTAACAAGTTTCCCCATTATCACTCATTAGGTGGAGTTGCTGGCTTGCCAATTGACTTACAGATTGATTTCATGGGGAATAAATCTACTAGGAACTCTCCTATAGGGAAGATTTCAACCTTTTTCCTTATTTTTCTCCTATTCAACGGATATTAATGCCCACTTTTGTTTGCCTATTAAGGATCTTACAGTGGCAATGCTAAGGAATGTTTCTTCTATACCTTTTAGTCATTCCCTTGGGTCTAGGTATTCTTCATCAGTTTTACTACCTTTACACTTGCAACACTTACGATAGAATGACTAATCTAAAAGGAAGAATTGTCTCTTAGTTGAGACAACCTGTACACTTCTTCATATGTATGCCCCTTTATCCTTCTTCTAGGGCGATGTCATTCTTATTACTATTTTATCAATCACATGCCTTCTACTGTTTGCCAATATGTCGTTCTTACAATATTATTAAGCTCTAAAACTATGGCTAGTTATAAAAAACATATTATCGCATTTTGAGTTTCAAATTCTAATTTCTTTGAAGCTGTAACTATATGATGGGAAAATTATATTTGTTTAGATAATTTTTTCCCACAAAATTGAAGATGTTACATCACGAATTTCCAAAAGCACAAGTAAACATACAAACTAAAAATTAAGCTAGTTACCTTGCATTTGTGATTTATATGTGGCTTTAGCAAGAACACTTATGAAATTCTTAAAGGATTAGGATTTCTTGTTGTATGTTAGGCCAGGTTGGTAAATATTATAAGTTGCCATAACATTTTACTGGTTTGAATGGGTAAAAATTAACTTGAAACCATAAAGGTTCAAATGGAATAATCAAAATGAAGTAAATTATGAGGGACAAAGAAGAGTTAGGAAGTATAGTGGATTTAACATTAAGTCTAGATATTCATGTATTCATCCAAATTCGTATAAACAATATAGGTCAACATACTAGATTGGTGACTCATATCAATACGAGTTGCCATAATATCATTCTGTGTTGCGACATCAAACTGAGATTTAAAATCTTGAATCAAGTAATTCATAATTTTATTGTTTATCCCTTCATCTTGTGTTACTTCGTGCTAAATCACAAACTTGAAAAAGGAAATATCCCGGGCTCAGAATCAATGGGAAAAGTTATTCCATAGCAATTTTGAGGATCTGCATTTCTATTATTGTCATCTTGAATTTTTTTCATCTACATGCAAAGATGCCTAGTTCAAAATTTCAGTTTTTCTCTGCCTTCTATTAGTTACTAAGGTTTAAACTTTTCCTGGTAAATATTAGTTACTAAGCTTTCGGGTGATATTCCTCTGAATCAAACAATATACATCAACAATATTTTTTTTAGAGATGTTGTAACCTGAGATTATTTTTTATACGTTGGAGAATAATTAGTTTAGTGGACATGAAAGTTACTTAGATGTTCAAGTAGATTCGTTGAACAATAGAGTCGTACTAGTTTGGCCAAATTCCTTTTAATGCTGTGGTCTAAAACCTGCAGAAACTTGATATTTAGTTGCTTTCTTGCATCTCTACTTGAATTTGCAGCCTAGCCTTTCAAGTGTTCTCATTTAAGGAGGATAAACTAATCACCACTATAGATCACTGAACTCATCACTAGGAATTAAACTTTTCAACAATCTACATTTACTACTAAATACGATTCAACTCAAATATCATATTACTCGAAATAGTAGTGGACAGACTGAATTTGGCATGACTAATTGTATGATCGTATGAAATTAATATAAATATAAACACATTCATCCAATAGAAATTCCTGCAATACATTTTTTTTCAATATATTTTGGAGCTTCAGCAGTTCTGCCTAACATCCCTGATTGGATGCAATTCTTCAATATATTTTTTTATTTGCCTAAACAGACACAGTTTGTGATTCAGAATATGATTCTGAATCACAAACAATCAATCAAGAACATGTGTCAGATATTTAATATGGTCGTCTGAGTATTTTCCTTGAAAAGTGGTTGTAAGGCTGTAAATGTCTAGATAAGCCAAGCTAGCAGTTTCCTTATAATTGCAAGTGCTGATACATGCATATCTTTTTTGTTTGTTTGTTTGTTAGTTTGTTATTTTTGTTGTTTGTTGATACATATCTTCATGGATCATTTTTTATTGGACATATGCATTTAATAGAATAACTAATTAGAGTGTTTGTTCTCTTTTTTCTAGCTGCAGGGACTTGTTCGTGATCATGTTCGAAGACCATTAATCTGACCTTCCAAGCTATAATTTTTGTGATTTGAACTTCATTGTAAGTTTAGTTGGGTCAGAATTATATATAATTTGAACTCTTGTAATTTGGGTCAGAAGATACTTTAGTGGTTTTGTCTGTAGAAAGGTTTTTGGACAGAAGATACTTTTGTGGTTTCGTCTGTAGAAAGGTTGTGGTGGATCTTTATTGTAAATATGTTGATGATGTTTGATATATATAGTTTTTGTTTCAAGGTTAAATTATTGCCTTTTAATTGAAAATATAATGGAAATATCTTTGTTGTCAAATTGGTATGAAACTGTTGTGGAACAGTATAAACGCACAACAGGTTTTTTTAAAGCTAAACTGTTGTTGTAGATAAACGACAACAGTGATAAACTGTTGTTAACCCTATACGACAACAGTGATAAACTGTTGTTATTGATATACGACAATGGTTATAAAATTGTTGTCGAATATAATAAAAGATAACAGTGAAAAATTGTTGTCAAAATGTTGTCGAATGTGATATACGACAACAGTGGAAAACTATTGTCAAACTGTTGTCGTAGACCAAACGACAACAGTGATTCACTGTTGTCGTAGACCCCCCTTTAACAACATGGTCTTTAACAACAGTGGTATTTGACATACGACAACAGTGATTCACTGTTGTTGAATGCATTTTTTCTAGTAGTGTGCTATATTTAATGTTTATGCGCATGTTCATGTTTCATGATATCGCATATGCTATGTTTAATGTTTATGCACATGATTACATTTTAAAGATTATGCGAATGTTAGGTGCTTTAAGTATTTACTCATGTCATATGCCCTTAATAATGACACACATATTCATGTTTTAAGTGTTTATGCTTATGTACTTTAGATGCTTAAAGTGTTTATTCATGTTATATGTTTATGTCAAATGATGTAGATTTCTACATATATGTGATGTACGGATTTTGTGAGTAAGCAAGGAGCTTACTAAGCATTTTATGCTTATAGTCTACCTTCTTATGTTGTAGATCAAACTAAAGGGGAAGCAGCAGGAGGGCATGTGTGTGTGTGGCAATGACTTGGCAGAACGATCCTACTATTGTCTTTACTCTTATTTATGGACTTATTTCTCATGGACTTAATGCTGCTACTTATAAACTGCATGTGTTAGTTCTTATGTTTACGCTTACTACTTGTTGGAGTTGAAGTTCTTTATGATATACATGCTTAATGTAGAACTATATACTCTCTTGTTAAATATGCTATGCTATGATTTACATGCTTAAAGTAGTTTAGTTAAAAAGAAACTAATCCAATTGCATATGTTCATGATTTAGTATTATTTCCGCTGCTATATTTACGCTTCATATGCAATAATGTACGAAAAAAAGTAATGCGTCGCTCACGTAAGGGGCGGGCGTTACACAAAGTGTCCCCCCATAGGCTGATGAATGACAAAAGATAAGAACTGAATAAAATTCATGGTCAGGTATGCATCTCCTAATTATTTGATCATTACAAAATTTCCATAAATAAGGATCATCGCACACATAGAATTTAGCATCACTTTTGAGTTTATCTTTTTCATCCTTAGAAAATTGTGTAGGAAAGACATGAGCTACTAGAAAGTTAACAAGGTCTGCATACCAAGGTGACTCACCATGTATCACAAGAAGGTGCTCATCTCTAAAGTCATCATCAATAGTGGTAGAGGATCCATCTCCCTCAATTCTGCTCAAGTGATCTGCAACTAGGTTCTCTTTGCCACTCCTATCACGGATTTCCAAGTCAAATTCTTGGAGTAGAAGCATCCATCTGATTAGTCTAGGCTTAGCATCTGGCTTCTTCAACAGGTACTTCAGAGTTGCATGATCAGAAAAAACAATAACATGTGAGCACAACAAATAAGATCTAAATCGATCTAAAGCAAAAATAATAGCTAGAAGCTCTTTTTCAGTGGTGGTGTAGTTGACTTGTGCAACATTTAGGGTCTTGGAAGCATAGCAGATAATATGAGGTGCTCCATCCACCCTCTGTGCTAGAACAACTCCTACAGCAAAATTAGATGCATCACACATTAGTTCAAAAGGAAAATTTCAATCAGGGGGTCTAATGATAGGAGCTGAAATTAGAGCCTCCCTTAATTTCTGAAAAGCTGCTTTGCATTTTTCATCGAAACAAAATTCTACATCTTTTTGCAACAGTCTAGTCAAGGGCCGAGCTATCTCACTGAAGTCTCTAATGAATCTCCTGTAGAACCCTGCATGACCAAGAAAAGCTCGAACATCCCGTACGCATACTGGGTAAGATAAAGAAGATATGACACTAATTTTTGCAGGATCTACCTCAATATCTCTCCTAGAGACTATGTGACCTAAGACAATACCGTGCTCGATCATGAAATGACATTTTTCAAAATTAAGAACAAGATTGGTTTCAATGCATCTTTGTAAAACCCTAGACAAATTATCTAAACATGAATCAAATGACGTGCCAAAAATAGAAAAATCATCTATGAAAATCTCCATGCAATGCTCTAATAACTCACCAAATATACTTACCATGCACCGCTGGAAAGTCCCAGGAGTGTTGCAGAGTCCGAATGACATCCGTCTGTAAGCAAATGTGCCAAAAGGACAAGTGAAGGTGGTCTTCTCTTGATCCTCTGGGTCTATGCAAATCTGAAAATATCCTGAGTACCCATCCAAGAAGCAATAATGGTACTTCCCTACCAGCTTCTCAAGCATCTGATCAATAAAAGGCAAAGGGAAGTGATCTTTCCTCGTGACTTTGTTTAGCTTCCTGTAGTCAATGCAAACTCTCCATGAATTTTTAACTCTAGTGGGCACTAACTCATTACTTCCATTTTCCACCACTGTTACTCCAGATTTCTTAGGCACCACATCGATGGGACTAACCCACTGGCTATCAGAAATAGGGTATATGATACCTGCCTGTAATAGTCGAGTCACCTCTTTCTTTACCACATCCAAAATCAGTGGATTAAGTTTTCTTTGTGGCTGCCTAATTGGTTTGACATTTTCTTCCAAAAATATCCTGTGCATGCAAATAGCTGGGCTAATACCTGGTATATCTGCTAAGGTCCACCCAATGGTTTTCTTGTGCTACCTCAGGACTTGCAATAAAATTTCTTCTTGCTCTGAATCTAAGTGTTGGGCAATAATGACAGGAAAAGTCTGCTCCTCTCCTAGATAAACATATTTCAAATGATCCGGCAATGGCTTGAGCTCAATCTAGGTCTGCTCAGTAGGTATGAGTGATCCTTGGGGCTCAGTGCAATCCCCTACACTATCACACCTGTACTCTAAATCTTCTGAAATCTCAATAAAAGTAGGTGATCCTTGGGGCTCTGTGCAATCCCCTACACCTATAAAATCTTGTCTAGCTGAAAGTAAATCTGAAACAACCTCCAGGTCATCCTCCTCAATAGCAAATGTCTCCTCAACCTCCTCTAAACTGACATCTCCTCTGGAAATAACAAGTGGAGCTTCCTCAACAACTGAATCTGTGTCAACCAATCAATCTAGAATATCAATGCTCATAATCGAGTGATCCTCTCTAGGGTGTTTCATGGCATCGAAAATACTGAACTAGACTATTGTGTCTCCTACTTCCATGGACAGTGTGCCAGCATAAACATCAATTTTTGTCCTTGCAGTCTTCAGAAATGACCTACCAAGAATGAGTGGAGATCTATGTGTTAGGTAGTCTCCCTCCATGTCCAAAATGTAGAAATCTACAGGAAAAATCAGCCCCTTCACCTTTACTAACACATCTTCAATAAGACCGGCTAGATGGGTCTGACTTTTGTCTGCTAACTGAATCACCACTCCAATGGGCTGCAGAGGCCAATACCAAGCATATGGAAGACTGATTTGGGCATCACATTAATGGAGGCTCCCAAGTCTAACATGACATCATGGAAGAGAGTCCTCCCTATCTCACAAGTCACAGTAAAAACCCCTGGATCTTCACACTTCTGAGGGATGGAATGGATGAGTGCTGAGACATTCTTCCCTAAGCTGACCAACTCATTCTTCTTCAGTTTCTTCTTGTGAACACATAAGTCTTTGAGAAATTTAGCATACTTAGGAATCTGTTTAATCATGGTCAACAAGGGTACATTAATCTCCACCTTACTGAACAACTTAACAAGCTCATTATATTCTTTAGCTTTCTCCTCCACTTTCTTTTTGTCTTGAGTTTTGCGCTATAGAAAGGGCAAAGGAACCCTCAATTCCTCCTCTTGAGCCGAAACTTGTGGAGCTGAATTCTGAGCTGGAATTCCATCTGAAGTAGCTTCTGTAAGTCTACTTTTACTACTGATTTCTCCTTCATTTTCCACCAAAATTACAGGATCACTTAAGGAAGGAGTGAGGCTTGAACTAGGATTGAAACCAGCTGATTTTGAAGACATTTCATGGCTATTTGGGGCTGAAAAAATAGGTGCTGTCCTGTTTTCCAAAAATTCAGCCCTTGGAGCATTTGAAGTTGAAGCCACCTTCCCACTCCTCAAAGTGATGACACTAACATTTCCCTTTGGATTGGGAGTAGCTTGAGAAGGTAGTTGGCTTGATCCTTGGGCTTGCATTTGGTTCTGTTGGTGCAGGCAGTACCTAAGTCGAACCTGAGTTTTGATAATGGTAAAGGGTTCAAGAGTTAAGATGTTATTTTGTTCTAATATGTTCATTGAGTGTGCAGAAAGAAGACCTGGCGAAGGACTGCTGGGCACCTAGCGAAGGGCTGCTAGGCATCGAAACCCTAAGACCCGGCGAAGGGCTGCTAGGCACCTGGTGAAGGGCCGCTAGGAGTCCAAGACCTGGCAAAGGGCTGCTAGGCACCTGGTGAAGGGCTGCTGGGAATCTAAGATCTGGCGAAGGGCTGCTAGGCACCTAGCGAAGGACTGCTAGGCGTTGAAGACCTGGCGAAGGACTGCTAGGCACCTAGCGAAGGGCTGCTAGGCACCTAGCGAAGGACTGCAAGGCAAAAGTCCAATCGGAGGAGCCGGTTGGCAAAAGGTAAACTCTCCTGAGAGGAGTAGGTGAGGACGCGCTCCCCGTCGAGGGAACAGTAGGCGTCGGTTCTACCTAGGGTTCCATTTGGGAGACCCGAAGTCAGAACCAAGACAGCTACGACTGTAAAAACTAACTAATATTCATGCCTTGTTTTTTGTTTTGGAACTAACCTTGAATGCAGGGACCAAGGGAACGTGTTTCTGCAGCTCAGAATGCCCCAAAGAAGAAGGGCAGGAAGCTGGGCCAGGCGCCTGGGAGGTCCCGGGCGCCCAACGTGAAAGACAAAACAAAGGAATCAAGAAGTGTTTCGAAACAGGTTTAGGCAAGGCGCCCCGGAGGCCCTGGGCACCCAAGGTCAAAGAAATCGAAGCAAAGTAATATGAAGCCAGTGGACCAAGTCAAGGAGGGCGCCCCCAACGTCCCAGGCGCCCCCGTCAGCTCCGGAGCCGATTCGTAGGGGATAAGCGCTGACCAAGCTTCGGATAAAGGTTTTCGAATCCGAAGGCACGTGTCAGGCGCCCCCAGGAGCACTATAAAAGGGGCTCGACCCCTAAGGCTTCAAAATCACTTGTTCCAACGCTTCCAAGCTCTTCGTTCAAGCGCTCTGCTCCGACAAACTCCGTTCTCGACATTCTAGCGCCGACGACGACCCTCTGCTCCGAAGAACGATCCATACCGGGCGTCGGTAATGAAGAGTATACTTGTTTACATACTGCACTAATATTGTAACAATTTCTGTAAACTTTTGCGCTACTATAGAATTACCCGCAGTAAATGGTCAAGGACCGTGGGCCTTGGAGTAGGAGCCGACCGCGACTCCGAACCAAGTAAAACTACTTGAGTTCCGTGTGTGTGTTTTATTTAAATTCCGCTGCGTTCTTTCTCTTTTCTTAATCTGAAAGTTTTTCACAATATTCACCCCTCCTCTATCGTGTTTCTCAATCCAACAAGTAGTATTAGAGCGGGGAAGCTCAAATTTGGTGTAACCACCAATTTGGGAGTTTTTCGGATTTTTCTTCGAAATTTTTAATTTCTTTTTCCATCGAATTTTTATCATTAATCGAGGTTGGTGCAACACCACTTGATAATTTTTTTTATATATCTTCTTCCCACAGTACTAATCCAAGACCAAGTCTTGGCCGGGACAGTTTTTTTTAATTTTATTTTAGAAAATTCTAAATGGCCATGCAAGAAGGGTTCAGTACAGCCAGACCACCACTCTTCAGTCGGGAGGAATTCTCCTACTGGAAGAGTCGGATGGAAGTCCACCTGAAAACTTAGGTGGACATGTGGATAATTATCCAATCTGGCCTGGAAATTCCCAAGAACGCAGAAGGAGTGGCACAACACTACTTTGAATGGGATGCCTCATTGAAAAAGAAGATCGAGGTTGATGCAAAGGCAACCCAAACGTTGCAATGCGGATTGACCAAGGAAGAGCTGAACCGGGTGGGTCCCTTCAACAGTGCCAAAGAACTTTGGAGCAAGCTAATTGAGCTGCACAAAGGTACCTCCAACACCAGAATCAGCAAAAGGGATCTGTTGCTGAACAGACTCTACATGATCAAGATGAATGAAGGAGAATCAGCAGCATAGCTCCACGCCAGAATCTAGGAGCTGATGAATGGGCTGCACACAATAGGTCACAAGGTAGAGAACCGTGATCTAATCAGGTATACCCTAAACGCGTTCCCTAGGAACACACTGTGGGCATCTATGGTGGATGCTTACAAGGTTTCCAGGGACCTTTCAAAAATTAAATTAGATGAACTTTTTTCAGAATTAGAATTGCATGAACAGACTAACTCCACAATGGTCAAGAAAAGTATTGCCTTTATTGCAGGTAAATCCCAAGGAAAAGTCACCAAGAAGAAGCCTCAACCAGCACCCGAGTCTGACTCGGACTCAGACTCAGAAGACAGTGAAGGGGATCAACCCATGTTGGTTCGGCTAGCTCAGGGCTACTACAAGGAGCTGAAGCAGCAGACAAATAGAAAGAAAGCAAGCTGAAGGAAGGAAGATCCAGCTGAACCTTCAACTTCAAAAAGCAAAACCAATGTCACCTGCTACGAATGCAACAAGAAGGGACATTACAAATCAGAATGCCCAAATCTGAAGGAAGCCAAGAAGACTCGAAGGAAGAAGGCTCTCCAAGCCACCTGGGATGAATCTTCCTCCGAAGAAGAAGAAGAGGCCCCGCAATCAAATCATCTCACTCTAACCGCTTCGGAAGACATCGACACCGGATCGGAATCGGAGCCAGACGACAGAAGGCTCACAATCTCGTAAAACGGCCAAATAACGGTAAGAGGTTATTCTGAAATTGAATTATCTAAAGTAATTGCTTATTTATCTCGCAACTTGGAGAAAGATAAAATCCAGGTCGAGTCTCTCTGACAGGAAGTAAAACTCCTGAAAGAGGAAGCCGACTCGAGATCCTTGACCGAGAAGGTTCAAGAAGGAAACTCTACTCAAGTTGAAAAGCTTGAGAAAGAGAATTCCTCCTTGAAAACTCAAGTCAAGTTGCTCAGAGTGGCTTTAGAACGATTCACTTCGGGTTCCAAGGGTCTTGATATGATCCTTGGAAAACTGAAGTCCGTTCTTAACCGATCTCGATTAGGGTATCGAACAAAGTCTAGACAACGGTCTTATTATGATGTATTGAACCAACCTAGAGCCAAAATTCAAGCATGGGTCTCCAAGCTCTATTTGAACAACCAAGCTGGACCAAATCAGTATTGGATCCCCAAGGACAAGATTCACATCATGCCTAATCATTATCGAGGCTATAGTCCAGGAGGAGCCAATTTAAAAATAATTTTCATAATTAGATAAGTGTTTGCTTACTTCTTTAATTTTATTGCATGCATGCTTGTTTATTTCCTTCTGCAATTCATTATGCTTAGACTTAGGACTGGATAGACTAAGGACTAAATGACTTAATTGAAATTTAAACAACATAGTATTCGGTGGAGGTGAGATGATAGTACGTTAGGGAAGCCATTTTGGTGGAACTAGCCGAAGCTACCGATCCAAGACCCAAACTAGTTAGACCAAAATCTTTCAAGAAGTAACTTGAAGATGAATTTTTCAATAAAAGACTTTGTCAAGGAAAGAGTTGATGATCCAATAAGGCTACGGCTAAAGAAGGCCTAGTGCCCCGCCAAGACTTGGAAGTCAAATATTGAAAATCAAATTCACTTTACTATTGCCAGATTTGAATTTAACACAAAGTTCAATTAATCTTAGATTCAAACATTTTTTCAAAATTAATAAACATAAACTTAATAATTTTTTTAAAAATTTAATTCAAGTCTTTCAAAATTAACCTTGTTTTTCAAAATCAAAATCTATTTTTTTTTAAAATTGTCTCACAAAACCTATAAGGTTAACGTGATTGATAACACTAGATTGGGTGAGACAGACTAGGTTGTGAAAATCAATTTAAGCTATCCTTAATTCAAATTTGATCCAAATCAATAAATACTTTATGTGTAGGAACATAATGATTTGGACCAATGAATGTTGGATAGTGGATGCTCCAGACACATGACTGGGGACAAATTGAAATTCACCAAATTGAAGTTCAAGAACCTTGACTCAGTAGCATTTGGCAACAATGCTACACTTAAAGTCATTGGGTCAGGTAACATTGAACTCAAATCCGACTTCGTAATTAAAAAGGTACTCTTGGTTGAGAATTTCAAATTTAATTTGCTTAGTATAAGTCAATTATGTGATACTGGCTATGTAGTTATATTTACCAACTCTGACTGCCTAATTAGAAATCTTCAAGACTCAGAAGTCATGCTTAAGGGTACTAGGAAAAACAATGTTTATACTATCAATCTACCTGTAGTACCAAAATGCTTCTTAACTCAACTAGAAGAATCCAACCTCTGGCATAGGAGATTAAGTCACACTAATGTTAGACTAATTTCCAAAATCACCCAGCTTGGTCTAATTAAAGGAGTACCAAAAATTAAGAACTATGAAAACACGATATGTAACTCATGTAACCAAGGTAAACAAACCAGGTCTAATCACAAGCAAATTCAATCAGACTTAACCCAAACCACACATGAGCTCCTACACCTTGGCCTATTTGATTCACATGGAGCCAAGTCACTAAGTGGAAATCGGTACTGCTTAGTCATTATCGATGATTATTCTAGGTTTACTTGGGTTAGGTTCCTAAAAACTAAGGATGAAATTCTAAACCTGTTTATTGACTTATGCAAGATAATCGAAAATCAAAATGATACCAAAATCAAAAGACTTAGAAGTGATCATGGGGGAGAGTTTGAGAATCAAAGATTTGAAGAATTCTATAAAATAAATGGATATATTCATGAATTTTCCTGTCCTAGAACCCTCCAGCAAAATGGGATAGTGAAAGAAAGAATAGAACCCTTCAGGAAGCTGCTAGGACTATGCTCAATGAATTCAACCTAGCTAACCAATTTTGGACAGAAACAATTAGTACGACTTGCTATATCCAAAATAGGGTCCTAATTAACTAAAGACATAATAAAACTCCTTATGAACTATATTACCATAGACTGCCAAACCTACATCACTTAAGGGTCTTCGGATGCAAAGTCCATATCCTAAACACCAAGGACTATCTATTAGTGATATGAGAGAAGTGTCCTAAGGCAATCGCCTTATGATTGTAATCATTTATTCTAATAAATGAATATTCACTATTTGAGTATACATGTTTGTGTATTTGATTGAGATCTTAAACTCATTTACTGAATGTCCGCAATACAATTCACAGTATGAGAGAATTTGTGATGAATTCACAACTAGTTATTATCTCTACATGTGCAATTGTGAAGTATTGAAATTGTCCCTAGTCGATGAATTGATAAATACGGACACTATCAATTCTGTTGAGACTAGCATGAGTTATTCTCTAATCAGCTGATTCTCACTGGCTGGTGACATTGAGATGTCTGGAGATAAACATGAATGCTAGTTAAGGGAACTAGTTCATTGGAGTGACTGGCTGTAAAACTTCATATGGTAGTCTACATATAGATATGTCAGTGAAGTTCTTACTGCAGCTTAAGTGCGATGTTCCTTTGACTTGCGGTGTTCAAGTCATCTTGGTCATGGAGACTTATACTTTGACATCTTAAGCAAGCATCTCCAAGGAGGTGTGGACCCAGGATGATTGGGTATAAGCCGAAGTGCCTGAAGATATTTGAACAGCCTACAAAGGATTCACCACTTCTTGCGAGGAGATGTATACCCAAGGCCTATCGTCGGATTGTTACTCGAAGCCTCTGGCCAGAGCATGACATATTCAGAGTATGAATCTCTTAAATACATGAGTAATTAGAATCCGTAGGACGAGAAAATGTTACTTGGGCTAGGTGTGACGTAGTCAGCCTAGTGGGGACTGACACACATATACCATGTCCTGAACCAAGTGGGTATAAGATGGAGAAGGGAATGACGCACGATTCATTATAGCTGCTGAAGGGTTTCATAATTGTTTCTGAGGTCAACCGTTGATCTTTCGATTAATTGGGGATCATGATGTACTACTAGGTGCCACTCATGATCGTTCTATAATTGATTAATTATAGACGACCAACATAAATCGAAAGCCTATTTAGTCACATGCACTACGAGTAATCTGAGGGATTTAAAATGAATTAAAAATTGGATTTTTCAATCAAGAGAGATTAAGTTTGGTTCAGCCAAACGATAAGTCGAATCTGAATTTTTCAGAGACGCATCGGAAGCGTAAAATGGCTAAGTCTTTTGAAGACTTAATAGATGAATTAAATAAGTTTAATTCATTGGGGCTTGGCTTGGATGGGCCGGCCAAAGAGGGCCTCCATCCTCTTTGCTTGGCCGACCACAACAAAGGGAGTGAACCAAGTTTTTGGTTCAATTTATAAAATAAACCAAGTGTGGTTTGTTTTATAAAATTATGGATGATATAAATTTTTATATAATAAACCAAGGTTTGGTTTATTTTTCATGGAAATTAAAATAAATCGTGGATTGATTTATTTTATAAAATCAATCATGGATTGATTTACCATGATAAGGAAATTTATTCCATAGGAGAGAAGAGACTTGATTGATTTTTTATCATGAATTAAAATATGATTTTAACCATGATATAAAATCAAACTTGGCATGATGGAATAAGTTATTCCATATTTGAGAGGCTTGATGGTTGAGAGGCCACTATATAAAGGACCCAAGGCAAGGCTTGGGTGATAATAAAAGAGATGAAGGCATAGGCTCTCTCCCTCTCTTTCTCTCCTTCTCTTCTCCCCTTCTTGTCGTGCGCCAACCAGCCCCAAGAAGGAGCACCAGCCGGCCACCCCTGCCTTTCCCTGCCGACCACCACCTGCTGCCGGAGAAGGAAGTTTCGACCATCTCTTGGCCGGAAGAAGGTGCTGCCAGAATTAGAGTTTGCCGCAAGGATCTTTTTGCCGCAAGCCTCTTCTTTTGCTTCGTCGGAATTTTGATTCCGGCCATCCTTTTGTGGTTAGTCTTTCGACTTCTCTCTTGGTTTTTCTCGTCGCATTCTCGGAGAATCTAGTAGTTCTCAAGAACACGAAACTCGTGGCTTTGCGAAGTCATCCCGAAGATACTCGTCGTGGACGCGAATAGAGGCGGAGCTTCTAAGGGACGCTTACGGTTGGATCTCGTCCTTTCCTTCGAGTTACGCGAGGTAATATGTAAATTAGTTTATGTTTCTGCAAAATTTCAAATATATGATCTGTTGATGCAGTCTGACCCTGATTGTTGTTTTGGTATTGACACCGATTTTAGTTTAGGTTAATGATTATGATGATTATGATTAAGTCCTGATCGGGGATTAGGCATGTTATGGAAAATCCTAGCTTAGAGGGCTAGGTGTTGGAAAATCATAACCTAGAGGGTTAGGTGTGGAAAATCCTAGCTTGGAGGGCTAGGTGTTGAAAAGTCCTAATTCGGAAGGGTTGGGTGAAAATTCTTAGCTTGGAGGGCTTGGTGAAAATTCCTAACTTGGAGGGTTAGGTGAAAAGTCCCAACTTGGAGGGTTAGGTGAAAAATCCTGGCTTGGAGGGTCAGGTCCTAGCTTGGAGGGCTAGGTGTGGAAAGTTCTAACTCGAAAGGTTGGGTGAAAAGTCCTAGCTTGGAGGGTTAGGTGAAAAGTCCTAACTTGGAGGGTTAGGTGAAAAGTCCCAACTGGAGGGTTAGGTGAAAAATCCTGGCTTGGAGGGTCAGGTCCTAGCTTGGAGGGCTAGGTTGGATGAAACCCTAGCTTAGAGGGCTAGGTTGGAGTCCCTGGATCGGTCTGGTGACCAATCAGGGAGTTGGCACGGTGCTCCTTCGTGGATCGGTCTGGTGACCGATCCAGCGATGACTGATCGGACTGGTGACCAAAGGGAGTATACGTTTCACCCACTGCTTGGCTCCTGATCGGTCTGGTGACCGATCAGGGAGCACACAGTGAGGTTGAGTTCCCTTGCTGTTCTGCTCCTGATCGGTCTGGTGACCGATCAGGATCACTGTGCAGATCATTCTGGAGAATGATCCAGCGTCGCAGGTTCCTCACTATGATCGATCAGGATGGAGCCTGATCTGTCTGGTCATAACCTGATCTGTCTGGTGACCGATCAGGAGGATCCCTGATCGGTCCGGTGACCGATCAGGAGGTTTGGACTGCGAAGCTCAGAAATCACCCAGTAAAGGTGTGGATCAGTCTGGTGATCGATCCATAACCTGAGATCGGTCTGGTGATCGATCCAGGAAAGTCCCAAAGAAATCGCGATTTCTGATTGAGCATTGGGGACCAATCAGGACGAAGCCTGATCGGTCTAGACCCAGTCTAATCGGTCTGGTGACTGATCAGGAGGCTCTCTGATCGGTCCGGTAACTGATCACTTTAATTCAAAATGCACTGTCAGACGCTCTGATCGCGTCTAAACGTATCCGATTCTCTGCGTTTCATCGCTAATGCTTGATTTCCTGGTTGATATACTGCTCTAATGATCTGATTAAGCTGCAGGTGACAGGGGAGGATTCAAACACTCAAGGAGAGTCAAAGGTGGCCTTTCCTTGGAGCAGGTTTGTCCGTTTTCCATCTCAGGTTGCAACGGCTGGAGCTGCAGACTGGAGCTGCTGACTGGAGCTTGGCTGAGGGAAGCTCAGGGAGTCCAGGGAGAGCTCAGTGGTAGCTGGCGTTGGCAGGTAAGCAGCTGGAGGCTACTGTGAGATGGTGTCACCTGTGCTCAGTGGAGAAACAAAAGGCGGAGAGGAGAGCAGAAGAAGAGGAGAGTTCGCTGAAACGTTCTTCTGGCTTGTTCTTGCTGCGCGATTGTGTTCTCCACATCCTTGCTTGCTTGCGTGTTCTGATGTTTCATCATATTGAGCAAGCATCTGACATCAGTGAAGCAACCGTTCCCTTGCTTAAGCACTTGGAGGAAGGAACAAGAGGCTTTGAGTCCGACAGCGAGAAGACACGGGGAAAGGGTTCTTGCGTGAGATCGTCGCTGGGTGGAGCTCGGAGAAAGCTTGCTATGTTCTTGTCTTCGCTAAGTGCTAAGTAAGATATTTCTTGTGTTTCGTTGTACTTAAACTATATCCTTGATTGAAACGCTGTGGAGAGGTTTCTCCACCGAGAAGGAGGTTGCTTTCTAACCGGTGTTCACCGGGGCTTGATCTGTCGACGATCAAGGGATCGCCCACCTTACGGGCACGCCAAGGAGTAGGGGCAAGTTATCCCCGAACCTTGTAAACCCTCCTTGTTAGCGATCTTGCTAGTGGTGTTAGTTTGTTTTGTTTCCTATTTTTCTGCATACTCTATTTTCGATACTTTCGCTGTGCTACTAACAAATCTAAGTGCAGAAATTCGATAAGTGTCAAAGTCCAAGTATTTGACTATATTCACCCCCCCTCTCTAGCCATCCGGATTCCAACATGATCATGTCTACACAAGATAAAATTGCATGCTTAGATGTGTGGTTAAATGATTTAGTGAAATTATTTATGCTAAATCTTCCACTGCACGTAATTAATTTTGAAATTACGAACCCACATCCATGTCAACATGCACCCGGTCCCAACAGTGGTATCAGAGCCGAGGTTTGTGTGTGACATAATCATATAATTATTTTACGGAAAGCTTTATCATGATCTCAATTTTGAAAAATTTTCAATTATGAAAACTTTCCAATTATGGTAAATTTTCGATTTAGGAATTTCAAAGTTTGGAAATCCTCATGAAATTTCGCAAACTTTTGAAATATCTCTATTTCTGAAATTTTATGATAATTGTGAAAACTTTCCATTTTAGGAAACTTTCCAATTTTGGAAATTTTCTATTTTGGAAATTTCTAATTTTGGAAAAACGTAAGTTTTCTTTGTGCCAGAAACTTACAATTATTCTGAAAACCTTTTATTTTTGAAAACTTTCCATTTATGGAAAGCTCGCAATTTTGGGCACTTTCTTTCAAGAAAGTCTAGATAAATTATGAGAATATTAATTGGCATTTAAATTTATAATTGGTAATTAAATTATTTACAAAATTCTTTATTTTGGATTGAGCCTCGGGGAGCCGTTGTAACACCCGTCTTTTTTTTTTCTTCCCACACCTTACGGTGAGGCGAGAGACGGCGTTATGCTAACATACATATAGGCACATAAACATCATAATGCAGTGGAATAATTAAAACCGTTATACATACATGCACCTAACACTTACATCTTGTAGACATGTCTTATACTTATCATTCCTAAACATAGCGACATAGTAACTTAGCATGTTAACATCATCCATAACATCATGATATAAAAATCACATAAAGCAGCCACAAGCAACATAGGTAGTAGGTTATTCTTCAGACGTAACTATCATAAGTATAGCATGAAACTTAAGAAGACAGTGCCAAACATAAGCCATGAGACAAAGTATAATTATAAGAATCTTTTTCCTTGCCATGTCACTACCACACACACACTCTTGCCCCTCCTGCTGCTTCCCTTAATATCCTCTTGCCTGATCTGCGGTATAAGACAATAAAACTATAAGCACATAGGCTTAGTAAGACCCTTCCCTACTCACTAAAACCATACGTCACATAAAATATAAGCATAGGAACCTTAAGCATAACATGATTCTTAACATAAAACATAAGCGTATGAAACATTTAACATAACATGGTTCTTAGCATAAAACATGAACATAATAAATATTCGACATGTCATGGTTCTTAATCATAATACATGAACATAATAACCATGGTTCTTAATCATAAAACATAAACATAATAAACATTTAACATGGCATAATTCTTAGCATAAACCATAAACATAATAGACATTTATTAACATGGATGCATAACATGGATGGATGCATGAGTCAAATGCACGTAACATATGGATGCTTATTTGAAAATCATACTTATAAATACTTAAATATAATCATCACATCATGGGGCCCTGACTTGTACCACATACATACATCATATGCGCGCATCCCTAAGTAAATATGAGGTAGCTAATCTCGACCTACTAGGGTAAGGACAGCTTCATCGGTAGTCTCGAACCGTGGACAGCTTCATCGGTAGTCTAGAACCGTGGACAGCTTCATCGGTAGTCCAGAACCGTGGACCTTACTTAGGTCCGGTACAAGCCCATTCATAAAGTAAAATAGATTCACATGCTTCATCATTTATAGAACATACATGACATAATTTAAGACATAAACAGGATCCTATTACATAGGCATGGTATAAGCATACTTAACATTTCATCATTCATACTTAATGCATAACATCATCCTTATGCCTTAAAGGCATGAACATTATCTTCATTCATCATTTTCATTGCATATCATCATTATGCCTCGAAGGCATGAACCTTATCTTCATTCCTCATTTTCAATCATAAGACATGACATACATACATAATTATGTCCCAAGGTATAAACATCATCTTAGTTCATAAAACTTGCATGATCATGGTACCTCAGGTAAGTATGCATTACATACATGGTACATATCACATATCATACATGATCATGATATCTATCATAAAACATGCATGGGTAAGATTTGTATGAACATGATACTTACTAACTAGGTTCATAACATTCAACATAAACATGAATAAGTTTACATAACTATCTTATACATATGTCCAAAGTGTTTATCCTAACGCATGCATACTTCTTCCTACCTCACGACACATGTGTTCATAATATATGATGGAAGACATTCATAAATAAATCCTACTAGAACATGATAGACATTTATAAATAAATCCTACTAGAACATGATACATAACATAACATACAGGGTCATCATGCATAACATATAAACTTAAGTTTTGGACATTATCAAAAACCATACAACATCCTTGAATCCATTCACATACAATACATATACTACCATAGAAGGCCATTAGAACCCTTGATTGGAGTTAACCCTAACTCCTAGCCCTCCATCTTGGTCTTGGCCGAAACCCTATAAGGCCACAAGTACATGGGAAGTTTCATAAAACCCCCAATTAACATCTAATACCATATAAACAATACTATAGGAGCCATTAGAACCCATACTTGGAGTTAACCCTAACTCTTGGCCCTATATTACATCTTGGCCGAAACTTGCAAGGGGCACAAGGCATGTAAATTTATACCATTTACCATTAACATCCCTTGTATATTAAGGAAACATAAGAAACATACTTGGAGAGTTAAATCTAGTCTTAACCATGAACCCATGGTGGTGGCCGAAGTTCCCAATGGCTTTTGGTGCTTCAAAAATTCCACCACTCACCATACCCGCTTTATTCATCTTAAGGAAGCATTAAGAAACATATATGGGGTTTTAACATCATCCTAAATCAAAAACCCTACCTTGGCCGAAAGTTATAGGTGTCAAGTTCATGGTTTTCCCAACATGGAACCCAACAAAACTTCATATCATGATAAACATCAAAGAAGAACCATTATACCACAGGTGAGGGAGTCTTACCTTGGTTTATCTTGATTTTAACCTCGAATAGAGAAGCAAAAGAGAACCTCCTTGACCTTAGACCACCCCTAGTCCTTGTAGTCTTGTAGGAAGCCCTTGGATCTTGAAGAATAAATCTTCTTGTGAAGCTTCTCCAAGGGGAAACCCCTTGGTGGGTTTTCGGCTAGAAGGAGGAAGAAGAGGGAGAGAAGGAGTTTTGGTGGAAGAAGAGAACAATGACTTAAGTGCTAAGTTGTCTCTTCCCTTCCTCTCTCTTTTATACTACATGAAGGGGGGCAAGTGAAGGGGCATGGTGCCTCTTCTCTTGATGACTCTTCACTTCCTTAAGCCTTAACCAAAATCCTCTTCATTCTCTACTAGCACTCCCTTGCTAGGTGAATTGGTTAGTACATGCATGGTGATACTCTAGGTCCAAGGTTCAATTCTTGGTGCATGCACTTCTTTTTATTACTTTTATAATTATTTTTGCTAGGGCTCATATAAGAGCCCACTAAGGTTTATGTTAATATTTCTAATTTAAATCCACTTCCATTCATGATAAAATTTTTACCTAAGATCCCTTAATGTCCTTGGTATTAGAAGGGCCCATTATTACTTAGCTTCTTAATCTATATGAAAAATCATGGATAATCATGCTAAGGTTCATACTAGTATCTCTATGTTCCTCGAAAATCTATCTAGGCATGATCAATATTTTAAAGAAAATATTGAGAAAATTTTTCGGGTTGTTACAATCCCCCATACCTCGTGAAAGTTCATCCTCGAACTTAGAATAGCTCCGGGTACTTGCGTCTCATCTTGTCCTCGCGTTCCCAGGTAGCTTCCTCAAACCTTTGACTTTGCCATAGGACCTTGACTAAGGGTACCTCCTTGTTCCTTAGCTTTTTGACTTCCCGATCCAAGATCTGGATAGGTCGGCTTTCAAAACTTAGATCCTCTTGAACTTGTACTGTCTGTGGCTCGATCACTTGATCTGTGTTTGGAATACACTTCTTGAGCATCGACACATGGAACATGTTATGGATAGCCGACATCTCTTGAGGCAGCTCAAGCTCATATGCCACCTTGCCGACTCTTTTCAAAATCGGGTACGGTCCCACATAACGTGGACTTAGTTTTCCTTTCTTCCCAAATCTCGTTACCCCTTTCATAGGGGCTACTTTGAGAAATACCAAATCTTCAACATCAAATTCCATTGGCCTACGCCGGACATCCGCATAATTCTTTTGCCGGCTCTGAGCAGCTTCTATCTGTTGCCGAATGTTCTGTATAGCTCGGGTGGTGTCGTCGATGAGATCCGTCTTGAGTCCCATTTCCTTCTTTTCACCACCTTCGTACCAACAGATTGGAGACCTACATCTCCTCCCGTACAAAGCATCATAAGGTGCCATTCCGATAGTAGCTTGGTAGCTATTATTGTAAGCGAATTCTGCTAAACATAGGTATCGACACCAACTCCCTTTGAAATCCAGGGCACAAGCCCACAACATGTCCTCCAGTACTTGATTCACTCGTTTAATTTGCCCGTCAGTCTGAGGGTGAAAGGCGGTGTTGAATCGTAGTTTAGTGCCGAGAGACTTTTGGACGCACTCCCAAAAATGTGAGGTAAAACGACCATCCCTATCTGAGATGATAGTCTTGGGAACTCCATGAAGTCTGATTATCTACTTAGCATATAACTGAGCTAGTTGCTCAATCAGATAAGTCATCTTGATTGCTAGGAAGTGGCCAGACTTCGTCAACCTGTCCACAATTACCCATATTGCATCATATCCGTTTGTAGTCCTGGGAAGTCCTGAAATGAAATCCATAGAGATATCTTCCCATTTCCATTTCAGAATTGGAAGTGGCTGCAGAACTCCTCCGGGTCGCTGGTGTTCTGCTTTCACTCGTTGGCAGGTCAGGCAAGTGCTAACATGCTGAGCCACATCTCTCTTCATACCGAACCACCAGAATTTCTCCTTCAGGTCTTGATACATTTTGGTGGATCCCGGATGCATCGAATAAGGGGTTCCGTGAGCTTCTACTAAAATTTCTCTCCGCAGCTCCCGAACATTAGGGATATATAGACGATCCCTAAGGTATAGTACTCCCCCGTCGGCGATACGAAAACCATCGCCCTTTCCCTCTAGGATCTCCTGCTTGATTCTCTGAAGGCTCGGATCACCATTTTGTTTTTCCAATATGTCTTCGAACAGCGTCGGTGATATTGTCATGGTAGAAAGCCGTCCGGAGATGACCTCGATTCCAAAATTCATAATTTCTCTTTCGAGTGGCCGGGGTAATGTAGATATGGACATCAAGGTGGCACTGGACTTCCGGTTGAGTACATCGGCCACTTTGTTTGCCTTCC
>JAGFNQ010003317.1:0-21792 GCA_024364735.1 Boesenbergia rotunda
AAAAAAAATAATGTTTCTATCCTTTGCTTCAATTAAGAAAATAATTTAAATAAAATATAAATACAGAATATTGAAAATTAACCGAGAGGTTTTATCCTCTTACAATTTTATTAATAATTTAAAAGGAGATTTTATCCTTCCAGCTAAGCTTTACGTGAGAATTTTAAGCATTAGTAGGAATAATTTATTCTCTAAAAGAAGGAATACGAATAATTTAAATGATAATTTATCCTCACCAAGGCTTTAGATAAGGAATAATTTTATAAATTCAACTACAAAATCTAATTAATAAATTCTGTAAAATAGAGTTAATGCATTTAAAATCTAATTAAATAAATTCTGTAAAATAGAGTTAATGCATTTAGAGTTAATTAGACCCCGTCCAACCTGGATAAGGATCTAACCAGGACTCAATCGAGGTCACCAAAATGGGCCTAAGTTGGACCCGCGCCTACAGTCCTAAAATAGGACCCGTCCTCACTGGTTCGCTCCTCCAGTGGCTTACCTCACTTACCTCGTGCAGCTCTACTCAACTTCTTAACCCACCAGGTCTTCCTGCCAGGGCTCAACCACCCTGGTCTTTTTGCCAAGTTTCAACCAACTTGGGCTTCAGCCAGTTGTCAGGCCCCGTGAACCCAACTGGACTTCTCGCCAGGACTCAACCACCCTGGACTTCCCGCCAGGACTCAACCACCCTGGACTTCAGCCTGGTGTCAGGTCCTAAGTCTTTCAACCCTGCACACTTAGTAAAGAGGTCAAAACCAAAAGCAAGTCTAACTTTAACCTATTTGTCATTCATCAAAACTCAGGTTTAACTATTAGTGCAAATTGCACCAACAGAAACCCCCTGGCCAGACGATTTCAGTCTGTGGACCTTCAGGTCCAGGACTATGCTCTTTATAGAGTTTTAGTCCGCTGCATCTTACCATTATCCACTAGGGACGTTGCGACCATGCGACCATTTCATACCTTCCTTCTGTATGCACTGATCCACCATCTTGATATTGACATTGGACTACACATATTCCATACGATCCTGTATGCGTCCAGTGTTACCACTCAGGGGCGGGTACGCACTCTCTATTGCCACATCATCACTTCCATTCTTCATTATCACGGCCGTAACATCACCGAGGGTGAGATGGCCGCGTTGACTGACTTCGATGAGATAGGTTATAGGAATTTCTCCCTAGCAGGTATTGAGGTCTCGGCTACCAGGGCTTTGTCATGGAGACGCCAGCGAGCTGGACCACCGATCGACTCTGACGAGGATGTTGAGGTCGATGTCGGAGATCTGGTAGCCGAGGTTCGTGAGCACATAGACGAGCCCCCACCACCGACACTCTACGAGAGAGTGACACGGCTCAAGTCGCATATCCAGAGCCTCCGAGAGGAAGTGGAGGCAAATCATGCTGAAGGAATGGAGGCAAATCAGGGCTATTACATTGAGTATATGAGTGCCCGCAGAGCCGATAGAGAGACTAGTGATGCACGATATGACGAGATGATGGCGCTATTTCGATCTTGGCACACGGGCTCATCTGATCGTCCTGGTCCCTCCTCCTAGACTCGAGTGGCATTGTACTAGTGACTATTTGACTGCCCCTACTCAGTAGGGTTGACTCATGTTTGACTTGTATGACTGTGCTGGTCAGCTGACTTATGGAGGTGACTATTTGCTGTTTTATGATTATCTGATATTTCTTAGGATTATGCTTGGTAGAATAGGTTTACTCTACTTTTGGTTTTCTTACTGCTTTATTTGATTTGAAAAATCAAATTTTAAAATAATTCTAAAACTGCTTCACTTGATTTCAAAATCAGCTTTTACTTAGTTTGAAATTTTTTTTAATTTTTTGACTTAGTTTTATTTTAAAACTACCCCCTTCAAAACTAGGGCTTTTTTGCAAATGGACTTAGCCTAGGCCCTAACCCTAGAACTGCATGTACTTATAGATTTAGAAGCCAGCATCTCACAAGCACCTTAGGGTACTGTTGATTGATAACCTAGAATGGGTTGAGATGCGTAGGTCTTTGCCTTAATTCAAGATGCTTTAAGTCAGTGCATCTGCAGTAATTGGGGCACTAAATACAACTTAAACAGTAATCAAGTTAAGTGTCAAGTTTAGAAAATCTAACTTGAACAGAACACTTAACTCGACTAACCCTAGCAAAAACTACTGTTTATAATAGTTAGTAAGTAGCTAAATGGGTTAGACAGGACCCTAAAGAGATAATTGAAATTGGTTTGATTCAGCTTATCTTGCACTGGTTCAGTACAGCACATTAATTCTTTTGTTGCAATTTTTTTATCTTCTTTCTGCTATATTACTTTGTTTTTTGATATATGGCAAAGGGGGAGAGATAAGAAAGGAGAGAAGATAGGAAAGGAGAGAAGCATTAAATTTTTTCAAAATTCAAAATTTCAAAACTTTATCCTTTCTTCAAAAAGTACTAAGTTATTCTTTTTTCAAGTACTTAAACTTAAAGCTGCTTTCAAATTTTTTTCAAGTACTTAAACTTAAAGCTGCTTTCAAATCTTTTTCAAGTACTTAAACTTAAGCTGATTTCAAATTTTTTTAAGTACTCAAACTCAAGCTGTTTTTCAAAACTTTTCAAGTACTTAAACTTAAGTTGATTTCAAATTTTTTTAAGTACTCAAACTCAAGCTGTTTTTCAAAACTTTTCAAGTACTTAAACTTAAGCTGATTTCAAATTTTTTTTAAGTACTCAAACTCAAGCTGCTTTTCAAAACTTTTTAAGTACTTAAACTTAAGCTGTTTTCAAAAATTTTGTTAAACACTCAAACTCAAGCTGTTTTTCAAAGTTTTTTAAGTACTTAAAACTTAAGCTGTTGCAAATTTTGCCAAGTACTTATCTTAAACTTAAGCTATGGTTCTAAAAACTTAAAACTTCAGAAGATGGTTCTTTTCTACTGACTTGAAATTTTTTAAGTCTAAATCTTCAAAAGTGTTTAAGTGTTTAAGTTTAAAGCTTCTTTTGAAAATTGTTCTAAGTGTTTGAAAAATTAATTCCATCGTTAGACTTAGAAATTTCTTTTAGAACCCCACGAACTTTTGAAAAACCTAGGGGGAGATTCCTTTCAGGGGGAGGAAACTAAACTTTTATATCATCTGCTCTGATTAACTTAACTTTTTGAACCGGATTGCCATAAATCAAAAAGGGGGAGATTATTGGTGCAGACAACACCCAAGTCGAACCTGTGTTTTGATCAATGGCAAAGGGTTCAAAAGTTAAGATGTTTTGTTTTTCTAACATACTACTTGAGTGTGCAGAATAAAGTCCTAGCGAAGGACTGCTAGGCACCTAGCGAAGGACTGCTAGGCATCAGAACCCTAAGACCCAGCAAAGGGCTGCTGGGCACCTAGCGAAGGGCTGCTAGGAGTTAAAGACTTGGCGAAGGACTGTTGGGCACCAAGCGAAGGACTGCCTGGAACTGAAAACCTGGCGAAGGACTGCTGGGCACCAGGCGAAGGACTGCCTGAAACTGAAGACCTGGCGAAGGACTGCTAGGCACCTGGTGAAGGACTGCTGGGCAAAAGTCCAACCGGAGGAGCCAGTTGGCATCAGGTAAATTCTCCTGAGAGGAGTAGGTGAGGACGCGTTCCCCGTTGAGGGAACAGTAGGCGTCGGTTCGACCTAGGGTTCCATTTTGGAGACCCAAAGTCAGAACCAAGACAACTAAGGCTGTATAAACCTAATACTCTATTGCTTCATATTGTTTTGAACTAACCCTGGATGCAGGAACGCGTGTCTGCAGCTCAGAATGCCCAAAGGAGAGAGGCAAGTAGCTGAGCAGGGCGCCCCCAGTGTCCCGGGCGCCCCCAAGGTCAATACAAAACAAGTGAAGCAAAGAAGTGCTTCGGTAGCTTGCTGGGCGGGGCACCCCCTGCATCCCGGGCGCCCCCAGTGCCCAGGGCACCCCGCGCTTAAGCCAGCGAAGCGGATAAACCTCATCCAGTCGAGAAGCCCGCTGAAATAGTCAACCAGGGCGCCCCCTGCTTCCCGGGCACCCCCGTCAAGGTTCGATCCCTATTTTGGAGGGATAAAACGCTGACCAAGACTGTTGCGGATCAAAGACCACGTGGAGGGCGCCCCCAACGTCTAGGGCGCCCCCAGACCTACTATATAAAGCCCTCGACCCCCAAGGCTTCAGAACAACTTCTTCCAACGTAATTTCGCTCTTCTGCTCCAGTGCTCTGCTCCGGAAACCTCTCAACTCGAGATACAAGCGCCGACGACGTCCCCCTGCTCCAAAATACAATCCACACCGGACGTCGGTAACGAAGAGCTATTTTTTAAGTTTACTGTACTACTTTTGTAATCATCCTTCTGTAAACTGTTTTGCGCATATAGAATTGCTCGCAGTAAACGATCAACGACCATGGGCCTTGGAGTAGGAGCCGACCGCGTCTCCGAACCAAGTAAAACTACTTGCGTTCTTGTTGTTGTGATTTGACTTTCCGCTGCGTATGCTCTTATCTTTAATCCGAAAACGATTTACGATATTCACCCCCCCTCTATCGTTTCTCTCGATCCAACACATATATCATGATCCTATCTTATTTTCCTAACCTTGGACTCAACTACAATGGACTTTGCATCAAGATCATGAGAGAGGTATAGGTTTCCTAACCTTGTACTCGATTTTCATCAATTTGTACTAAATTTCGGCTGATTTGTACTCGATTTCAGCCAATGTGTACTGAAATTGTATCAATTTGTACTCAAAATCCCCATGGCCTTGCCAACTCTTGGATAGTACTGAAATTCTTCTCAGATCATATCAAAAGCAAGTGAAGAGCAATCAAAAACATCAACTAAGAAATGAAACAGAATGTCGAATGCACCAGAAAAAGAAATGCCCAATAAGATCACATTGACATCACTTAGCACATATTCATGCATAAATTTTTCCACAACAAAACATCCATAATCAGCAACAAAATATCCATAATCATCCATAATCACATATTTTCCATATTTCAACAACAAAACATCCACTTTCCATAACATTCAGCAACTCACAACCATAATCACATAGGCTAAATGTGATGAAGATGAAAATATCTGCAGACACACCAACTTACAACAAATATACGTTTTCCACCAAAAATCATAATCACGTGGGATTAGTAAAGTCTACTTCTTCATAATTCTATTTTCATCTGACAAAATAATCGCTGCCATGTGTGCTCGATACGTATCCATCTTTACCTCTTTTTCATAATTCCATATTTCATCATCATCAAGCGTCAGACACTCAATCCACAAACAAGTAAAAACACCACAATCGAGTGTCTCGCCTTGGTGACGACACTTTGTTTTCGTTACTGTTATTTTCCCAATGTCAAAGCCTGAGAATTTTTTCATGTATCCAGCCAAAAATTCTGCCTGCAAATATTGATTCAGCTGTGAAATTTAAGTTTTAAGAGTTATTGAAATACAAATGATGAAACTTACATAAACTTTGGCTGTCCCGAAAGCAGCTGGATGAGGCTTGGAGTTCATGGTCTTGAATTTGCCTTCTCTTGTTGAATAGAATAACAGATACCAATGTCATCCATAGTTCAAGGGAAAAATAATATATCTGCATCTTGTAAATAAATTTTCATTGAGATATTTTAATTGATTCCTTGTCACTGAAGTAAGTTTTCCAACAAATTCTTCATACTCTCCCTTCCGCAGCAATCGATTATTCCTATGTCTTTCCAATTTATCAAGGACTTCTCTCTACATGTAGAAATAGAGTCATATTTGTAGGACCGGTGCCGTCGATAGAGGGGGGGTGAATATCGATCGTGAAAACTTTCGTAAATATTTCATAAGACTTCTGGACTCAGAGCGTTAGTGCAGCGGAAACATAAAAATAAAATAAAAGAAATCAAAACAGGGGACACGGCAGGTTTATTTACTTGGTTCCCAACCCCCCAGGGTCAGTACGTCCAAGGCCTATGTACTCGGCGTTGAGTCCACTAATAGTCTCCTTTCCGGAATTTCCGGAGGCGGAGAAACCCGACTTACAGTGCAATATTACAAGCAATAATATGGAAAAATAAATATTGTAATTAATTGCAAACCAAAACACAAAGTGTGAAGCTCGGCCGATCTGGACCTCCGAAGTGCTGCGCACTTCCTCCTGGAGCCTCCCGGTCGTAGAACCTCGTCTTTAGCGCGTTGTCGTCAGTCGGAATGAACAGATTCGAAGTTGGAAAGTGTGTTTGAAGCAGAGGGGTCGAGACCCCTTTTATAGCACTCCTGGGGGCGCCCTAGTCGCTGGGGGCGCCCCGGAAGACTCGGTCAAACCTCATCCTTGCGCCTACCTCGCCGCAGGTGATAAGATCGTTGACCAGGGCGCCCCGGACATCCCGGGTGCCCTCCTGAGCTCTTATCCTTTGCTTCTGGCTTCGAAACAGCGAAACAGTGTCTTAGTACTGCCTGGGGGCGCCCCGGACACTCCGGGCGCCCCCGTGAGGGCTTATCCTGTGTTCTGACTTCGAAACAGCAAAACAGCTACTAATCCGGGCGCCCCGGACGCTCCGGGCGCCCCCGTTGACACCTATTTTGCCTGCTTCATAATTACTCTGCTTTTGTGCTTTGCTGGGGGCGCCCCCACTGCTGGGGGCGCCCTGGTTAGGGCATTCCAGCTTCACTTCTTTGCTTTGTCTCTGGTTCTTGGTACCTGCAAGATACATAAACACAAAGCACATATACATGAAATATTAAGCCTAAGGACATGGTTCTGACTTCGGATTTGCACGCAATCCTAGGTCGAACCGACACAAACTCTTACCCCCGAGAAAGCGCCTTTAACCTACTCCTTTCAGGAGACGGTTGCCACCCGGTCCTTTCGGGTGGACTTTTGCCTAGCCACCCTTCGCTAGGTCTTGGATACCAAGCATCCCTTCGCTTGGTGCCTAGCAGCCCTTCGCTAGGTCTTGTTTCCCTGACAGCCCTTCGTCAGGTGCCTAGCAGCCCTTCGCTAGGACTTGTTCCCCTGACAACCCTTCGTCAGGTGCCTAGCAGCCCTTCGCTAGGACTTATTTTCCTGACAGCCCTTCGTCAGGTGCCTAGCAGCCCTTCGCTAGGTCTTTTCTTTCTGACAACCCTTCGCCAGAGCCTAGCAGCCCTTCGCTAGGTCTTTTTCGTTCTGGCAGCCCTTCGCCAGAGCCTAGCAGCCCTTCGCTAGGTCTTAGGGTTTCCATGCCTAGCTTAACTAGGACTTTTCTCAGGCTTAGGTTACTTCTCCTTCGCTCCCCTTTGTCTGTTCAACATATTACTGACTTAAGTACATTGTCAAACATTAAAACACATAAAGGAGAACATCATTGATGCAACTTGCACCAACAATATTTCTCATTGTAAACAAAAATTAAAGAATTTAATTGTAAGATCAAAGAACACCACAAACCTGAACACCCATGTCCATGCCAAAAATTTCAAACCCTTTCTTGACACTTTGCTTTCTCATTATCCTCATGTAACAATCAATAATTTCGGATCCAACTGGATTACGGAATAAGAATTCACAGAATTGGAGGCCATTAAGTACCACATTATCTTCCTCCCACACAACAACACTGCAAATTTGAAAATTTATATAATATTTTACTATAAAGGAATAATATTCTAGAAAAGGAAACATGTACAAGATTAACATACTCCAACTTATCTCGAGAAAGATATTCTGTTACCATCTCTCGCTCTTCATCTGTTGCTTCTTCATATCCACAAAATTTCTCTTTTCTCTAAATTTATTCATCACATCCGCAACAGCATCCCTTCCAATTGTAGCAACATCTATAGTCGTGTCTCCCTATGTAGATAGATTTAAGAACATAAGAATAAAATAGAAACACGGTTAACAACAAATAAATAAAATTAACTCTATTTTACCGATTCCAGCACTATTGTGTCTACAACTGATGCTAACACCTCTTTGCCCGCCTTCCTCCTACGTTTAGGTGTTGTACTCGGCGGCGTAGCATATATTTCAGCCTTTTTTTTCTTCATTCTGTCTGCCCTTGTCCTTACCGTCATTGCAATAGAGGACACAAATTGCTCTACTGATGCAATATTCTTTTCAACCGACACTTCAACAAACCCAGCAATTTCACCTTTAATGGAGTCTTTAACTTCATCTCTCTTGTTCTCTTCTGACCCACTGATATCATCAATCTGTGGTTGTGGCTCACCACCAAACTCTTTTGCCATTGATTCAGTATTGGCCCAACTTGTACCAGCAATCATTCCACTACATTTAACACAGTCTGAGCCCTGAAAAAATTACAAGATTCTTGTAGCAAATAAATATTTTCTCAACTTCATTTAACAAAATACTTATTTATTGATAATATTACCGAAAAACTTGCTCGTCTTTGATGAAACAGTTTATCTTCATCCGAAAATGGTACAATGGACAACACCTTTTCACAATTAAAATTAAAAGGTCACTACAATTCATCATATTTGAGTATGTCTACTATAAAATATGAACTTACTTTACTATAGTTAATGACATTCAATAACCTCTCCGCTAAATCAGGTTTGGTAGGTATCTTACTTTCCCCCCAACGGAACAACCTGGGAAAAGTATATAGCGAACGTACAACTCCAAGAGAAGGTATTCTTTCATATAACCATGCCTAAATAAATAAATTTATTAGTATAACAGAACAAAACATAATAAAAGCATACTAAAAAAACTCACCATCAATCCAACAGTTGAACCATCTAAATACTTCTTTCTTCTAACATTTCCTTCACCCTTTTCAATATATTTCAAAATTTGGTTGTTTAAAAATCTATAAGCCGCATCTCCCCATGAATAATCAAAAAAGGTGGTCAGGTCATCAATGTATGACATAATGAATCGAGGTGTTGAGTAGTTGGCCACAGGAAAAATGATACAATTAAACACTAAACAAATAAACATCCTAACAAAATCATCCACATCTTAGTTACTCTCTGATCCAGCTAAAGAGGATAGTCTATCATAGATTACACTTCTGGTCACGTTGCCAACTTTCCCAGAGAAATACTGAGCAATAAATTTAGACTCCAAATTCACATCTAAATCAACTGGTTGCCCTGCATAACACAAGCCAAGAACAATGGAAAACTCTGGTGATGTAACGGGAACAACAATATTTTCACCAAACACAAATGAACGAGATTGCAACTGAAATCTTTTTAAAATTATATCAACTCTGGAGCTGCTGATCGCCAATTTGGGCATCTTAAGCCATATACCAAATGGAGTGTTTTGAATACTCTCCTTTTGCTTATCAGTCATTTTCGGTCCCACTTCATCCATTACAGCTCTAAAAAAAGTAGGTGAACACCGAAACTGAGTTTTTTTCCCACTGTTAACCTCTTTAGCATCTTTGTTAATCTTTGCTTCTTTCCTAGTCTTCACCATCTTTGATTCTGTTCAACCCTTACTCAAAATATCCAACACAATTTTAGTATTTAGACCATAAAGTAAACTGAAAATTAATCAAGTAAACATTTGCCTACTTACAAACAATAAACATTCAATTTAATAATAATAGAAAAAATTTAATATCATCATTAAACATGAACAATTGCCTATTTATCTATAGAAATGACAATTACTGGCAATTGCCTATTTACCTCCCTCTCACCACTTATCTATAATCAAGGAATTCTTAAATTTTTAAAGAATGATGCAAATAGTATTGATAAATTGAAATCTCATAGAAATAGTAACAATATACTCATAATAGGGTGAAGTTGTACTTAATCAATCACTAATCTTTTTTTAAACGAATAGGGAAATAAGAAAGATGATAATTAGAGAGTTCCGACTAATAGATAAAAAATCTACAAAAATTGTCTGGCTTCAACTCTATCTCCGGCGACAAAGCTTGATTCAGTCTCCTCGTCGGTGGGTTGATGGATCTACACGGCTATAATCTTGCTTCACATTGTGTCGGGAAGAAATGGGGGAGAGGGAAATGGTCGACTTGCCTTGATTTCGGTGGTTAGGGTTTACGAGATTAAGTCGTCAAGAAATCTGGGAAGAATGAAATTGAGGAGAGGAAGCTGGCTTGATTTCGCCGGTGAAGGACGCCGAGAATGTGTCGTCAAGAAATCGCGGGAGAAGGAAATTGAAGAGAGGAAGCTGGCTTGATTTCGTCGGTGAAGGACGCCGAGAATGTGTCGGAAAGAAAACAAGGGAAAACGAAACTGCGGGAGAAGAAATGCGGAAAAACCAAATGCGGGAAAAGTAAGAAGGGTATATTAGTAAATTTATGTATTGGGAGTTAAAACTAAAAAGTAAGGACTGAAAACATTTATTTACTTAACTGGGGAGCGGACACAAAGATAACTTTTGAATTAGAGATTTATCTCTAATTTCCCGATATACCAACCTAAAACGGGTTTTTTAGGTTCCATTGGAGGCCGACCATATCCTGGAACCGGAGACATAGCTCCGGCGGGCTTTCTCTGCTCCGCCCACGCCGGCGTCCGAACTCAGCTCCTTCCGCATGCGCGTCCCCTGTCATGTCCTTCGCCGTCCTTTCCTTTTTGCTCGTTTTAGCCCCGTTTCTTCCTGCCCTCCGTCGGACCCCGTCGCCTCTGCGGTCCACGACCGCCTTCTGCAGTGCTGCTCCCTAGCCCACGCGAAGCAGGCCCACGCCCAGGCTGCCGTATCTGGTCTCCTCCTTTGCCATCTCCCCATCACCTCCTCTCTCCTCCTCTCCTATGCTGAACACGGCGCCTCCGCCGCCTCCATCCGGCTCTTCGACGACAGTCCCCTCAAGCTCCGGGAACCCTTCCTCTGGAACACCCTCGTCCGTGCCCTCTCCAGATCCGGACTCCATGACTCGTCCCTCTCTGTTTACAACGGTATGCTCCGTGCCGGCCTCAGGCCCGACGATCGCACCTTCCCGTTCGTCTTCACAGTCGCCGCTGTTGCCGTGCAGGCACGGAAAGGGTGGGAGCTTCATGGATCGGTGATAAAGTTTGGATTTTTGGATGATGTCTTTGTTGGGAATACTCTCTTGATGTTCTATTGTGCCATTAATGACGTGTGCTCCGCACGACAGGTGTTCGGTGAAATGGTGCACAAAGACATAGTGTCATGGAATTCGATCATTTCGGTGCTGTCGTCTAGTGGGATGTATGTGGAGGCAGTAAGATCTATTTCGGAGATAAAAAGGTGTGGCCTTCCACTGGATTCTGTGACGCTGATCAGTTCACTACCTGCTTGTGCTACATTGCAAGATGAGGATTTTGGAAAGGGAATTCATGGAGTTTCTATCAAGCATGGCCTTGATTCAGTGGTAAGAGTTGGCAATGCTCTGATTGATATGTACGGGAAGTGTGACGACTCAGAAGCTTCGATGCGAGTGTTTAGTAGTATGCAGGAAAAGAATGATGTTTCCTGGAACTCTCTTATTGGCAGTCTTGTTCATGTTGGTTGGTATGAGGACGCCTTGAAGACATTCAAGAACATGCACGCGAATAATGTAGAGCCAAACTCCATCACTATATCAACCCTCCTACCAGCAGTGGTTGAATTAGAGTCTTTCAGTATTGGCCAAGAGATTCATGGATATATTTTGAGGCATTACTTGGATTCTGATATTTTTGTTGCTAATTCTCTACTGGACATGTATGCAAAATCTGGATTTCATTCCAAGGGGTCACATATTTTCTATAGAATGCATAATCGAAATGTGGTTTCTTGGAACACAATAATTGCAAGTTTTACACAGAATGGAGCTGAGTTAGAAGCTATTAAACTAGTTATGGAGATGCAAGATCACGGCGAGTGCCCTGACTCGGTAACATATACTAATGTGCTCCCAGCTTGTGCTAGAATAGCTTCATTGAAAAAGGGCAAAGAAATCCATGCCAGGGCAATCCGCTTCGGTTCTGATTATGATTTGTTTGTTTCAAATGCTTTGATTGATATGTATGTTAAGTGTGGAAGGTTTAATCTTGCTTGGAGCACTTTTGATGTGTCAAAGAGAGATCATGTGTCTTATAATACCTTAATCTCAGGCTTCTCTGATAGTCCATGGTGTGCAGAAGCTCTGAATTTGTTTGTGGACATGCAATACGTAGGCCTTGAACATGACATCGTTTCCTTTGTTGGAGCATTATCTGCATGTGCTAATCTATCTGCAGTTAAGCAAGGTAAGGAGATACACTGCTCATCTATCAAGAAATCCATCAACACTAATCTCTTTGTTGCGAATTCATTATTAGATGTGTACTCTAAATGTGGAAAGCTTGATCTTGGTAGAAAGATCTTTGATAGGATGTCGAACAAGGATGCAGCCTCTTGGAATGCTATGATCTTGGGACATGGAATGCAAGGAGAACTTGATACGGCAATCAACTTGTTTGATCTAATGAAAGATGAAGGTGTGGAGTACGACCATGTTTCTTACATTGCTGTTTTATCAGCTTGCAGCCATGCTGGACTTGTTGAGAGAGGGAAGAGATATTTTGATGAAATGTTAGGGCAAAACATCAAGCCAATACAGATGCACTATGCTTGCATGGTCGATCTTCTAGGTCGAGCTGGACAGATGAAAGAGGCTTCGGAATTGATTAAAAACATGCCCTTTGAAGCAGATTTCAATGTCTGGGGTGCATTGCTTGGTGCATGTCGCATTCATGGAAATCTGAAATTTGCAAAATTGGCAGCAGAACATTTGTTTGAGCTGAAACCAGAGCACAGTGGATACTATATCTTGCTCTCCAATATGTATGCTGAGGCTGGGAGATGGGATGAATCAAACCGAATCAGGGCGCTAATGAAACTGAGGAAAGTGAAGAAGAATCCTGCGTACAGCTGGGTGCAATCTGGGAACAAACTGCGCGCCTTTCTTGTGGGAGAAGGATCAGAGGGTCCTGAACTAGAGCCATGTTATGATACACTAGTTGAATGTGAAAGGATTAGTTCAGCATGTCCTTAATGTACTGGACTAATATTATTCATTGAAGCAAAAGTTCGTAACCGTCACTCCGGGAGCCCCTCCAAGATTGTCCTATGCGATCTGGGAGGAAGGTAACTCACGAGAGACTTCACCTAACACGGGGTTCAATATATTATTCATGATTCATAGTGTTAACAAATTTGAAGCAGCAATTTCAGATCAAGAGGAAGTCTATCCATCCCTAAAGAGAACTCACATTGCTAATGATCACAGACTTGCTTAAGTAGATAAATCTCTTTCTTGTAAAAGAAGTTCAACCTTGTTATACATCTCATTCTTTGCTAGGGCACTTATGAAACTCATCTTTTACTATTGTTGTCAAAGCTGTCAAATCAATTTAATATTTAATATTTTTGTGATCTTTTGGATGTCTCATAGTATTGTTTGTCGATCTTTAATGAATCTTTAAGCCACTGAGCCAAACATTCTTGATCGTGTCAAATCAAACTTTACGAGCTTTGCCAATCCAACTTAATGTTTTGTGTCTTGCGATTTCTTGAATGTTCTGTATCGTCCTTCATCGATCTTCATTCAATATGCATTGAGTCATAAGCAACACCAACGAGGTCTCCCATGGACCGGTACAATTGATATTTATATGCGACATTGCTATAATAAAAAAAAAAATGATGAATCAAGTAGCAGACAAATTAAACCTGGGATGACCGGCCCAGTGTTAGGGATTGCAAGGGTGCAAACTTAGTCCCACATTGAGAAACACATGGAAAGATCATAGGTTTATAAGGAATATGATATCTCCATTGGCAAGAGACCTTTTGGGGAGAGCCCAAAAGCAAAACCATGAGGGCTTAGGCTCAAAGTGGACAATATCATGCCATTGTGGAGGTATCCTAATTCCTTTTGAACCTAACAAGTGGTATCAGAGCCGAGGTTGCTCTTCATGATCCAGATCTAACAATTTGTGTCAAGCCTTAATAAAGGATGTGTGAGCTCCCGTGTCTTGATCAAGAGGACCAGTTTTAGTTGCGGCTAGGTGGTGAAGTCCTAGTAGGTCAGGTGGACCAAGGGGCAAAGTCCTGGTGGATTAGACATCAAAAACGGAAAGAGTTTCCGTTTGTGGTGGGGACATGTGGTCCTTTGTTTGAGGGGGAGATTGTTAGGGGTTGCAAGGGTGCAAACTTAGTCCCACATTGAGAAACACATGGAAATATCATAGGTTTATAAGGAATATGGTATCTCTATTGGCAAGAGGCCTTCTGGGGAAAGTTCAAGAGCAAAACCATGAGGGCTTAGACCCAAAGTGGACAATATCATGCCATTGTGGAGGTATCCTAATTCCTTTTTGTTAAATCCGACACGTTTATTCCACTCTGGAAATTTTTCGGAAAGTTTCTTGAGTGTTCTGGGCTCTTGGACGAAATTTAAGGAGTTAAATGGATTAGAACTAATAGTTACAAGGGCTAATGTGCAAGGAAATTTTAAACATAAGGATGAAATTGCAAATAGCCGAAACCTATTGGACTAAACTGTAAAAAGACCGGTATAAGAGTCGATTAGGGCTCATGGCTTGGTCGCATTCGCTTCTTCGACAGCCGCAACACTCCTTTCGCACGCGTGCCCTAGCCGACGCCACCCCGTCGCTCGACTCCTTCCACCTTCTCCACACGCGAGTGAGCTAGCCGGCAATCCTCTTCCTCAGCCTAGACCTCAGGCCGACGATCGTTCCTCTACTTTCTCCTTGTCATCCTACTTGCTATCCGGATTTGGGGCGGGCGATCAGAGCCTAGAAGAGGGGAAATGGATTGGCACAACTGACTGAGCACCTCGTTGGAGAATCTGATCAGTTAAGGTTAGTTTGCTCTAAAACATTCCTGACCTGGTAATGGCTTGATGTTCCTATGGGTTATCGTGTTCTTGGTGTTCTTCCTCTTCAGCTGTGAGTTTCTCGTCGGCTATCTATTCTCAAGAGCATCTCCCTTCCTAGCATCGATCTAGGGTTGGGGTAGCGATCGGAGAAGAAGGACTTCAACAGAGAATTCTGTGGTCGCCTTGTTCCAATAGATCAGACAAACAGGGAGGATGAGAGTCCCCGTGCGTGATTAATCCTAGGTAAGCTCCGAATCTTTTATGTTTTAATCTTGGAGATTGATTTGAATGGCAATGTGGTTGAGGAGTGCTTGTCATTGATTCGCTGTGGAATCACAGCTCTGTTTTCAGATTTGGAAATTTGAAATAGATTTGATTTTGATCTCGAATTGCAATTGGAGCTTGCAGTGATCGGCCACATATCAGGTAAATGTTTCCTCTAGCCACTATGACTTGGTTATGGAGTTGTTAATGAACTGGGTGTTGAGAAGGTGCTCTGTACACTAGGTATTTAATACAAGTAATTATGCTCTTGTTTTAGCACTTAAGGTGGCAGTTGTGAGGAGTCGATATTGTGAGATCCTAGTGGGATTCGTTTATTCTAGATGCTTTTAGGTTGTGTAGTCTAACCTGGATCAATTGGAATGGGTTAAGTTTCATTGGAAACAAGGAGATGATAGGCAACACAAATCATTTAACTACATGGTTAATTAAATGATTAGGAGATTGTGAATAAATCTAAACTTGAACCTAATCTTAACTACGCGAGATAATTAAGAACAGATCAGTTAATTGGATAAGATTAACTGAAAAAGGAAAGGATTAGGTTAATCTTGGTTTGGTTTGGGGATTAATTAGTTAGTTATTATATCTGTATAATAGCTAATCAAATACATCCTTGATACAGGAGCTTGATTGGATTGTTATTGGCGGGCGGTTCTATCTTCTTTTGATACGGACTTCTCTTTCGTTGGAGGCGGGTACCCTTTGACTTATCTATCTTGATATTGTCATTCTGTTATGCATAGAATGTTATAGATAGCAGTAAGATCCTACGCTATCCCTGGTTATTATGTCTGTTCTGGATATGGTTTGTTTATCCCTGTTTATTATGCCCGTTTTGGATACTTATTGTTTATCCCTGAGTTATTATGCTGTTAGTTCCATACAGTCTCTGGTATTGTCATCTCTACATGTATGCTTAGATATCGTAGTGTATCTCTTGCATTTGACCTTGAGGGATCTGTATTTCAGTCCAGTATACCTTGTAGGTTACCTGTACTTCCTGTTGTAGGATTTCAGACTGAGACCTAGTATACTGGGGACTTGGGGAGGGAGGTATGTGTATCTATCATACACCATCCTTGCACTGTTGCATGCCGGCGATCAGCGACTCCCTTGTGGTTGAGCCTAATCGTCTTCCGGTACATGACGGGCACACACGGCCACTCATGGGTTAGTGGATACCGTAGATGTGTGCATTTGCCCTGTATTGCTCCGTTCGGCCACTATTTGGAGGGTGAGCGCGGGCGTGGTAGCAGCCAGGGATCCCTTCTCGTACTGAGCCACGAGGAGATGAGAGCTTGACTCCCCCATTGCTTGGGGTCGGAGCGGAGTCTCCACCAGCATCCTGTCCACCCGGTCACTCAGGAGCAGTGATGGCAGGGTGTACAGTTGTCATAGCCCTACCCGTTCAGACGTCCCTATGACAGGTGTACGTTGATCTGTCTGGTGTCAGGGGTGACACATGTCATTGCACCATGTGCATATTTTGCATCGTGCAGTGTTTGCTGCACTTGATTCTTGCACTTGTTTGACATTGCATATTCTGGAGACTTGTTATCTGAGTTTATATGTCTATTGGTTTTCCTCTGGTATTTCTTACCCTCTATACAGGTTAGATGGATTCAGGTATATATCTATTTCGGTATGTTCAGTACTAGTCTTTCCCTACTGTTGCTATGAGACTGTAGTAGCTGAACTCTTATTGTTGGTATAACCTTCTATGCATATCTGTTGGGTATTCGCTGAGCTATGGACTCACCCCGTTGCCATATATGTTTATTTCAGGTTGATGTCTGCGAGGAGATCCCGAGCCGCCAGTCCCCAGCTCCAGCGGAGCTCTTTTTGATTTTGGCATTACGTTGTTTCAGTTATGGACCCTGTAGTATTTACTATGCTTCCGCTATTTTGTTTTGAACATGTATGCATGTTTTATTTGATGGTACTGTACTTTTGAGTCCTATGTTGGACTTCGTTTGATTTTGGTTTTGTTCCTGCCCCCTGGCAGCTCAGGTGAGTTCGGATTTGGTTTTTCGATAGTTATAATCATATAACTGTTGTTTCTGCATATATATATGAGGCCTGAGGCCCTTTAAACTGCGTGGTTGTGTTATATTATCTGTGTGTATGTGTAAATTGTCCGCCGGACAGGGGAGGTGCTGTCCGATTTTCTATTGGATCAGCGGCTCCTGGGTCTCGGGGCGTGACAATTTATTTTTGGTATCAGAGCGTAGGTTTCGATGCCTACGTGTTTTACGGGATTTTCGGGGTTTATCTGATACCAATTTATTTTTGGTATCAGAGCTCAGGTTGTCGGATACCTTGAGTGCTTTTGGATTTTCGGTGTCTATCTGATACCAATTTATTTTTGGTATCAGAGCTCAGGTTGTCGGATACCTTGAGTGCTTTTGGATTTACGGTGTTTATCTGGTACCAATTTATTTTTGGTATTTTTGGTATCAAGCCCAGGATGCGGGATACCATCGATTCGTGGATTTCTCGGAATTTAAATCTGACACTGAACTGGTAGGTGTCGGAGCTCGGGTTTGATGTTATTCATCCGAGTACATTACGGATTTTTAAAGCCGTGGTTGCGATGCGACGGCAATTTGGGGACTTGGCAGCGACAGGACTTCTCCAGGCGGCAAAAGGTATATCTTCTGGACCTATCCTACCTTTAGTGCTCATTATCAGACTTAGAATTGGTTAGACTATCCCAACTTGGTGGGATCGTATATTCATATTTGATGGATATATATTTGTAGACTTGGTTTAGTTGGATTGACATGTTGTCAATCTATCTTATTGGTGATCGTTCATGGGAGCGACTCGTTGGTACATTGCGGATAATACCTTGGAGTAGAGAATGTTAATTCTCTAGTAGCCCCGATAGTAGAATCGGATAACTAAGGTCGAATATATCGACAACCTGTTGAAGGTTAAAGATTTTGGTTTTTCAGGACCTTATTATCGTACGTGTTTTAGCTATTATTAGCTGAGCAAGAACTAGGGTTGTCTATCGTAGTTGGCTCGATCAGTGTAGGATCAATTTACTCTGGTTCAAAGGGTTTCAGACCTTTGGGTTGTTTGTGCCTGGTTAGATGACTTTGAAGGCACATTTAGGGTACATGATGTACATTGATGTAGAAGAGTAACATTAGCTACGTGCTATCTTCGTTAGTGGATTGATACATTCTATTCCATGATAACTTTGACCATGAATCGCCTGTACCTGGTTGATGATCTAAACGGTACAGTTTGATAGGTGACTTGAGCTGGTACGGGGAAGTGTGGAGCTATGTGCTGACACTTGTGGGTTACCACGTATACTTGGTTTAGATAACTAAGGAGGTACCTTGGTACTTATGATTTGCGTTGGGGTGAATCACTTACGAGACTAGGCCACAATCGGGTGGAAGATACCGAGGATGACCTTTAGGGAACAAAGGACCGGAAGAAGACTGCTCCGACATCTTACTGTACCCGTTGCGGATCCCGAGAGCACGTTGTAGCAGACTGTCGCCTGGAGCAGGCCGTATGCTACTACTGCAGACTACCAGGACACTTGAGCCGGGACTGTGCCTTGAAGGCACAGAATGAGAGGACGGAAGCCACTAGCCAGACTGGGCATTCGGGACAGTCGGGAGCTCATAGAGGCGGATGGAGGACTCAGCCTTCATTTCGCCAGCCGTATGCTGCCCCACCAGCACCTGCATACTTTATGCCAGGACATGAGTAGGATGGGTAGATTGGCTACCGCTAGACTACAGGGGTTATCTGTATTCTTACCCTCAGGAGAGATCTTGAGGATCACACAGGAGGTCAGAGCATGCCCATTAGATTTCGGTAGTATTACCCTCACGGTTAATCTGTTAGTTCTGGAGATGGTGGACTTCGATATTATTATTGGTATGGACATCCTTACAGCGTATCATGCCACAGTCGATTGCCAGATGAGTGTGGTCACCTTCCGGCCTCCGGACCAACCCTCGTGGGATTTCACTGGCATCAGGGATGAGGGCTTATCGGTTATTTCTGCGCTTCAGGCACAGAGACTACTATCTCGCGGATGCCAGGGTTTCTTACTGTCATTTATTAGCACCGACGACAGCAGTAGCCCTCCGCTCTCGGACGTCCAGTGGTCCGAGAATACCAGGATGTATTTCCAGAGGAGCTACCGGGTTTGCCTCCCAGGAGGCAAGTGGAGTTTTACTATTGAGCTGATACCGGGGACTTCGCCGGCATCGAAAGCTCCGTACCGTATGGCACCGAGAGAGTTGGACGAGCTGAAGGTCCAACTCCAGGAGTTATTGGACAGGGGATTCATCAGACCTAGCGTCTCACCATGGGGTTCCCCAGTTCTCTTCGTGAAGAAGAAAGACGGTTCTTTGAGGTTGTGCATCGACTATAGACAGTTGAATGCAGTGACCATCAAGAACAAGTACCCCCTGCCACGGATTGAGGATTTGTTTGATCAGCTCAGGGGCACATCTGTGTATTCCAGGATTGATCTGCGATCCGGATATCATCAGTTGAGGGTCAGAGAGTCAGACGTCCAGAAGACAGCGTTCCGCACCAGATATGGACACTATGAGTTTTTGGTAATGCCATTTGGGCTTACCAATGCTCCAGCGGTATTCATGGACTTGATGAACCGCGTATTTCTGCAGTATCTGGATCAGTTCGTCATAGTATTCATTGATGACATCTTAGTTTACTCACATTCTGAGGAGGAGCATGCACAGCATCTTCGCATCGTATTGGAGACTCTCAGACGAGAGCGTTTATATGCGAAGTTCAGCAAGTGTGCCTTCTGGTTGTCATCAGTAGGTTTTCTGGGACACGTGGTATCTAGCAGAGGCATCTCAGTAGATCCCCAGAAAATCGAGGCTGTTACCAGCTGGGAGCAGCCGAAGTCAGTTACTGAGGTTCGTAGTTTCTTGGGTTTGGCCGGATATTACCGACGATTTGTAGAGGGATTTTCCACTATTGCTGTGCCACTGACACACCTTATCAGGAAAGGCGTGAAGTTCACATGGACAGAGGCTTGTGAGACCAGCTTCCAGGAGCTGAAGCGGCGATTGGTGACGGCACCCGTCCTCGTTCTTCCATCAGGAGAGGACGGATTAGTGCTGTATGTCGACGCATCTCATCAGGGGTTAGGCGCAGTTTTGATGCAGCACGGGCGGGTAGTGTCTTATGCTTCTCGACAGCTGAAGGAGCATGAGAAGAACTACCCAGTTCATGATTTAGAGTTTGCAGCTATTATCTTTGCGCTGAGATCTGGAGGCACCACCTGTACGGTATTACCTTTGAGATCTTCACTGATCATAAGAGTCTCAAATATCTGTTTACGCAGAAGGAGCTCAACCTCGACAGAGGAGGTGGATGGAGTTCCTTAAGGATTATGATTGCACCATTAGCTACCCATCCGGGGAAAGCTAATGTTGTGGCGGACGCATTGAGCAGGAAGTCCAGAGGGACTTTGGCCTGCCTCCTGGCATCAATTACCGAGCTAGTTCAGGGTTTCTCCAGAGTTGGGCTTAGAGGAGCAGGGACGGACTGAGCAGGGTATTCTTGTGACTATGGTTGCTCAGTCTTCTATCCGGACGAGGATTCGAGAGGCCCAGGCCACTCGATCAGCACCTGCAGTCCCTTGGCAGCCAGATAGCTTCAGCACAGCAGTCTGAGTTCACCAGAGATGACGAGGGTACTCTCTACTTCCGAGGGAGACTTTGCGTACCCGAGTCACATCCCGGTCCGAGAGGAGTTACTGCAGGAGGCTCATCGTTCCCGCTTTGCTATCCACCCGGGCGGGACTCGTATGTACCGAGACCTGAGGCGTTCCTACTGGTGGAACGGCATGAAGAAAGACATCGCGGATTTTGTAGCTAGATGTCTAGTTTGCCAGCAGGTTAAGGCTGAGCACCAGAGACCTGCTGGACTACTTCAGAGGATTCCCATTCCCCCGAGTGGAAGTGGGAACACATTACTATGGACTTCGTGATGGGATTACCGAGGACTCAGCGAGGACACGATGCGATTTGGGTGATCGTTGATCGATTAACCAAATCTGCACACTTTTTGGCCATTCGGAGGACAGACTCCTTGGACAGACTAGCAGAGCTATATGTAGAGAGATTGTTCGGCTGCATGGTGTTCCGATGAGTATTATATCAGACCGAGACCCTCGCTTCACATCACGTTTTTGGCAGAGTCTGCAGCGGGCCATGGGTACCGAGTTGAGGTTCAGTACCGCTTTCCATCCGCAGACCGACGGGCAGTCAGAGCGGACTATTCAGACTCTAGAGGACCTATTGAGAGCTTGTGTTGTGGATTTCGGAGGCAGCTGGGAGGATCATCTACACCTGGTTGAGTTTGCCTACAACAACAGCTATCATGCGGCTATACAGATGGCACCGTATGAGGCGTTGTATGGTAGGCCTTGTCGGACACCCACCCTCTGGGAGGAGGTTGGAGAGTCCCAGTTGCTAGGACCTCAGAGAGCACAGTTTGAGGCGGAGTTGGTCCGTACTATTAGACGACGGATGTCCGAGGCACAGGATCGACAGAAGAGTTATGCGGATCGGAGACGGAGACCTCTGGAGTTCTCCATTGGCGACCATGTGTTCCTTCGTGTTTCACCCACGAAAGGGGTGAAGAGATTCGGTCTTCGAGGTAA
>JAGFNQ010003317.1:22400-293036 GCA_024364735.1 Boesenbergia rotunda
ATATATTGTATACAGGTTATATTATCTGTGTGTATGTGTAAATTGTCCGCCGGACAGGGGAGGTGCTGTCCGATTTTCTATTGGATCAGCGGCTCCTGGGTCTCGGGGCGTGACAATTTATTTTGGTATCAGAGCTCAGGTTGTCGGATACCTTGAGTGCTTTTGGATTTACGGTGTTTATCTGGTACCAATTTATTTTTGGTATTTTTGGTATCAAGCCCAGGATGCGGGATACCATCGATTCGTGGATTTTTCGGAATTTAAATCTGACACTGAACTGGTAGGTGTCGGAGCTCGGGTTTGATGTTATTCATCCGAGTACATTACGGATTTTTTTTAAAAGCCGTGGTTGCGATGCGACGGCAATTTGGGGACTTGGCAGCGACAGGACTTCTCCAGGCGGCAAAAAGGTATATCTTCTGGACCTATCCTACCTTTAGTGCTCATTATCAGACTTAGAATTGGTTAGACTATCCCAACTTGGTGGGATCGTATATTCATATTTGATGGATATATATTTGTAGACTTGGTTTAGTTGGATTGACATGTTGTCAATCTATCTTATTTGTGATCGTTCATGGGAGCGACTCGTTGGTACATTGCGGATAATACCTTGGAGTGGAGAATGTTAATTCTCTAGTGACACCGATTGTTGAATCGGAAAGCTAAGGTCGAATATGTCGGTAATTTGTTGGAGGTTAAGGATTTTGGTTTACCTAGACCTTACTATTTCATAGTACGTGTTTTAGCTATTATTAGCTGAGCAAGAATTAGGGTTGTCTATCGTAGTTGGCTCGATCAGTGTAGGATCGATTTACTCTGGTTCAAAGGGTTTCAGACCTTTGGGTTGTTTGTGCCTGGTTAGATGATTTTAAAGGCACATTTAGGGTACATGATGTACATTGATGTAGAAGAGTAACATTAGCTACGTGCTATCATCGTTAGTGGATTGATACATCCTATTCCATGATAACTTTGACCATGAATCGCCTGTACCTGGTTGATGATCTAAACGGTACAGTTTGATAGGTGACTTGAGCTGGTACGGTGAAGTGTGGAGCTATGTGCTGACACTTGTGGGTTACCACGTATACTTGATTTAGATAACTAAGGAGGTACCTTGGTACTTATGATTTGCGTTGGGGCGAATCACTTACGAGACTAGGCCACAATCGGGTGGAAGATACCGAGGATGACCTTTAGGGAACAAAGGACCGGAAGAAGACTGCTCCGACATCTTACTGTACCCGTTGCGGATCCCGAGAGCACGTTGTAGCAGACTGTCGCCTGGAGCAGGCCGTATGCTACTACTGCAGACTACCAGGACACTTGAGCCGGGACTGTGCCTTGAAGGCACAGAATGAGAGGACGGGAACCACTAGCCAGACTGGGCATTCGGGACAGTCGGGAGCTCATAGAGGCGGATGGAGGACTCGACCTTCATTTCGCCAGCCGTATGCTGCCCCACCAGCACCTGCATACTTTATGCCAGGACATGAGTAGGATGGGTAGATTGGCTACCGCTAGACTACAGGGGTTATCTGTATCCTTACCCTCAGGAGAGATCTTGAGGATCACACAGGAGGTCAGAGCATGCCCGTTAGATTTCGGTAGTATTACCCTCACGGTTAATCTGTTAGTTCTGGAGATGGTGGACTTCGATATTATTATTGGTATGGACATCCTTACAGCGTATCATGCCACAGTCGATTGCCAGATGAGGGTGGTCACCTTCCGGCCTCCGGACCAACCCTCGTGGGATTTCACTGGCATCAGGGATGAGGGCTTATCGGTTATTTCTGCGCTTCAGGCACAGAGACTACTATCTCGCGGATGTCAGGGTTTCTTACTGTCAGTCATTAGCACCGACGACAGCAGTAGCCCTCCGCTCTCGGACGTCCCAGTGGTCCGAGAATATCAGGACGTATTTCCAGAGGAGCTACCAGGATTGCCTCCCAGGAGGCAAGTGGAGTTTACTATCGAGCTGATACCGGGGACTTCGCCGGCATCGAAAGCTCCATACCGCATGGCACCGAGAGAGTTGGACGAGCTGAAGGTCCAACTCCAGGAGTTATTGGACAGGGGATTCATCAGACCTAGCGTCTCACCATGGGGTTCCCCAGTTCTCTTCGTGAAGAAGAAAGACGGTTCTTTGAGGTTGTGCATCGACTACAGACAGTTGAATGCAGTGACCATCAAGAACAAGTACCCCATACCACGGATTGAGGATTTGTTTGATCAGCTCAGGGGCACATCTGTGTATTCCAGGATTGATCTGCGATCCGGATATCATCAGCTGAGGGTCAGAGAGTCAGATGTCCAGAAGACAGCGTTCCGCACCAGATATGGTCACTATGAGTTTCTGGTAATGCCATTTGGGCTTACCAATGCTCCAGCGGTATTCATGGATCTGATGAACCGCGTATTTCTGCAGTATCTGGATCAGTTCGTCATAGTATTCATTGATGACATCTTAGTTTACTCACATTCTGAGGAGGAGCATGCACAGCATCTTCGCATTGTATTGGAGACTCTCAGACGAGAGCGACTATATGCGAAGTTCAGCAAGTGTGCCTTCTGGTTGTCATCAGTAGGTTTTCTGGGACACGTGGTATCTAGCAGAGGCATCTCAGTAGATCCCCAGAAAATCGAGGCTGTTACCAGCTGGGAGCAGCCGAAGTCAGTTACGGAGGTTCGCAGTTTCTTGGGTTTGGCCGGATATTACCGACGATTTGTAGAGGGATTTTCCACTATTGCTGTGCCACTGACACGCCTTACCAGGAAAGGCGTGAAGTTCACATGGACAGAGGCTTGTGAGACCAGCTTCCAGGAGCTGAAGCGGCGATTGGTGACGGCACCCGTCCTCGTTCTTCCATCAGGTGAGGACGGATTCGTGCTGTATACCGACGCATCTCACCAGGGGTTAGGCGCAGTTCTGATGCAGCACGGGCGGGTAGTGTCTTATGCTTCTCGACAGCTGAAGGAGCATGAGAGGAACTACCCAGTTCATGATTTGGAGTTTGCAGCTATTATCTTTGCGCTGAAGATCTGGAGGCACCACCTGTACGGTATTACCTTTGAGATCTTCACTGATCATAAGAGTCTCAAATATCTGTTTACGCAGAAGGAGCTCAACCTCCGACAGAGGAGGTGGATGGAGTTCCTTAAGGATTATGATTGCACCATTAGCTACCATCCTGGGAAAGCTAATGTTGTGGCGGACGCATTGAGCAGGAAGTCCAGAGGGACTTTGGCCTGCCTCCTGGCATCAGTTACCGAGCTAGTTCAGGGTTTCTCAGATTTGGGCTTAGAGGAGCAGAGACGGACTGAGCAGGGTATTCTTGTGACTATGGTTGCTCAGTCTTCCATCCGGACGAGGATTCGAGAGGCCCAGGCCACTGATCAGCACCTGCAGTCCCTTGGCAGCCAGATAGCTTCAGCACAGCAGTCTGAGTTCACCAGAGATGACGAGGGTACTCTCTACTTCCGAGGGAGACTTTGCGTACCCGAGTCACATCCGGTCCGAGAGGAGCTACTGCAGGAGGCTCATCGTTCCCGTTTTGCTATCCACCCGGGCGGGACCCGTATGTACCGAGACCTGAGGCGGTCCTATTGGTGGAACGGCATGAAGAAAGACATCGCGGATTTTGTAGCTAGATGTCTAGTTTGCCAGCAGGTTAAGGCTGAGCACCAGCGACCTGCTGGACTACTTCAGAGGATTCCCATTCCCGAGTGGAAGTGGGAACACATTACTATGGACTTCGTGATGGGATTACCGAGGACTCAGCGAGGACACGATGCGATTTGGGTGATCGTTGATCGATTAACCAAATCTGCACACTTTTTGGCCATTCGGAGGACAGACTCCTTGGACAGACTAGCAGAGTTATATTGTAGAGAGATTGTTCGGCTGCATGGTGTTCCGATGAGCATTATATCAGACCGAGACCCTCGCTTCACATCACGTTTTTGGCAGAGTCTACAGCGGGCCATGGGTACCGAGTTGAGATTCAGTACCGCTTTCCATCCGCAGACTGACGGGCAGTCAGAGCGGACTATTCAGACTCTGGAGGACCTATTGAGAGCTTGTGTTGTGGATTTCGGAGGCAGCTGGGAGGATCATCTACACCTGGTTGAGTTTGCCTACAACAACAGCTATCATGCGGCTATACAGATGGCACCGTATGAGGCGTTGTATGGTAGGCCTTGTCGGACACCCACCCTCTGGGAGGAGGTTGGAGAGTCCCAGATGCTAGGACCTCAGAGAGCACAGTTTGAGGCGGAGTTGGTTCGTACTATTAGACGACGGATGTCCGAGGCACAGGATCGACAGAAGAGTTATGCTGATCGGAGACGGAGACCTCTGGAGTTCTCCATTGGCGACCATGTGTTCCTTCGTGTTTCACCCACGAAAGGGGTGAAGAGATTCGGTCTTCGAGGTAAGCTTGCTCCGCGATACATTGGCCCTTTCCAGATTTTGGAGAGGATTGGAGCAGTAGCTTACCGTCTGGCATTACCACCTGCCCTGTCTGGAGTGCACGACGTATTTCATGTATCGATGCTGAGACGGTATGTACCAGACCCTACGCATGTGCTGTCAGACGTATCTGTTTCCCTTCAGCCGGATACGACGTATGAGGAGGTTCCGACCCGGATTTTGGGCTACAGAGAGCGCCAGTTGCGGAACAAGACCATCCGGTTGGTTAGAGTCGGATGGCAGCATCACTCAGATGAGGAGGCTACCTGGGAGCTTGAGGATGTCATCCGAGCTCGTTACCCTCACCTGTTTACTTGAGGTATGTGTGGTTAGTTACTGTTCAGTATTTATATCAGCATACTTCTTGATAGTGGTACTATAGTGAATAATGAAATTTGGGGACCAAATTTTTATTAGTGGGGGAGGATGTAAAATCCGACACTTTTGACTAGGTTCCGAAAAATTTTCGGAGAATTACCAAATAGATTCCGGGGTTCCGGGTCCTTGGATATAAAAGTAGGGACTAAAATGTAATAGAACTAATGGTACAAGGGCTATTGCGCAAGAAAGTTGAACCCTAAGGGTGGATTGGTAATTAGACGGAAATTCGTTTGGATTAAAGTGCAAAAACTTCCTCTAATAAGCTGCCTTCGCCCGTGCCCTAGCCGCGAGCTCCCTTCAGCGCCGCGTGCCCTAACCGCAACCACCGCCCCCTTCGCCTCCTTCCCTGCCCGATCGAAGCCTACAGCCGCCACCACACCCGATTTCTTCGTCTCCCTCCTCGAGCGGCACCGGTGACGAACTCCGCCGCAGGCTTTCCTTTCCTTCCTCACCTGTCTTGCTCGATCGCTGAGAGGGAGGAGAGTTGAGTGGTGATACCACTCCCCGGTCATCAAAGGACGGTAGGTGGGTCTCTTTGTGCAATTGTTAGATTTCGAGGTTCTTACTCTTAGCTTCAGTGGGTCTGATGTATTGAGTTTCGATTTTGGATTCCAGGTTACATCCTTGCTGTGTGTGAGCCCTAATTAGGTCGGATTTGTGCAAGGGAGATACTGTTCCGACGCATCCTCAGGTGAGCTGGGTTTGGATTAGTACTGTATACTTCAAGAACTAGTGGAACTTAGTGTAGGTTGTTCAAATTCGTTCTGTTGTTTGGATTTGGATCGATATGTGAATCTGAACCTTGTTGTGTTGGGTTGCAGTGGTTGCGTGAGCTTCATATCTGGGTGGAGATTGCTTCCACTTGCTGGGTGGATTGGAAATCGGGTTTCATTCCGTTATCTCCTGCTTGTTGTGTGCTACGACAGTTTGGAGCTAGGAGAAGAGGTAATTGGATCAGATTAATTGAATTAAGTAAGGTTAGGTTGTTAATTCCGCTGCTGTTAACCTTTGGGTTGTATTGAGTTTAATTCAGAATAAATTAGGTTGGATAAGCTGCGTAGAATTTGATATAGACCTACACCTTAAGTACGTAGGGTAGTTAAGGACCTATCCATTTAATTAGATGTGATTAAATGAAAAGAAAAGCGTAGGGGTAACCCTACCACGGTTTAGGGATTTAATAGCTAGTTACAATTCATTTGTAATAGTTATTTAAATGTGTCCTTTGATACAGGACACTGATTGGGATTATTGTTGCGGATTATTCAGACTGGTGGTTCTGTCTCGTTGATACGGACTTCACCTATTTGGAGGCGGGTACCCTTTGACTTATCTATCTTGATATTGTCATTTTGTTATGCATAGAATGTTATAGATAGCAGTAAGATTCTACGCTATTCCTGGTTATTAGGTCTGTTCTGGATATTGCTGTTTATCCTTGTTTATTTTGCCAGTTCTGTATACTTGTGGTTTCATCCCTGAGTTATTCTGCTATTAGTTCCTTACAGTCTCAGGTATTGTCATATCCACTTGTATGCTAGAGATCGGGGTATTGTCTCTTGCATTTGACCTTGAGGGATCTGTATCTCAGTTCAGTATACCTTGTAGGATACCTGTAGTTCCTGTTATAGGATTTCAGACTGAGACTTAGTATACTGAGTACTTGGGAGGGAGGTATGTGTATCTATCATACACCATCCTTGCACTATTGCATGCCGGCGATCAGCGACTCCCTTGTGGTTGAGCCTGATCGTCTTCCGGTACATGACGGGCACACACGGCCACTCATGGGTTAGTGGATACCGTAGATGTGTGCATTTGCCCTGTATTGCTCCGTTCGGCCACTATTGGAGGGTGAGCGCGGGCGTGGTAGCAAGCAGGGATCCCTTCTCGTACTGAGCCACGAGGAGATGAGAGCTTGACTCCCCCAATTGCTTGGGGTTAGGAGCGTGGTCTCCGCCAGCATCCTGTCCACCCGGTCACTCAGGAGCAGTGATGGCAGGGTGTACAGTTGTCAGAGCCCTACCTTTTCAGACGTCCCTATGACAGGTGTACGATGATTCTGTCTGGTGTCAGGGGTGACACATGTCATTGCACCATGTGCATACTTTGCATCGTGCATTGTTTGCTGCACTTATTTGCTGCACTTGTTTGACATCGCATATTCTGGAGACTTGTTATCTGAGACTATATGCCTATTTGTCTTCTTTTGGTATTTCTTACCCTCTGTATAGGTTGGATGGATTCAGGTATGTACCTACCCAGTATTTTCAGTTCCAGTCTTTCCCTATTGTTGATATGAGACTGTATTAGTAGAACTCTTGTTGTTAGTATAACTTTCTATGCATATCTATTGGGTATCCGCTGAGCTATGGACTCACCCCGTTGCCATATATATTTATTTCAGGTTGATGTCTGCGAGGAGATCCCGAGCCGCCAGTCCCCAGCTCCCGAGGAGCCCTTTTTGGTTTTCCTTGTTTTGTTATGGACCCTGTAGCATTCCTATGCTTCCGCTGTATGTTTTGAACATGTATGCACGTTCTGTTTGAAGGTATTGTACTTTTGAGTCCTATGTTGGACTTCGTTCGGTTTGGCTTTGTTCCTGCCCCCTGGCAGCTCAGGTGAGTTCGGATTTGGTTTTTCGATAGTTATAATCATATAACTGTTGGTTTTGCATATATCTGAGGACTGAGGCCCTTTAAACTGCGTGGTTGTGCTATATATATTGTATACAGGTTATATTATCTGTGTGTATGTGTAAATTGTCCGCCGGACAGGGGAGGTGCTGTCCGATTTTCTATTGGATCAGCGGCTCCTGGGTCTCGGGGCGTGACAACAAGTCTCCAGAATATGCATGTCAAACAAGTGCAGCAATCAAGTGCAGCAAACAATGCACGATGCAAAATATCCACATGGTGCAATGCCATGGTCACCCCCTAACTCCAGTCAAGCCACCGAGACAGGGGATACTGTGTCGGCCGAGTGGGTAGAGCTGTGACACTGTCCGTACTCTGCCATCACTGCTCCTGAGTGACCGAGAGGACAGGATGCTGGTGGAGCTATCGCTCCGCCCCATGTATATATGGGGGAGATATCTCTCTCATCTTCTCTGGTCTATGGGTAGAGAAGGGATCCCTGCTTGCTACCACGCTCCGAAACCACTACTCCTGAGCGGACGAGCGGAGCAATACAGAGCAAATGCACACACCCAGCGGTATCCACTAACCCATGAGTGGCCGTGTGTGCATATCATGTGCCGGAAGACGATTAGGCTCAACCATAAGGGAGTCGCTGATCGCCGGCATGCAATAATGCAAGGATGGTGTATGATAGATACACATACCTCCCTCCCCAAGTCCTCAGTATACTAAGTCTCAGTCTGAAATCCTATAACAGGAAATACAGGTATCCTACCAGGTATATTGGCCGGAAACTACAGATCCCTCAAGGTCAAATGCAAGAGATACCTCACGATATCTAAGGATACATATAAATATAACAATACTTGAGACTGGGTAGAACTAAGTACATAATAACTCAAGGATAACCAACAAATAATCCAGAACAGGCATCATAACTCAGGGATAACTAACAAGTATCCAGAGCGGGCATAATAACTCAGGGATAACTAACAAGTATCCAGGACATGCATAATAACTCAGGGATAACTAACAAGTATCTAGAATAGGCATAATAACTCAGGGATAACTAACAAGTATCCAGAACAGGCATAATAACTCAGGGATAACTAACAAGTATCCAGGACATGCATAATAACTCAGGGATAACTAACAAGTATCCAGAATAGACATAATAACTCAGGGATAACTAACAAGTATCCAGAGCAGGCATAATAACTCAGGGATAACTAACAAGTATCCAGGACATGCATAATAACTCAGGGATAACTAACAAGTATCCAGAATAGGCATAATAACTCAGGGATAACTAACAAGTATCCAGAATAAGCATAATAACTCACGGATAACTAACAAGTATCCAGGACATGCATAATAACTCAGGGATAACTAACAAGTATCCAGAATAGGCATAATAACTCAGGGATAACTAACAAGTATCCAGAATAGGCATAATAACTCAGGGATAACTAACAAGTATCCAGGACATGCATAATAACTCAGGGATAACTAACAAGTATCCAGAATAGGCATAATAACTCAGGGATAACTAACAAGTATCCAGGACAGGCATAATAAATAAGGAATAGCGTATAATCTTACTGCTATCTATAACAGTCTATGCATAACAATATGACAATATCAAAAGAGATAAGTCAAGGGTACCCGCCTCCAAAAGAGAGAGATGCTCGTATCAAATGAGAACCTCCGTCTAAGAAGTCCAACGCAAATCACTTGGTGTCCTGCATCCATAAATCATAACATAAGCCTTCAATACAAATGATGCTAACTAGACTATACATCAAGTCGTATCCGAATTAACCCAACCTAATCAAAGTGTGGTTTACTCCAATACCGAACCACACAAGTAGGCTAACACTAATTTAATTAGAATTAGCCTTAGTTAGGGATCAACCTCCGAGTTAATCCCAGATCCTTACCCTCACCCAATAAGATTCAAGTTCATAAAGGGAATTAACTTGAATCTAAGCTAACCCTTAATTCCACATCAATACTGAAATTAATTCCAATGAAGAGCTCTATACATCCAAACCCAATCCTCAATCCAATGATCCACTCAAAAGTAACATAAAGTAATCGAACAGAATGTTAACAGTAAGAACAGAACATCCACCGATCCGAGTAAGATTAACTCCACACTCTTACTACTACATATTCAATGAAACATCCCACAACAAAACCTCCAAGAGTCCATAACTAGAGCATTCTAACACACAACAGATCAACAAGATCAATTTCCCAAAATTAAAGCTCATGGCAACTAGGTTCAATCCTAATCCCATCTCCAAAACATAAGCTCATGAGATGAAACTTACAGCAACCTTCCTCCATAATAACTTCATACAAAATTTACACTTATATCAGGCCACACATTAGCTGATTTCAAATTCAACCAACCAACATTGTGGATTCACAATAGCTTAACGGAAACTACAATCCAAATCAGCAACATTTCTAGATACAAAACCAAATCACATGGATCCCAAAACAATACATGCCAGTATCAAATCAACCCCACCTCTCATCTAAACTAAACACCTCATGGAGCTACAATATGCTAATCCTCAAACATCAACCCTCAAGTAGCACCTCACAGCAACTACAAAGGATCCAACAAAACAAACCTACAATAGAGCATCAACAAAGGCTACACCACACTAAATGGCTATTGAACACATCGATCCATCGATCCAAATAGATCTAACTTCCATCTACAAATCCATCATCCAATCTACACACGATCAATCTAAAGCAACCAAACCTCATTACATCAACTGATCCTACACGTCTGATAGCAATTCCATCAAAATCAATAAGAGGTGGAATCAGAACTTACCCAACCGCGTGAGAGATATGGGTGTGGCACACAGGGTGCGCGTGATGTCTAAGGCGGCGACGACTGTGGGGCGAAAAAGGCGATGCTCAAAGTGACCCGCGGTTATGGTAAGGTGTGTAGCGCACGCGAGGAAGGAACAGCTGCGACAGTGGCCGGACTCGGCTGCTCGCGCTGAGGAGTAGGAACTTGCGGCGGTGGCTGCCGGCATCGACTGCCTGTGCCAACGGGCTCTCGCCTGAAAAAGTTATCGAATAGCTTGGCGACGCGAAGAGGAAAGGCTGGCACCACTTCGGCGAGGACGAGTGGCCACCGGCTAGGGGAGGTCCGTCAGCGTCGGACGAGATGGAGAGAGGAAAGGAGAGGACGCGGCGCGACCTTCACCGGCGGCTAGGTCACACGAAGGGAGGAGAAGAAGTCAGAGGTGGCTGCGGGTGTTTTGGGTTGTGGCTAGGGCACGAGGAAAAAGGAAATATTTATGTGTGGGGGACATTTTGGAGAAAAACCCCTCGATTCTCCAGAATCCAAACATTACCCTTAGTGTAAGGTTTTTCACAGTTTAACCCTTCTAAATTTTATACAATGCATCTCAAATCTCTAAAGTTAACTAATTTATCAACTTAACCCCATAACTTTGGGTAAATTTATATAAGTCAACTTATTTGAGATTTTCTTTTATGAAACCCTTGATAAGTTTAAAGTTTTTACAATAAAGCCCCTTGGGCTCCTCTCGTAGGGCCGAAAATCCTAGACTCAATCCAGAAAAATCTCGAAAAATTTTCTGATCAGGATTTTCGAATCGCCGTATTTTACATTCTCCCCCACTAATAAAAATTTGGTCCCCAAATTTTCTCATTCCTCATACGACACACACTAGCATCTAAATACGTCTGTACTCATCATGAGCAATCACTTCGTCTATTACCTTAAGGTTACGCTACAACAGGAAAATTGGAGATATCGATCCAGAGGTGATCATCCGATAACCAGGAACAACCGAACAACCAATTAGTCACCACACCTATCCAGGACACTCAATCCTAAGACCACTGGCGCCAAATCTATACTCCGATCCTCGAAAGTAAAACATGAAATCCATAACTATCACCCAAGTATCACCAAGTCAGTAACATCCTCCCAAACATCACAAGGCATATATATATATGTGTATATATATCCTCTAATAGACCATCAGAAAATCTAATATAATGAAAAAAAAAAATTGTGCCAACATGTCGTACCATGTGCCACCATGAATAATCAACTTCCTAAATAATCAACCACCCAAAAGATCATTTATCCCCTTAATGATCCATCAAAAAGCTACAAATCCGGTAGGTCCATGTCCACTACTATAATCCTCAAACTACCACATAACATAGCAATTCATCAATCGTAATCTATCTCTCAACACCAACGAGAGAAAGTCCCTGGTGATATCAACCTTATCATCCCGCGAACTAATAGGTCCACGATGGGAGTATAATAATCGAAAACTAGTGGAAATCTTTAACCTCCTTATTAATGTCCAATCTCACCGGAAGGTAAGGATACAGCTAACTCCATATCCTTCGTACCCTAGCGGGTCGTACATCCCGATGCACCATCACGATTATCCAACCATATACACCCAATCTATGAGTCAAAATCCCTCATAGCATAGCGTAGCAACTAGCGAGTCACACCGACCGTCGACTCGTAATCCAGTACAGTCAAATTCCTCCACTGCATGGTCCAAAACCCTACATAGTTCCTATTCCATAATAAGGAGATAGAGACATGTTATCTCTTAAGAGTATCTCAACATACTCATGAAACAATTCTTTTATTTCTCCACAGGTCATCCTCGATATCATCTAACTAGAAGTGACCTAGTCTTGTAAATGATCTGCTTCCGTGCAAATCATAAGTCCGTAGGTACCTTCTTGGTTATTCAGACCAACTACAAACGGTAACCCAATAGTGTCAATCAACTAGCTCCACACTTTTCCGTATTAGCTCGCATCATCCATCAACATGTACTTGCTGGGTCATCAACCAAGTACAGGTGTTACATGGTCAAAGCCCCTAAGAACAGAATGTATCAATCCTCTACTAATCATAATAATATGTAGCTAATGCTACCCTACTGCATCAATGCAGATCATGACATCTAGCTTAACTGTCCAGATATACACAAATAAGAAACAATTTGCAGCTCCATAAGCTAAAGTGATTTGATCCAATATTGATCGAGCCAATTACGATAGGCAACCTAGTCCTCACGCAGCTAATAGTAGCTAGTACCAGTACTATGAATAGTAAGGTCCAGAAAAATCAAACAAAATCCTTAACCTCCAATATCTTGATGTCACACAAGGATCAAGATTCTCCGCATTTAGACAATTCCGCAACAAGCCAACGAATGGCCTTCATGGTTGATCTTGACCATGATTACTATAAACTGATTGACCTTAAGTCATCAGACCTAACCAAATTAAAAAAAAAATACTTACTAGGCGGGTACAGAAATAGTAACATGATCCAATAATATGTGAGAATTTCTAAATCATACCTAAATATACAGGTATAGTAACATGATCCAGTAACATGAGAGAACTACTAACCATACCTAAATATACAAGAGTGGTAACATGATCAAATAACATGTGAGAATTTCTAAATCATACCTAAATATACAGGTATAGTAACATGATCCAGTAACATGAGAGAACTACTAACCATACCTAAATATACAAGAGTGGTAACATGATCAAATAACATGTGAGAATTTCTAAATCATACTTACATATACAGGTATAGTAACATGATCCAGTAACATGAGAGAACTACTAACCATACCTAAATATACAAGAGTGTTAACATGATCCAATGACATAAGAGAATTTTCTATCCAATACCTAAATAGGATAAGGGATACAAAAGATCAGGAGAAATATCTGTCGCCTGAAGAAGTCCCATCGCCAGGTCCCAGACAACCACATCGAGAAAAACACTCCGAAGAAATCCGACAAGACTAGTAAAATAAGTAGGCATCGTAAACCTACATTCTGATACCAAAATAAATTGGTATCAGATAGACACCGAAAATCCACCAGTCCTCAAGGTATCCGACAACCTGAGCTCTGATACCAAAATAAATTGTCACGCCCCGAGACCCAGGAGCCGCTGATCCAATATAAAATCGGACAGCACCTCCCCTGTCCGGCGGACAATTTACACATACACACAACAACTATAACAACACCACGCAGTTTATATTTGGCCTCAGGCCTCCAAAATAGATAAACACCACATAAAACACAAGACAACTAAGTAGATCATACCTGACTGCGGACCGGTCCGACTTATGACGAAACAACAAATACAACAACCCCTTAGGGCTCACGACACATACGACATATACATATCGCCTAAAGAATTATAAAACAACACACTACAAAGTACAAAACGAAACCATGTCGTCGCGATGGGTAGGGACTGGCTGCTGGGCTCTTCTGGCGACTCCAAGTATTTCAACCTGAAATAAAATTATAAGGCAACGGTGTGAGTCTATAAACTCAGCGAATACCCAGTAGATATGCATAGTATGTTATAATAACAATAGGAAAGGGTATACTGAAGATACTGAATAAAGATACATACCGGAATCCATCTAACCTGAAAAGAGGATAATAAGTACCAAGGGAATATCAATAGACATATAATCTCAGATAACAAGTCTCCAGAATATGCATGTCAAACAAGTGCAGCAATCAAGTGCAGCAAACAATGCACGATGCAAAATATGCACATGGTGCAATGCCATGGTCACCCCCTAACTCCAGTCAAGCCACCGAGACAGGCGATACTGTGTCGGCCGAGTGGGTAGAGCTGTGACACTGTCCGTACTCTGCCATCACTGCTCCTGAGTGACCGAGAGGACAGGATGCTGGTGGAGCTATCGCTCCGCCCCATGTATATATGGGAGAGATATCTCTCTCATCTTCTCTGGTCTATGGGTAGAGAAGGGATCCCTGCTTGCTACCACGCTCCGAAACCACTACCCCTGAGCGGACGAGCGGAGCAATACAGATCAAATGCACACACCCAGCGGTATCCACTAACCAATGAGTGGCCGTGTGTGCATAACATGTGCCGGAAGACGATTAGGCTCAACCACAAGGGAGTCGCTGATCGCCGGCATGCAACAATGCAAGGATGGTGTATGATAGATACACATACCTCCCTCCCCAAGTCCTCAGTATACTAAGTCTCAGTCTGAAATCCTATAACAGGAAATACAGGTATCCTACCAGGTATACTGGCCGGAAACTACAGATCCCTCAAGGTCAAATGCAAGAGATACCTCACGATATCTAAGGATACATATAAATATGACAATACTTGAGACTGGGTAGAACTAAGTGCATAATAACTCAAGGATAACCAACAAATAATCCAGAACAGGCATCATAACTCAAGGATAACTAACAAGTATCCAGAGCGGGCATAATAACTCAGGGATAACTAACAAGTATCCAGGACATGCATAATAACTCAGGGATAACTAACAAGTATCCAGAATAGGCATAATAACTCAGGGATAACTAACAAGTATCCAGAACAGGCATAATAACTCAGGAATAACTAACAAGTATCCAGGACATGCATAATAACTCAGGGATAACTAACAAGTATCCAGAATAGGCATAATAACTCAGGGATAACTAACAAGTATCCAGAGCAGGCATAATAACTCAGGGATAACAAACAAGTATCCAGGACATGCATAATAACTCAGGGATAACTAACAAGTATCCAGAATATGCATAATAACTCAGGGATAACTAACAAGTATCCAGAATAGGCATAATAACTCACGGATAACTAACAAGTATCCAGGACATGCATAATAACTCAGGGATAACTAACAAGTATCCAGAATAGGCATAATAACTCAGGGATAACTAACAAGTATCCAGAATAGGCATAATAACTCAGGGATAACTAACAAGTATCCAGGACATGCATAATAACTCAGGGATAACTAACAAGTATCCAGAATAGGCATAATAACTCAGGGATAACTAACAAGTATCCAGGACAGACATAATAAATAAGGAATAGCGTATAATCTTACTGCTATCTATAACAGTCTATGCATAACAATATGACAATATCAAAAGAGATAAGTCAAGGGTACCCGCCTCCAAAAGAGAGAGATGCTCGTATCAAATGAGAACCTCCGTCTAAGAAGTCCAACGCAAATCACTTGGTGTCCTGCATCCATAAATCATAACATAAGCCTTCAATACAAATGATGCTAACTAGACTATACATCAAGTCGTATCCGAATTAACCCAACCTAATCAAAGTGTGGTTTACTCCAATACCGAACCACACAAGTAGGCTAACACTAATTTAATTAGAATTAGCCTTAGTTAGGGATCAACCTCCGAGTTAATCCCAGATCCTTACCCTCACCCAATAAGATTCAAGTTCATAAAGGGAATTAACTTGAATCTAAGCTAACCCTTAATTCCACATCAATACTGAAATTAATTCCAATGAAGAGCTCTATACATCCAAACCCAATCCTCAATCCAATGATCCACTCAAAAGTAACATAAAGTAATCGAACAGAATGTTAACAGTAAGAACAGAACATCCACCGATCCGAGTAAGATTAACTCCACACTCTTACTACTACATATTCAATGAAACATCCCACAACAAAACCTCCAAGAGTCCATAACTAGAGCATTCTAACACACAACAGATCAACAAGATCAATTTCCCAAAATTAAAGCTCATGGCAACTAGGTTCAATCCTAATCCCATCTCCAAAACATAAGCTCATGAGATGAAACTTACAGCAACCTTCCTCCACAATAACTTCATACAAAATTTACACTTATATCAGGCCACACATTAGCTGATTTCAAATTCAACCAACCAACATTGTGGATTCACAATAGCTTAACGGAAACTACAATCCAAATCAGCAACATTTCTAGATACAAAACCAAATCACATGGATCCCAAAACAATACATGCCAGTATCAAATCAACCCCACCTCTCATCTAAACTAAACACCTCATGGAGCTACAATATGCTAATCCTCAAACATCAACCCTCAAGTAGCACCTCACAGCAACTACAAAGGATCCAACAAAACAAACCTACAACAGAGCATCAACAAAGGCTACACCACACTAAATGGCTATTGAACACATCGATCCATCGATCCAAATAGATCTAACTTCCATCTACAAATCCATCATCCAATCTACACACGATCAATCTAAAGCAACCAAACCTCATTACATCAACTGATCCTACACGTCTGATAGCAATTCCATCAAAATCAATAAGAGGTGGAATCAGAACTTACCCAACCGCGTGAGAGATATGGGTGTGGCACACAGGGTGCGCGTGATGTCTAAGGCGGCGACGACTGTGGGGCGAAAAAGGCGATGCTCAAAGTGACCCGCGGTTATGGTAAGGTGTGTAGCGCACGCGAGGAAGGAACAGCTGCGACGGTGGACGGACTCGGCTGCTCGCGCTGAGGAGTAGGAACTTGCGGCGGTGGCTGCCGGCATCGACTGCCTGTGCCAACGGGCTCTCGCCTGAAAAAGTTATCGAATAGCTTGGCGACGCGAAGAGGAAAGGCTGGCACCACTCCGGCGAGGACGAGTGGCCACCGGCTAGGGGAGGTCCGTCAGCGTCGGACGAGATGGAGAGAGGAAAGGAGAGGACGCGACGCGACCTTCACCGGCGGCTAGGTCACACGAAGGGAGGAGAAGAAGTCAGAGGTGGCTGCGGGTGTTTTGGGTTGTGGCTAGGGCACGAGGAAAAAGGAAATATTTATGTGTGGGGGACATTTTGGAGAAAAACCCCTCGATTCTCCAGAATCCAAACATTACCCTTAGTGTAAGGTTTTTCACAGTTTAACCCTTCTAAATTTTATACAATGCATCTCAAATCTCTAAAGTTAACTAATTTATCAACTTAACCCCATAACTTTGGGTAAATTTATATAAGTCAACTTATTTGAGATTTTCTTTTATGAAACCCTTGATAAGTTTAAAGTTTTTACAATAAAGCCCCTTGGGCTCCTCTCGTAGGGCCGAAAATCCTAGACTCAATCCAGAAAAATCTCGAAAAATTTTCTGATCAGGATTTTCGAATCGCCGTATTTTACATTCTCCCCCACTAATAAAAATTTGGTCCCCAAATTTTCTCATTCCTCATACGACACACACTAGCATCTAAATACGTCTGTACTCATCATGAGCAATCACTTCGTCTATTACCTTAAGGTTACGCTACAACAGGAAAATTGGAGATATCGATCCAGAGGTGATCATCCGATAACCAGGAACAACCGAACAACCAATTAGTCACCACACCTATCCAGGACACTCAATCCTAAGACCACTGGCGCCAAATCTATACTCCGATCCTCGAAAGTAAAACATGAAATCCATAACTATCACCCAAGTATCACCAAGTCAGTAACATCCTCCCAAACATCACAAGGCATATATATATATGTGTATATATATCCTCTAATAGACCATCAGAAAATCTAATATAATGAAAAAAAAAAATTGTGCCAACATGTCGTACCATGTGCCACCATGAATAATCAACTTCCTAAATAATCAACCACCCAAAAGATCATTTATCCCCTTAATGATCCATCAAAAAGCTACAAATCCGGTAGGTCCATGTCCACTACTATAATCCTCAAACTACCACATAACATAGCAATTCATCAATCGTAATCTATCTCTCAACACCAACGAGAGAAAGTCCCTGGTGATATCAACCTTATCATCCCGCGAACTAATAGGTCCACGATGGGAGTATAATAATCGAAAACTAGTGGAAATCTTTAACCTCCTTATTAATGTCCAATCTCACCGGAAGGTAAGGATACAGCTAACTCCATATCCTTCGTACCCTAGCGGGTCGTACATCCCGATGCACCATCACGATTATCCAACCATATACACCCAATCTATGAGTCAAAATCCCTCATAGCATAGCGTAGCAACTAGCGAGTCACACCGACCGTCGACTCGTAATCCAGTACAGTCAAATTCCTCCACTGCATGGTCCAAAACCCTACATAGTTCCTATTCCATAATAAGGAGATAGAGACATGTTATCTCTTAAGAGTATCTCAACATACTCATGAAACAATTCTTTTATTTCTCCACAGGTCATCCTCGATATCATCTAACTAGAAGTGACCTAGTCTTGTAAATGATCTGCTTCCGTGCAAATCATAAGTCCGTAGGTACCTTCTTGGTTATTCAGACCAACTACAAACGGTAACCCAATAGTGTCAATCAACTAGCTCCACACTTTTCCGTATTAGCTCGCATCATCCATCAACATGTACTTGCTGGGTCATCAACCAAGTACAGGTGTTACATGGTCAAAGCCCCTAAGAACAGAATGTATCAATCCTCTACTAATCATAATAATATGTAGCTAATGCTACCCTACTGCATCAATGCAGATCATGACATCTAGCTTAACTGTCCAGATATACACAAATAAGAAACAATTTGCAGCTCCATAAGCTAAAGTGATTTGATCCAATATTGATCGAGCCAATTACGATAGGCAACCTAGTCCTCACGCAGCTAATAGTAGCTAGTACCAGTACTATGAATAGTAAGGTCCAGAAAAATCAAACAAAATCCTTAACCTCCAATATCTTGATGTCACACAAGGATCAAGATTCTCCGCATTTAGACAATTCCGCAACAAGCCAACGAATGGCCTTCATGGTTGATCTTGACCATGATTACTATAAACTGATTGACCTTAAGTCATCAGACCTAACCAAATTAAAAAAAAAATACTTACTAGGCGGGTACAGAAATAGTAACATGATCCAATAACATGTGAGAATTTCTAAATCATACCTAAATATACAGGTATAGTAACATGATCCAGTAACATGAGAGAACTACTAACCATACCTAAATATACAAGAGTGGTAACATGATCAAATAACATGTGAGAATTTCTAAATCATACCTAAATATACAGGTATAGTAACATGATCCAGTAACATGAGAGAACTACTAACTATACCTAAATATACAAGAGTGGTAACATGATCTGGTGAGTAAAGCTAGGCACTAAGTCCTGGCTAAGGGCTGGGCACCGAAGACCTGGTGAGTAAAGCTGGGCACTAAGTCCTAGTCACGGACTGGGCACAAAGACCTGATCTGGGGGATTGGGAAAAAGTCCAACCGGAGGAGCCGGTTGGCAAACAGGGAAACTCTCCCGAGAGGAGTAGGTGAGGATGCGTCCCCCGTAGGAGGGAACATTAGGCGTCAGATCGACCTAGGGTTCCATTTGGGAAGCCCAAAGTTAGAACCAAGACAGCTAAGGTTGTAAATCATGGTTTAATCTATATCATTTGTATGCTTGTTGTGTTTTGGAACTAACCCTGGTTGCAGGAACGAAGGGATGAAGGTTTCTGCACTCAAGTGCCTCAATGGAGTGAGGCGCCCTACTGGGTTAGGTGGCTGTGTTGAGACAGGCGCCCTAGTGAAGGGCTATTCCAAGCACTCGAAGCAAACTGCCATGAAAGCCTCTGAATCAGTTATTGAGGTGCCTGTGTTAACACAGGCGCCCCAGATAGCTCAGGCGCCCTGGTTGAGGGGATAATCGTTGGCCAAGTTTGCGGATTGAGGTTCTTGCAGGACAGGCCACGTGTCAGGCACCCCCTTCAGCACATGCACCCCAGCTACGACTATATAAAGGGGTTCACCTCCTTGGCTTCAATACTAATTGCTTTCAACACATTCGTTCAAGCACTCCGCTCCGTCAAGCTCCGTACTCGAGATTCAAGCGCCTACGACGACTCGCAGCTCTGAACTTCCAACTTCTCTGGTCGTTGGTATAAAAATAGTTTTATTGTTGTATTCTTTTTAATTCTATATTCAACTTCATCTTGTAAAACATTTGACGAAATATAGAATTGCCCATCGTAAACGGTTAAGGACCTTGGGCCTTGGAGTAGGAGCCAACTACGACTCCGAACCAAAAATAAAAGTGTTAGCAATTGTTTTCTTTTCCGCTGTGCAATTACTCTACACTTTCTGAAAAAGTTTTGATGATCGATATTCACCCCCCTCTATCGATTCAATCCTATCCAACAAGTGGTATCAGTGCGGGTGGCTCAAACTTGGTGCAACTATCAGTTGAGCATTTTTTCAAATTTTTTCGCTTTTTATTCCAAATAATCAGAATTGATAAAACGATCAATTTTTGAAAATTTGTCATAATTTTTTTTATTATTTTAAATATTTTTTTAATTTGTGCTACCATATTTCGAGCAAATTTTTTAACTTTGAATTCTTATTCAGTAATCAGAATTGATAAATCCAACATTTTCTAAAAATTTGTCATAAATTTTTTTTACCTCAAAATTCATGCAATACCTTTGAGCTAGTTTTTTTTCCCGCACGTCTAATCCAAGACCAAGTCTTGGTACATTTTTGTTATTTCTTATGTGTACGAGGTTTATATTCAATGGCCAATCAAGAATGGAATAGTGCCCGTCCACCCTTATTCTCTGGCGAGGATTTCAGATCTTGGAAAAGTCTAATGGAATCCCACCTGAAGGTCAATATGGATTTATGGTTGATAATCCAAACGGGGTTCACATTCCCCATAGAAGATGAAACATCAATCGCTTGGGACAAATTGGACGAACCAACTCTGAGGATGATCGAGACTGATGCTAAGGCAACCGAAATCTTATAATGCGGCCTGACCAAAGAAGAATTGAAGTGGGTCGGATCCTTCAACTGTGCCAAAGAGATGTGGGAGAAGCTAATCAACCTACACGAATAGAGCTTTGATATTAAGCTCTTAGAAGGTGCGATGTCCGAATCATCGGAGGAATCGAACGAAGAAGAAGAAGATCAAGTAAGCTATCTTGCACTCTCAGTGCAAGCACAAGCAGGCAAGAGAGATTCTGAACCCGATTTCGAAGTCGAATCCAAACTAGAATCAGAAGATGAGTCTAGATCTGAGACGGCAAGAATCAAGGGGGAGATTCCCAACAAGGAATCAAAAGGTAAAATGGTAAATTTAAATTTCAAAAATCATATAATTTGTTATAAATGCAGGGAGAGAGGGCACTACAAAAGTAAGTGTCCTACTCGTAAGATACAAACGGCACCACCGACGGCGACAAAGGAACTAGTTCCAAGAGCACGAAAGGACAAGAGTCGAATCCAATGCTTCATGTGGCAGGAGTTTGGGCATTACAAAGATGAATGCACAAATAGAAGAGCCAAAGATCCAGGATAACTTACCAAGATGGGTAACTTTAATTTATATGAAAATCCAGTCTTTACAATGAATGTTGATAGTTTACTTAATCACTCTTGGTCAAATTTAGATATGGACACATGCCTAAGTAACTTAATTAAATCATGTATATTAATAAATTCAAATTTTAGAACATTAAGACAAGAAAATGAGACTTTGAAAATTAAAATTGATATACTCGAAAAATTAATTAATAATCGTGCTACCTTAGAAAATCCAGAAATTTTCCCTCATTGTGATTCTACTTAATTTTTTTTTACTATTCTTAGGACTAGAAATGGTTAATAAGGACCTGACTAGATTGAAATTTGAACAACATAGTATTAGGTGGAGGTGAGATGATAGTACGTTAGGGAAGCCCTTCTAAAAGGGTCAAGTGGGATAAGGCGTACCCTACTTGGTATGTTTAGTCTGGTGGAACTAGCCGAAGCTACCTATCCAAATTCTAAACTAGTTAGACCAAAATTTTTCAAGAAGTAATTGGAAAATGATCTTTCGGTAAATGGCTTTGTCAAGGAAAGGGTTGTTGATCCAATAAGGCTACGACCAAAGGTCTCTGTGCCTCGCCAAGACCTGGAAGCCAATGATCGAAACTCATTTTTTATTTACTATTTGATAAATTTAAATCTAACACAAGCTTCAATCAAATCATAGTCTTGACCAAAAATCAAAAGATAAAATTAATGTATCTCACAAAAAGGATTAGATTACCCTATTTTGTCACTTAGAAATGGGTGAGATTCTTAGGACCTAAAAGTTTAGTCCAACCCAACCAACCTTACAAATTGAATCAATTTCATCTTTAATTTATTAAACCAAATTCAAAATCATTATTTTTTAACATAATTATTCTACAAAATTCAACTCAATATTTTGAATTCAACTTTTTCAAAATTAATACTTAACAAAATTAAAATTTAACATTTTACTGTCAAAAATCAAATTTAACTTTTCAAACTAAGATTTAATTTTTCAAATCATTGTACTTAAACATAATCATTAAATACTTTAGGCTTCTTATTGCTAACTTACTTGAAAACTATTTAATGTTTGTAAATATTTCTTTTAGACAATCAATTTATTCTTGAAAAATAAGTGTTGCAAAAGTTGTCGGTGCCGGAAGCACCAACGTCAAACCTATGTTTTGATGATAGCAAAGGGTTCGGAAGTTAATATTTGGTTGTGATCTAACAAGCTTATTAAGTGTGCAGGAAAGTCCTAGGTACGCTAGGCACTAAGTCCTGATCGCGGGCTGGGCAACAAAGGTCTTACGTAAGGTTGGGCAATAAGACCTGGTGAGTGAAGCTGGGCGCTAAGACCTGGTGAGTGAAGCTGGGCACTAAGACCTGGTGAGGACTCGGCACCGAAGACCTGGTGAGTGAAGCTGGGCAAAAGTCCAACTGGAGGAGCCAGTTGGCATAAAGGTAAATTCTCTCGAGAGGAGTAGGTGAGGACGCATTCCCCATAAGAGGGAACATTAGGCGTTGGTTCAAACTAGGGTTCCATTTGGGAGACCCAAAGTCAGAACCAAGATAGCTTAGGCTGTAAATAATGTTTAATATATCATGTATATTTGCTTTTTGTGTTTAGAACTAACCCTGGTTGCAGGAAACAAAGGGACGGTGTTTCTGCAGCTCAGGCGCCTCATAGGGCTAGGCGCCTGTGTGGATACAGGCACCCCAGTGCAAGGGCAAACCAAGCCATCGAAGCAAACTGCCACGGAAGCCTTTGGACCAAGTCAAGCTAGGCGCCTGTGTTAACACATGCACCTCAGTCAACTCAGGCACCCCAGTTGAAGGGATAAGCGCTGGCCGAGTCTACGGATTGGAGTTCGCGCAGAATAGGCCTTGTGTCAGGCACCCCCTTCAACACAGGCGCCCCAGCGACCAGTATAAATCGGGGTTCACCCCCAAGGCTTCAGAACAACTCGAACATCACACTCTCAACACTTTTGTGTAAGTGCTACGCTTCGACATGCTCCGCACTCACGCTTCAGGCGCCGACGACGACCCGCTACTCTGAACTTCCAACCACTCCGGTCGTCGGTAAAAGTTTATTTTCGTAAAGTGTTGTAATTTGATTTTCAATTCTATATTTTGTACTCCAACTTGTAAACATTTTTACAAACATAGAGTTGCCCATCGTAAACGATAAAGGACCGTGGGCCTTGGAGTAGGAGCCGACTGCGACTTCGAACCAAGTAAAAAGAAAGATTGTTAGCGATTGTTTTTGTATTTTCCGCAGCATAATTTCTCTTAATCATCCGAAAATTTTATGATTGATATTCACCCCCTCTCTATCGATTATCTCTGATCCAACAAGTGGTATCAGATCAGGTGGCTCAAACTTGGTGCAACCACCAGTTTGAGATTTTTTTTTTAGATTTTCAAATTTTTTAATTTTTTTTTTTCGATCGAATTTTCTCGCAAATCGAGGTTGGTGCAACACCACTCGATTTTTTTATTATTTATATTTCTTCCCGCACTACTAATCCAAGACTCAGTCTTGGAACAAGTTTTCTTTTCTTCTTTTTTTCAGTTAAAACTAATGGTCATGCAAGAGGGATACAGCACCGCCAGACCTCAGCTTTTCAGTGTAGAAGATTTCTCCTACTGAAAAAGCAGGATGGAAGTCCACCTAAAAACTTAGGTGGATATGTGGAAAATTATTCAGTCTGGGCTGGAAATTCCTAAAAATGCACAGGAGTTGTGCAACATTATACCGAGTGAGATGACCCACTAAAGAAAAAGATCGAGGCCGATGCAAAGGCAACCCAAACTCTGTAATGCGGCTTAACAAATGAGGAACTGAACCGGGTAGGACCCTTCAACGGCACGAAGGAGCTTTGGAACAAGCTGATCGAGCTGCACGAAGGTACTTCCGACATGAGGATCAGCAAAAGAGATCTGTTGCTTAACAGACTCTATACAATCAAAATGCACGACGGTGAGACTGCAGCCCAAATCCATGCCAAAATCGAGGAGCTAATGAACGGATTGCACACGATAGGTCACAAGGTTGAAAACCATGACCTGATAAGGTATACGTTAAATTCTTTTCCTAGAAACTCACTGTGGACGTCTATGGTGGAAAATCTCAAGGAATTTATCTGAAATTAAGTTAGACGAGCTTTTTTCTAAATTAGAACTGCACGAACAGACTAGCACTACCTTGATCGAGAAAGGTATAGCTTTTGTTGCAGGAAAATCTCAAGGAAAAGCTCCTAAAAGAAGCCTCAACCAGCACCTGAGTCTAACACAGACTCGGAATCAGAAGATAGTGAAGGGGATTGACCCAAATTGGTTCGGCTAGCTCGGGATTACTACAAAGAACTAAAATACCAAACGAGTAAGAAGAAATCAAGCCGAAGAAAGGAAGATCCAGCAGAACCTTCAACAAGCTCGAAGAGCAAGACCAACGTTACCTGCTACGAAGGCAATAAAAAGGGGCACTTTAAGTCAGAGTGCCCCAATCTAAAGGAAACGAAGAAGGCGCGAAGAAAGAAGACTCTCCAAGCCACCCAGGACAAATCCTCTTCTAAAGAAGAAGAAGAAGTCCCGTACATGAATCACCTCGCCCTAACCACCTCGGAAGACGCCAACTCCATATCAGAATCGGAACCAGACGATGGAAGACTCACAATCTCGGAGAAAGGGCAAATCACTGTAAGTGGTTACTCGGAATATGAACTGTCTAAATGAATCTCTTATTTGTCTTGTAACTTAGCAAAATCCAAAATTCGGGTTGTGTCCCTCTGATAGGAAGCAAAATGCTTGAAAGAGGAAGCCGCCTTGAGATCCTTGACCGAGCAAATTCAAGAAGGAAACTCAACTCAAGTCTAAAAGCTTGAGGAAGAGAATTCTTCCTTGAAAACTCAAGTCAAGGAGCTCAGAGTAGCTTTAGAATGGTTCACTTCGGGCTCCAAGGGTCTTGACATGATCCTTGCAAAGCAGAAGTCCATTCTTAACCGATCCCGATTAGGCTATCGAACTAAGTCGAGACAACGATCATTTTACTCTGTATTGAACCAATATAGAACCCAAGTCCAAGCATGGGTCCCCAAGCTGTGTTTAAATAAATCGGCTGGACCAAACCATTATTGGATCCCCAAGGACAAGATTCACATCTTGCCTAACCCTTATCGAGGCTTTAGTCCAGGGGGAGCCAATACAAAAACCATTTTTATAAGTAGATGATCTATTACTTAATTGCTTGCCTGATTGTTTATCTTTTTTTTTTAATTTTTTTTATCATGCTTAGATTTAGGACTTGTTAGATTAAGGATACAAGATTTAATTGAAATTTGAACAACATAGTATTGGGTGGAGGTGAGATGATAGTACATTAGGGAAGCCCTTCTAATAAGGTCATGTATATCCTACTTGATCTGTTTAGTCTGGTGGAACTAGCCGAAGCTACCAATCCAAGACCCAAACTAGTTAGACCAAAATTTTTCAAGAAGTAACTTGAAGGTGAATTTTCAGTAAAAGGCTTTGTCAAGGAAAAGGTTGTTGCTTCAATAAGGCTACGGCCAAAGAAGGTCTTGTGCCTCGCCAAGACCTGGAAGCTGATTACTGAAATCCAAATTTAAATTACTATTTGTTAAATTTGAATCTAACACAAATTTCAATTAATCTTAGATTCAACACTTTCAAAATCAATAAACTTAAACTTTATAAAATTTCAAAATCAATTCAATGTCTTTGCTTTTCAAAATTAAAATCTTTATTTTTGAAAACCTGTCTCACAAAACCAATAAGGTTAACGTGATTGATAACACTAGACTGGGTGAGACAGACTAGGTTGTGAAAGTCAATTTAAGCTATCCCTAACTCTAATTGGATTCAAATCAATAAATACTTTATGTGTAGGAACATAAAGATTTGGACCAATAGATGTTGGATAGTGGATGCTCCAGACACATGACTGGAGATAAATTGAAATTCACCAAAATCAAGTTCAAGAACCTAGGCTCAGTAGCATTTGGCAACAATGCTACACTCAAAGTCATTGAGTCAGGTAACATTGAACTCAAGTCTGATTTTGTGATTAAGAAAGTACTCTTGGTTGAAAATTTTAAGTTCAATTTGCTTAGTATAAGTCAACTATGTGATACTGGCTATGTAGTTACATTCACCAACTCTGACTGCCTGATTAGAAACCTCCAAGACTCAGAAGTTATGCTTAAGGGTACTAGGAAAAACAACGTTTATACTATTAATTTACCTTTAGTACCAAAATGCTTCTTGACTCAATTAGAAGAATCCAACCTCTAGCATAGGAGATTAGGTCACACTCATGTCAAACTAATTTCTAAAATTACACAACTTGGTTTAATTAAAGGTGTACCAAAAATTAAGAATTTTAAAAACACAATATGTAATTCATGTAAACAAGGTAAACAAAATAAGTCTACTCAAAACAAATTCAATCAGACTTAACCCAAATCACACTTGAGCTCCTGCACCTTGACCTATTTGATTCACACGGAGCCAAGTCGCTAAGCGGGAATCGGTACTGCTTAGTAATTATTGATGATTATTCTAGGTTCACCTGGGTTAGGTTCCCGAAAGCTAAGGATGAAACCATAAATCTATTTATCGACTTATGCAAAATAATTGAAAACTAAAATGATACTAAGATTAAGAGACTTAGGAGTGATCACGGGGGAGAATTTGAAAATCAAAGGTTTGAGAAATTCTGCAAAATCAATGAGTATATACATGAGTTTTCCTGTCCTAGACCCCCCCCCCCAACAAAATGGGATAGTGGAGAGAAAAAATAGAACCCATCAGGAAGTCGCTAGAACCATGTTGAATGAATTTAACCTAGCTAACCAATTTTGGGCAGAAGCGATAAGGACGACATACTACATCCAAAACAGGGTTCTAATTAACAAAAGATATAATAAAACGCCTTATGAATTATATTATCATAGACTTCCTAACCTACACTACCTAAGAGTCTTTGGGTGCAATGCCCATATCCTGAACACAAAGGACTACCTAGGTAAGTTTCAATCCAAGTCAACCCCAGGGATCTTCTTAGGATATTCAACAACTAGTAGGGCCTATAGGGTTTATAATAAACAAACTCACAAAATTGAAGAAACTACTAACTTAATTTTTGATGAGGAAATTAAACCAAAAACTGATAATCAAAACTTGAACTAATCAAATATTGATCAGGAAGACAGTGAACCAACAATTGAACCATCAATTGAACCACTGATTGGACCTCTAAATGAATTAACTCTTGAACCATCTACTGAGGTCTCAACTGAACCGACCCAAGTAGTTGAACCAAACACTGAACCGAACCATCCAACCAGACCTGAGGCTAAACCTAGTAGTAGAAGAACCATCAAACCCAGACTTAGTCACCCTTCTGATCAAATTATGGGTGATCCAACCTTAGGAGTCAGAACTAGGTCTTCCTATAGAAATCTTAGTCAGATCGCATTAATTTCAAAAATTGAACCTAAGACTATAAAGGAAGCCCTACCTGACCCTGATTAGAGTATAGCTATGTAAGAGGAGTTAGCCTAATTTGAAAGAAATCAAGTCTGGGAACTAATACCTAAACCTGAGGGTAAATCTGTTATAGATACTAAGTGGGTGTTCAGAAATAAATTAAATGATCAAGGGGAAATAGTTAGAAATAAAACCGGCTTAGTAGCTAAAGGGTTTAGTCAAGTCGAAGGTTAGACTATGATGAAAGCTATGCCCCAGTAGCCAGACTTGTGTCAATTAGAATATTGTTAGCCTTTGTAGCCCATAGAGCGTTCAAGCTATACCAAATGGATGTTAAGTTTGCCTTTTTAAATGGGTTTATCAAAGAAGAAGTTTATGTAGGACAACTCCCAGGATTTGAGGAACTAGAAAAACTTGAGTATGTTTTTAAACTTAGAAAAGCACTTTATGGGTTGAAACAAGCACCTAGGGCAAGGTATGAACGTTTATCAACTTATCTAATTTCTAAGGAATTTAACCAAGGGCAAATTGACTCCACCCTTTTTGTTAAAACCTTAGAAAATGATATTTTTATTTCCCAAATTTATGTTGATGATATAATTTTTGGATCCACCTGTTGAGGCAATCGGCCCTGAAATGATTGGAAGATCATGGTTTTGATGTATGGGCAAATAGGTTTAAGGTTAGAGTGTTATGTTGTATTTGATGTGTGTGATTGAGTTTGCAAGACTTGGAGAATCACACATGGTGGACATATCCGAGGGACGAGAGCCGAGGGAGGAGAGCTCCAAGGGCAAGCCGGGAAGTGGACTTCAAGGGCACACGTGAAGGGTGGCATGGAGGCAAGCCAAGGGAAGGCTTGCGTGCGCATCCGAGGGACGATAGCCAGAGGAAGAGGACTTCAAAGGGCGAGCCAAGGGCGCAGACCTGAAGGCACACGCGAAGGAGAAGGTCCGGAGTGGCTGGAACTAAGCTGGGAGGCAGGGCAGTCGACTTGCCTAGAGGCAGTCGACTGCCAAACCCCACAGAAAGTTTGCGGCCTCGGACCAGTCGACTGGCCTTGGGGCAGTCGACTGGTATACCCCGAAACTAGCCGTTGGACAGCAATTAATGTTGGGATAGTCAACTGCCCCTGGGCCAGTCGACTGCCCTTGGGGCAGTCGACTGGTGCGCGGCTGGACAGACTGCGAGTCTGTCCTTTTCACCTATAAAAGGAGCACCTTTTTGCACGTGTACGGTACGGTTCCGTACAGTAACGAGGTGCTGCCCAACTGAAAAGTCTTCTTGCTTCCTCTCACTCATTCTACTTCATTCTGTAAAGAGGAAGATCGTTGTTGTAAAGGTTTCTCCACCTAAAGGAGATTTTCATAGTGAAAGTGGTGCTCGCGGCGTGGATCCTTCGATTAGCCACCCATCTGGGTGGATACCAAGTAAAATACTTCTGTTAGCATTGTTTTATTTTTCTTTGCATATTATTTCCGCTGTGCTAACAATTCTGTAGAGATCGAAACGATCCAAAAAAGTGCATTCACCCTCCCCCCCTCTGCACGCCTTAGACGATCCATCAGTTGGTATCAGAGTCGGTGCATTTTGGAAGATCTAACAGTCAACCAGAACAATTGTGATGGCGTTTCAAGAGGGATACTCCACCGCACGACCTCCGTTCTTCGATGGGAACGACTTCGCCTATTGGAAAGGTAGAATGCAATACTACCTCTTGAATGATATTGAAAATTGGATAAGTGTTGCAGATGGCTTCGAGGCGCCCGTCGAAGAAAGAGGAGACCCAACACCGATGAGATCATGGTCAAAGGAGGTGATGAAAAGGGCGTAATCAAATGCCAAGGCCACCACCACATTACAATGCGAGCTCTCGAAGGAGCAACTGAACAAGGTGGGGTCGTTGAAGAGCGCTAAGGAACTGTGGGACAAGTTGGTAGAGTTGAACGAGGGGTCAAACGAGTCCAGAAGAGCCAAAAAGGACTTGCTAGTGGCCCAACTGCAATCCCTGTCCATGAAGAGCAACGAAACCGTCAGCCAGCTACATGGAAGGGTAAAAGAAGTGATAAATGAGCTCCATGTGATTGGAGAGAAGATAGAAAACCGGGACATCGTCAGGTATGTTTTACAAGCATTCCCAAGAACCACCTTGTGGGCATCCATAGTTGATGCTTACAAGGTATCAAGGGACTTATCTTTAGCTAAATTAGACGATTTATTTTGTGAATTTGAACTGCACGAGCAAGCTAACATTTCAGCCAAAGAGAAAGGTATTGCTTTTGTTACAGAAATGGAGAAGAAGAGGAGGAAGGAGAAGAAGAAGGTGGTCTACTCATCTTCATCAGACTCAGAGGAGTCAAGCACCTCCATGGACAGTGACCAAGAGGCCTTCATGGTAAGAAAATTTCATAGAGCATTTAAACGTTTATTTAACAAATTCTATGCTAGGAAAGGGGCCAAAGGTAAGGGTAACGCCAAGGACATAATCTGCTACAACTGCCACCAAGAGGGACATATGAAGAACGAGTGTCCCCAATTGAAGAAAAGGGATGACAAGAAGGAAGAGAAGAAGAAGAGTGACAAGAAGAAATCAAAGGGAAAGGAGAAGGGTGCCATGAACCTCAAGGCGACTTGGGATGATCCCTCATCCTCAGAGAAAGAAGAAGAGCAAGTCTCCCACTTTGATCTTATGGCACAAGATCACTCAGACTCATCAGATGATGAATGAAACTCAAGCAGTGAGGATGAGAGCTCCTCCACTTCATCATCAGAATCAGAAGCTTCTGTAAGTGAGGTATACCACTTACCCTCCTCTACTTTAGTGAAAATAATTTCTAGCACGAACATGGACTTAGCTAAGGCTAGAAGTAAAGTTAAGGACCTAAAGGAACAAATTGTCATGCTTAGAGTAGAAGCTACTAGACTTAAAGATTTGCATGCTAGTTCTACCTCTTCACATGTTTCACACCTTGAAAATGAAAATAGGGAATTAAGGAAATAGGTAGATGACCTCACCAAGGCCCTTAGGAAATTCCAAGTGAGATCTAGTAACCTAGATATGATCATCAACAGTCAAAGAGTTGTGTACAACAAAGCCAGGTTGGGTTATAGGCCTAAAACAAAGGAAGTAGCTTTTGTCTCACTTACAGGTAGGATTGGTACATCTAGGAGACTAGGGGCTAGGGGAACCACAAAGAAGGCATGGGTACCTAGGAGATTTCTAAATGATGCTTATGGATCAAAGATATGGGTACCAAAAGAGTATGTTTTCCATGTTGTTTAGGTAAAGGTGAAGGAGGCCCCAATAATGTGGATTATAGATAGTGGATGCTCAAGACACATGACCAGGGATGTGAGCAAGTTCACCACCATTAGCTACCTAAGAGAAGAGACGATCTCCTTTGGGAATAGTGGAAAGTTGAGGATTATTAGTAGAGGTACAATTGAGGTATCTCCCACTATTTCAATTCATAAGGTACTTTTAATCAAAGACATGAAGTTTAATTTATTAAGTGTAAGTCAATTATGTGATGCCGGTTTTCAAGTAGAATTTCATGCTAGAAAATGCATCATTAGACATAATGAATCAAATGCTATCATATTAGAAGGGTTTAGAGAGGCAAATCTATATTACCTTGATCTATCTTATGCTACTAACAATGTTGTTAAGTGTCTCATATCTAAAGAAGAAGAAGGGTGGTTGTGGCACCGGAGACTTGGACATGTCAACATGAGGAGTATTGCAAGGGTGGCCAAGGAAGAGTTGGTGAAGGGGCTTCCAATGATCAAGTACGAGAAGAACAAGTTGTGTGATGCATGCCAAGAGGGTAAGCAATCAAAAGCATCACACAAAGGTAAAACTCTAATCACCACTTCCTTACCTTTAGAACTTTTGCATATAGACTTGTTTGATTGCCATAGTACCCCCTCACTTGTAGGGAGTAAGTATTGCCTAGTGATAGTAGATGACTTTTCTAGGTTTACTTGGGTCTATTTCTTGAAACATAAGGATGATACCCTAGAGATCTTCATAGGCTTTAGTAAGAGGGTAGAAATCGAAAAGCATACCAAAATAAACTGAATTAGGAGTGACCATGGTGGGGAGTTCCAAAACGCTAGTTTCACACAATTTTGTGTTGAAAATGGGTACAAGCATGAGTTTTCATGCCCAAGGACTCCTCAACAAAATGGGGTAGTTGAGAGGAGAAACCGATTCCTACAAGAAGCTGCTAGGACTATGCTTAATGCATATTCTCTTCCTAGCTATTTCTGGGCCGAAGCGGTTAACACCGCGTGCTATATTCAAAACTTGGTCTTGGTACATAGGTTTTTAGGAAAAACACCTTTTGAACTTTGGAATGGAAGGGTACCTCAAGTTCACTACTTTAGGGTCTTTGGATGTAAAATCTACATCTTAAACACCAAAGATGACCTAAGGAAATTTGAGTCAAAAGTCGATGAAGGGATTCTAGTAGGGTACTCATCAAATAGTAGAGGTTATAGAGTGTATAACAAAAGGACAAAGGTGATTGAGGAGTCCTCGAATGTTAAATTTGATGAAACAAGTAGTACCTACCCTAGGAAGGCCTCAATTGATAAGGATATAGAAGAGGTCCAACCCCTTGCCCAAAGAATTCAAGACCTACATTTGGAGGGCAATGATCAAGGGGGAGTAAGAAGTACCCTAGAGGATGAGGAAGAAGGAGTAAATGAACCTACAACCTCTAGACCCTTGAGACATCACCATGATCACCCTATTGACCAAATTGTGGGTGATGTCACTTAAGAAGTAAGGACTAGGTCCTATTTTAGAGTCCAAACTAGTCAAATAGCTCTAATCTCCCAATTAGAACCTAAGACCATTGATGAAGCATTGGGAGATGCTGATTGGGTCTTAGCTATGCAAGAAGAGCTAAATCAATTTGAGAGGAGTGAAGTTTGGGAGTTAGTTCCTAGGCCTAATGATTGTACTATTGTAACCACTAGATGGATTTTTAGGAACAAACTAGATGACCAAGGTAAAATAACTAGGAAAAAGGCTAGATTGGTAGCTAGGGAGTTTAACCAAGTTGAGGGACTAGATTATGATGAGACCTATGCTCCCGTAGTGAGGTTAGAATCAATTAGAATTCTACTAGCCTATACCACTCACATGGGTTTCACACTCCACCAAATGGATGTGAAGTCGGCATTCCTTAATGGGATCATTAAGGAAGAGGTCTATGTAGAACAACCCCCCAGGTTTGAGGACCCTAACTATCCAAGACACGTATATAAATTAAGAAAAGTCTTATATGGATTGAAACAAGCTCCCCGGGCTTGGTATGAAAGGCTTTCTTCATTTCTAGTGTCTAAGGGGTTTAGGAGAGGAACAATTGACCCTACATTGTTCCTAAAATCTAAGGACAAGGAGATATTTGTTGCCCAAGTCTATGTAGACGATATCATTTTTGGGTCAACAAATAATGACTTCCTACAAAAATTCATCAAGTGTATGGAAGATGAATTTGAGATGAGTCTTGTAGGAGAGTTAACCTTTTTCATAGGCCTTCAAGTTAAGCAAACTAATGAAGGTACACATGTCTTTCAAACCAAATATGCTAAGGAGATGTTAAAGAAATTTGGTTTAGAAAATGCTAAGGTAGCATCTACACCCATAGGAACCAATGTGAAAATGGATAGTGACATTGAAGGGAAAATGGTAGACTCTAAACAATATAGGAGCATGATTGGTAGCCTCCTATACCTAACCGCTAGTAGACCCGACATACTTTTTGCGGTAGGTATGTGTGCAAGGTACCAATCTTGTGCCAAAGAGTCCCATTTGGTTGTAGTCAAGAGGATCTTAAGATATGTAAAAGGGACCCATAATGTCGGACTTTGGTATCCTAGAACCCCTAGTGTTGACCTAATTGGATACACCGACTCGGACTATGAGGGTTGCAAGTTAGATAGGAAGAGTACAAGTGGAGGGTGTCAATTTCTTGGGTCTTCCTTAGTTAGTTGGAGTAGTAGGAAACAACCATGCGTTGCCCTATCAACAACGGAAGCGGAATATGTGGCAATGGGTGGGTGTGTTTCCCAACTTCTTTGGATCATGCACACCTTAGAGGATTATGAGCTACATTACACCAAGGTCAAAGTCTTGTGTGATAATGTAAACACAATCAACCTAACTAAAACCCCGGTTCATCATTCTAGGACAAAACACATTGAAGTGAAACATCACTTCATTAGAGACCATGTGGCGAGGGGAGACATAGAACTACATTATGTTGAATCCAAGTCAAACCTAGCCGATATTTTTACCAAGCCTCTTCTGGAATCAGAGTTCACATCTTTAAGAAGAGGGCTTGGAATGTGTTTTGTGGAAGTATAGGATGAACTTGGAGACATTAGCTTTGAATAAAGGTGCTTGATCCATTAGGGTGATACATTTGGCTCACTTTTGCTTGTGGCACATTGTTGAACCATTAAAAGTATCAATATATGAAAACTAGACCAACTATAGGGAAGGCAAGTGTTTAATCAATGGACACTTTGCCCAAAGATCATAGTTGGACATTTTAAATCTTTGAAAACCATTTCATGCTTTACATACTTTGCCATGCTTTTGAAAGTCATATGATTGCAAAATTGGTTTCAAAGTTTGATACAAAATGTAGTGGTTTTCAAAACTTTTGGATTTTTATCAAAAGTCATGCATGTTTAAAATTTTATATGGTTTAATATTTTTCCCTGATAGAGTATAACATTTCAAACATGTATGCAAAATTTTACAATTTTTGGAATTTTTTGGAATTTTCTGGGAGTTTCTAAAATTCGACAGAAAACCTGAAAAATCAGACTGATAGCGTATCAGTCGACTGCCCTATGGGCAGTCGACTGGCACGCCTTTTTTTTCAGCTACTGTGAGAAATTTCAGAAATTAAAAATTCTTTCATTTGATGCCATGGGTTTTGGTTGCTTGAGGCAATCATTTTGATGGTGTCAAAGGGGGGAGAATGGATGGTTTAAGTTAGAATTTTGACTTAAAATGGATGATTTTAGGTATTTTGTCCAACTTAGACCTTGAAAGGTTAAAATTTGGGAGAAGACATGGATTAAGGGGGAGGTACCTCTTAGGTTCTGATATGTCTTATATTTTTAATGTTGTTGTTGTTGTTAAGTGGAAACATAATTTGGATTGTGACTAGAATTGAAAATGGGGGAAGACATAGGTTAAGGGGGGAGGTTACCTCTTAGGGTTACTATGTCTTAATTTTTCAATTGTTATGTGTTGCTATTGCTATTGTGGTTGTTGTTTATCTTTAACTTAAACATATTGCCACACATCAAAAAGGGGGAGATTGTTGAGGCAATCGGCCCTGAAATGATTGGAAGATCATGGTTTTGATGTATGGGCAAATAGGTTTAAGGTTAGAGTGTTATGTTGTATTTGATGTGTGTGATTGAGTTTGCAGGACTTGGAGAATCACACATGGTGGACATATCCGAGGGACGAGAGCCGAGGGAGGAGAGCTCCAAGGGCAAGCCGGGAAGTGGACTTCAAGGGCACACGTGAAGAGTGGCATGGAGGCAAGCCAAGGGAAGGCTTGCGTGCGCATCCGAGGGACGATAGCCAGAGGAAGAGGACTTGAAAGTGTTAGTGATATGAGAGAAGTGTCCTAAGGCAATCACCTTATGATGTAAACATTTATATTAATAAATGATAATTCACTATTTGAGTATACATGTTTTATGTATTTGATTGGGATCTTAAACTCATCTACTGAATGTCCGCAATACAACTCACAGCATAAGAGAATTTGTGATGGGATCACAACTAGTGATTATCTATAATGTGCAATTGTGAAGTATTGAAATTATCCCTAGTCGATGAATTGATAAAAACGGACACTATCAATTCTGTTGAGACTAGCATGGGTTATTCTCTAATCAGCTGATTCTCACTGGCTGGTGACATTGGGATGTCCGGAGATAAACATGGATGCTAGTTAAGGGAACTAGTTCATTGGAGTGACTAGCTGTAAGACTTCATATGGGAATCTACATGTAGATATGTCAATGAAGTTCTTACTGCAGCTTAAGTGCGGTGTTCCTTTGACTTGCGGTGTTCAAGTCATCTTGGTCATGGAGACTTATACTTTAACATCTTAAGCAAGCATCTCCAAGGAGGTGTGGACCCAGGATGATTGGGTATAAGCCAAAGTGCCCGAAGATGTTTGAACAGCCTACAAAGGATTCACCACTCCTTGCGAGGAGATGTATACCCAGGCCTATCGTCGGATTGTTGCTCAAAACCTCTGGCCAGAGTATATCATGTTTAGAGTGCGAGTCTCTTAAATACATGAGAGTAATTAGAAATCCAAAGGACGAGAAAGACACTACTTGGGCTAGGTGTGACGTAGTCAGTCTAGTGGGGACTGACACAAACAGACCATGTCCTGAACCAAGTGGGTATAAGGTGGTGAAGGGAATGGGGCACGATTCATTAGAGCTGCTGAAGGGTTTCAAAATAATTTCTTCTGAGGTCAAACCGTTGATCTTTCGATTAATTGGGGATCATAATGTACTACTAGGTGCCACTCATGATCGTTCTATAATTGGTTGATTATAGACGGCCAACATAAATCGAAAGCCTATTTAGTCACATGCACTACGAGTAATCCGAGGGATTTAAAACGAGTTAAAAATTAGATTTTTCGATCAAGAGAAATAAGTCGAATCTAAGTTGATCAGAGGCGCAACGGAAACTAAAAATGGCTAAGTCTTTTGAAGACTTATTGGGCGAATTAAATGAGTTTAATTCGCGATCGGTTCGGGTTGTTTTGGCCGACCAAAGAGGGTGTCCACCCTCTTGGTTTGGCCGGCCATTAAAAGGGGATAAACCAATTTAATTGGTTTAATTAATAAAATAAATCTAGCGCGATTTGTTTTATAAATTATGGATAAATAAATTGATATATAAAGAAATTTATATAAAGAGATTTATAAAGAAATTTGTAGTAAATTTATTCTTTTTATGGAAATTAAAATGAACTATGAATTGGTTTAATTTTAATTTATAAAATCAATTATGAATTGATTTATCCATGATAAGAAAATTTTATACAAATTTTATTCCATAATTAAAAGAGAGAAAGTATTTGTTTTATTATAAAATTAGTTATAATAAAACTTGGTTTAAATGGAATAATTCATAAGAGAATTTATAGGATAAATTTATTATGAAAATTCCGTTAATAGGGAGACTTGGCAAGGGAGATGCTACTATATAAAGGAACCGATGGCAAGCCCTCAATTCCAATTAAGTAATCAATTGAGTTGATTAAGAGTTAATCCTCTCCCTCTCTCTCTCTTATTCTCTTCTCCTTCTCCCTCCCATCTAGGGCCGGCGCCCAACCTAGATCTCCTAGGGCCGGCGCACCTTCATTGTTCTCCAAGGAGTTGGCGTGAGCAATCTACACCAAGGAGAAACCAACCAAGAAGAAGAAGAAGCGGATCACATCTCCTTCCTTCTCGGAATTCGATTCCGTTTCTCGGGTGGTTAGTTTCCTATCTTTTCTCTTATTCTTCTTGTTGTGCCTTCCGAGAATCTAGTAGTTCTCGTCGGCACAAAACTCGTGACTTTGCGAAGTCATCCCGAAGAGAACTCGGCGTGGACGCGAATAGAGGCGAAGCTTCCAAGGGACGCTACGGTTCGATCTCGTCCCTTACTTTGAGTTACGCGAGGTACAAAGTAAATAGTTTACTTTTCCGCAATGTTTTAATTTATGATTATGTCAACACATCATAAGGTTGCATTCTAGATACGTGGTTAAAATAATTTAAGAAATTATTTTATGCTAATTCTTCCGCTGCACGTAAAAATTTAAAATTTTACGAACCCGTATCCTTGTCGACATGCACCCGGTCCCAACAGTGGTATCAGAGTCGGTTAGTGTTCGACATAATCATATAATTGTTTTGCGGAACACTTTGTCATAATCTCAATTTTGGAAAAAATTTTCAATTATGGAATCTTTCCAATTATAATAAATTTTAGATTTAGGAATTTCTAAGTTTGGAAATCCTCATGAAATTTCGCAAACTTTGAAATATCCTAGTTTCTAAAAATTTTATAATAATTGTGAAAACTTCCCATCTTTGGAAACTTTCCAAATTTTGGAAATTTTCTATTTTAGAAATTTTCCAATTTTGGAAATATATAAGTTTTCTTTGTAATAGAAACTTACAATTATTCTGAAAAACTATTTTGAAATCTCGCAATTTTGGACACTTTCTTTTAAGAAAGTCTAGACAAATTCATGGACAGTTAATTGACAATTAAATTTCAATTGGTCTTTAAATTGACAACAAAATTCTTTATTTTGGATTGAGCCTCGGGGAGCCGTCCAATTTAAAGTTAGTTGTTGTAATTTAATTTCCCAATTTTAAAATTGAAATTGTCATGTTTAATTTGGATTGAGCCTCGGGGAGCCGTCCAAATTGGATTTACGACAAATTACTTTTCTTTGGGTATCTGAGCCTCGGGGAGCCACCCTTAGAAAACGATTTGTTGTAATTAATTAAATCCATGAATAAAATATGTTTTAAGAGGTGATGCTCTTACATATTGTTGTCTCCAAAATTAATTAGGAAAATGGTTTCCTATAGAGTTTTCTTAATTGAGATTTTCATGAAAATAATATGTCGTTGAATTAAGGGAATTACCTCTTAATTTAATAAGATTTGATTTAGAGAAATCAAAGTCTTAAACATATTATTTCCGAAATTGATTATGACAATTTAGGAAATTGTTTCCCAAAACAATTCCTTTAATAAAGTATGAAATTAGAATGAGGAAATCCGGTTCCTAATTCAATTCATGAAACATGATAAATTAAGTCACATACATACTTTATTAAGGAAATCGTTAGTTATGACATAATCATATGTCGTGAATGTGCTTAGAAAAGATGAGAACCAAAACCCCTTACAAAATATTAAGGCCAACACCTTCCATTAATATGGTTAGAACCGGAGTTTTGTTTCTCGTTTGGGTTGATGGACACATCCATGCCCGACTTGAACCTCAACATGTTCAAACCATGGAATTAGTTTATGAATAATATAGTTGGAGTCAGAGGTCAATCCTTAGTTTTAGTTGTTGGACACATCCAAGCCTGACTAAACGGTTGAATGAGCTCCAACCATATTAAAACTATTTCTTGATTAATGGATCAGCCTTAAGCTTGGAGCATCGATTTGTTGTGCCACAGCCAAGGTCGATGTAAAGAGAGGTGCAGTTGTGTGCTATGTATAATGTTACATACTTGTTAATGAGTTAACAACCTAATGATTTATGCAAACATTCAATTAGTTGATAGCATAAAGTGATAGTTACATATATGTGATATGTAATCGGTATAATTACCTACCTTCATAGCTAAGAAAAACTTGATGGTCACAGCCATGGTGGTTCTTATCTATGGTTGGATATCAACCTATTTGGAGATGTTCCTACAATCTCCCGAATTGATAAAAAGGGTTATTCAATTTGAAAAATAAATAGGATTTTAATTAATGTATATTGATACATTCTTTAATCATTCTGCTCACATAAGCTCAATTTGTATTTCTAGGATAATCACTCGATCATGTCTTCTCTAAACTTGCGTTCCATTTTGGACACCAATAAGCTGACTGGGCCGAACTTCATGGACTGGCTTCGAAACCTGAGGATAGTCCTCAAGGCAGAAAAGCATGCTTATGTCATTGAAAATCAACTTCCCGACCATCCTCCAGAAAATGCAACTCCGGACCAATTGTTGGCCCATCAGAAACATGTGACCGATTCTGAACTTGCGAGTTGCATTATGCTAGCCTCTATGGTACCTGAGCTACAAAAGCAGCATGAGCATATGGATGTTTATACCATCATCTTCCATCTTCATGAGTTGTTTGAAGAGCAGGCGAGATCTGAAAGGTTCGAAGTCTCTAGACTCCTCTTCACCACTAAGATGCAGGAAGGCACTTCTGCCTCGCAGTTTGTGTTAAAGATGTTGGGGTACATTGAGCGACTGAGCGCACTCGGTTTTGCTATGGATCATGAACTAAGTATTGACTTAATTCTGAGTTGTTTGCCCAAAAGTTATTCACAATTTGTGATGAACTATCGGATGAACAAACTAGAGACTTCCATTCCTGAGTTGCTCAACCTGCTGAAGACTGTGGAGCCTTCTGTAAAGCCGGATCAAAAGGCAGTATTGTTAGTTGGTTCCTCGAAGAAAGGTTCTAAGAGGAAGGCCAAAGAATAGAGCAAGGGGAAGAAGAAAAAGGGCAAGAAGACTGAAAAGAAACCAAAAGGAACCTGTCATCATTGTGGCAAGGAGGGTCACTGGCGAAGAAACTGCAAGGTTTATCTTGAGTCCTTGAAGAAGAAGGCATCTGATGCCCCATCCTCTTCAGGTATCTTCATTATTGAATGTCACTCTATTTCCTCAGAAACCTGGGTACTTGATACTGGGTGTAGCTCACATATATGTAATGACATACAGGGGCTAAGGAATAGAAGAAGACTCGTCAAGGGAGAAGCGAATTTGCGGGTTGGAAATGGAGCAAGGATTGCTGCTATTGCCATCGGAACATATTTGCTAAAGCTCCCAACTGGACGTGTCTTAGAATTGGATAATTGTTATTTCGTTCCTTCGTTAATAAAGAACATTGTATCTATTTCATGTTTGAATGAAAAAGGTTATCATTTAACTTTTAGTAACAATTGTTGTTACATAACTTTAAATGGCGTTCTTTATGGGAATGGAACTTTGTGCAATGGCATCTACACGTTAGATTTATCCAGTGACGTTTTCAATATCGAAGTTAGCAACAAACGTGCTCGAATAGATAATCGAATAGACTCCTACACGTGGCACTGTCGTCTTGGCCATATAAGTAAGAAACGCATGACCGAATTACACCGATGTGGAATTTTGGAATCATTTGAACCCGGTTCATTTGATACATGCGAATCATGCTTAAAAGGCAAGATGACCAAATTACCCTTTTCCGGAAAAGGTAATCCTGTGGGAGAATTGCTTGGTCTAATACATACCGATGTATGTGGACCAATATCAACTCTAGCACAAGGAGGCTATAGCTACTTCATCACCTTTATCGATGATCACTCACGATTCGGGTATGTGTTCTTGATGAAACACAAATCTGAAGCTTTTGAGAAATTCAAAGAGTTCAGAAATGAAGTAGAGAAACAACTTGGCAAAAGTATTAAAATACTTCGATCCGATCGGGGTGGTGAATACTTAAGTCAAGAGTTTCAAGATTATCTTAGGGACAATGGGATATTGTCCCAATGGACTCCGCCGTATACACCACAGCATAATGGTGTATCTGAGAGGCGCAACCGAACCTTAATGGACATGGTTAGGTCAATGATGAATCATGTAACTCTTCCAAAATCCTTTTGGGGCTATGCACTTAAGACAGCTGTTTACTTGGTAAACAAAGTCCCGACCAAGGTAGTCTCTACTACTCCATATGAGACATGGAATAGTAATAAACCCCACTTAACTCACCTTAAGATATGGGGTTGTCCTGCTTATGTGAAGCGGACTGTATCAGACAAATTGGATGCTAAGTCTGATAAATGTCTATTTATTGGGTACCCTAAGGAAACGAAGGGTTACCAATTCTATCATCCCTTGGAACAAAAGGTGTTTGTTTCAAGGCATGCTGTATTTCTAGAAAAAGAATTTCTTTTACAAGAAAACAGTGGGAGTGGCATTGAACTTGATGAAGTTCAAGAAAATCCAATAGACATTACAGAGACACCTAGTCTAGACCCACAACCAATACCTCATAATGATGAGCTATCAGTTGAACCAAAAACAACACCACCTCTTCGTAGGTCTGATAGGACACGCAATATTCCAGAGAGATACGGATTTCTCATAAGTGAATCGAACGACGATGAACCTATCAGTTATGAAGATGTTCTGAAAAGTTTAGAAAGGGACAAATGGCTTGAAGCCATGAAGTCGGAAATGGATTCCATGTATGAAAACCAAGTATGGGACTTGGTTAACCCACCTGAAGGGATTAAGCCCATAGGGTGCAAGTGGGTTTTCAAGAAGAAAACCGACATCGAAGGTAATGTAGTTACCTTTAAGGCTAGATTAGTGGCAAAAGGATAACGTCAAAAACAAGGAATTGATTATGACGAAACCTATTCGCCAGTAGCTATGCTTAAATCCATTCGGATGCTCCTAGCCATAACAGCTCATTATGATTATGAGATATGGCAAATGGATGTGAAAATAGCTTTCCTTAATGGAAACCTGCTTGAGGATGTATACATGATACAACCTGAAGGCTTCACATCGGTTGATAAAACCAAAGTATGCAAGCTTCGACGATCCATATATGGACTGAAGCAAGCATCTAGGAGCTGGAACATCCGTTTTGATGAGACAATCAAAGAGTGTGATTTCTCACAAAATCCTGACGAACCTTGTGTGTACAAAAAGGTTAGTGGGAGTGCAGTCGTATTCCTAGTATTATATGTCGATGACATATTACTTATAGGAAACGATGTATCAGTTTTACAGACAGTTAAAATTTGGTTGTCCAAAACTTTCTCCATGAAAGACCTGGGAGAAGCAACCTATATCCTTGGGATTAGAATCTATATAGATAGATCAAAACGGTTGCTTGGTCTTTCGCAGTCTACATATATAGACCGAGTGCTAAAAAGGTTTAGCATGTCGGAATCCAAGAAAGGTTACCTTCCCATCAGGCATGGAATCAACCTTTCAAAGTCTATGTGTCCGCGCACATAAGACGAGAGGATTTGCATGAATAAGATACCTTATGCATCCGCGATAGGATCTATCATGTATGCTATCTTATGTACTAGGCCCGATGTATCATATGCTTTGAGCGTCACAAGCAGATACCAGTCGGATCTAGGAATGGATCATTGGGCGGCTGTCAAGACAATCCTTAAGTACTTAAGAAGAACTAAGGATGTGTTCCTAATATATGGAGAAGGAGATATGGTAATACGTGGGTATACAGATGCCAGTTTCCAGACAGATAAGGATGACTCCAAATCGCAGTCTGGATACGTATTTACTTTGAAGGGAGGCGCAGTAAGTTGGAAAAGTTCCAAACAAGACACCGTAGCGGATTCTACCACGGAAGCGGAATATATCGCAGCTTCGGAAGCAGCAAAGGAAGCAGTTTGGATCAAGAAGTTTGTCTCAGAACTTGGTGTGGTTCCAACCATTGATGAAGCAGTGCCGGTTTACTGCGACAACAATGGAGCTATTGCACAAGCGAAGGAACCAAGGTCTCATCAGCGATCCAAACACGTGCTTCGACGCTATCATCTGATCAGAGAGATTATAAGTAGGAATGACATACAAATTGAGAGAGTTCCCACTGAAAGGAATATAGCGGATCCTTTAACTAAGGCCTTGCCTCAAAGCAAGTTTGAGGGTCATGTTATGTAACACCCCAAATTTGTCAATGTAAAATCATGACAATGTATGAGAATGGTTATCATAAAATGATATGAATTTCATGCAACCACATGCCATGAAATGTTATGAATGCATGAAATATTATATTCATGAAATATTATTATCATGAAATATTAGCATGAAATATTATATTCATGAATATGGAATATTAAAAATATTATGAAATAATATTTTTGGAATATTATGAAATATTCTGAATTCATAAAATAATATTCATATTATGAAATTTCATGATGGGCTTGGTTTATTGGGCTTGGAAATGAATGGTGCTAAAAAGAAAGTGCAAAGTGGAGGAAGCAAGGATTGAACCTTGGACCTCCTAGTTGCACTCACCATGTCATAACCAATGAACCAAGCAATATTTCATGTAGAAGGAGAAAGGAACATGCTTGTTAAGTGCATACGAGTGAAGAGACATGCTTCTTCACAAGAGGTGTATAAATAGGATTAAGAGAAGGAAGTTAGAGGAAGTTACTTTATTTTTCTTCCTCCTTTCTTCTTCTTGCCGAGCCTAGCCCTCTTCCCTTTGCCATTTTCGAAACCAACATCCAAGGGTTCTAACCCTAGGGCAATTGCAAGGAAGGGAAGCCAAGTGTCTTTGCCTTCTACCAAGACCAAGGAATACTAGGGAGAAGTTTTGGAAGAAAAGGATCTTCGCATACCCTCCAAGTGTAGGGTACCCTACGATTTAAAGAAGGTTAAAATCCAGCGCTAGGATGTAAGTATCCTCTCGCCTGTGGCATAATTGTTGTTGAATGTTTGTTTGTTTCATTCTTTTGCAAGATCACAAGGACCCTCCTTGATGAAGGTTTCGGCCACCCCAAGTAAGGGGTCCAAGAAAAGAGTTTTTGGCCAAACCTTGATACATGCTAGTACTCATAGGGACTTTAGACTCATATGTGTGTTTTCCAAATTTTTGGAAGGACAAAAACTAGGGTTTGGTACCCTACAAGTTTCGGCCACCCTTGTGGTGGAGGCCAAGTGAAGTTTTCTTTTATCAAACCTTGATACATGCTAGTGCCCTAGGGATTCTATACACATGTGTGGTGTTTCCAAATGTTTGGGAGAACAAAAATTAGGGTTTTAGCCACCCTACAACTTTCGGCCAAAGGGGATTAAATTGGGGCTTTGGGTGGGTTTGTTATCCTAGGATGAGTAAATGGTTAGTAGTGTAGGTAAGGTGCTTGGATAAATATTTGTGTGAAGATGCAGATTCCAAAACCTTAGCGTTCCTACCCTACACTATTCGGCCAAGGCTTGAACATTAGGGTTTAGGAAGGTTGAATTATTTTATGTGATGTGTATGTGAAATGATATGAGATGTATATGCATGAGATGATTAAATGAGATGTTTGATTGAAATATGATGCATGTACGAATTATGAGGCATGTATGAAATATGATGAACATGTGAACATGTATGACATATGATGTATGTATGAACATGTATAAAATATGATGAATATATGAACATGTATGAAAACATGATGCATGTATGCATGAAATGTGATGTATGAACATGGATGACATGTGATGTATGAACATGGATGACATATGATGTATGAACATGATGTGTTGATAATATGCTTAAAAAGGGTTACTCTATTGAAACTGGGATCAAGAGCACCCGAATGTGTGGTGTGTCCCTAGGGGATCAAGAGCACCCGAATGTATGGTGTGTCCCTTTGAGAAGTGATTAAGAGTACCTTTAGGCATATACATATATGAGTAATTGCATGATAAATTACTTTACTTTGGAAAGTTGTGTACCCGACTCGGAAGGGGGTCGTTAAACAAATCCAATGAGCATGTTAAGGTCATGGCATTGGTAGGACGGAAGGGTCCTGCTCTAATTAGATTGGTGGCTCGCTACCCCAATTTATTAGGGAACGCGCATGATGTGGTACGACAACTGGGCCCTGGATGATGATATGATATTTTGAAGTATTTACCATTATGGAACCTTTTTGAAAAACATTTCTCATCATGTGATCTTGTTCCGTAAAGTACTTAGAGATAAATTGATGTGATGTTTATGATGCTTTGATGAGATGCTTATGATGCTGATAATTCTATCTGATTATTGTGTACATGATATGATGTATTGATATGGATTTTGCGAGTAGGCCCGGATTCTTACTAAGCATGTTTTGCTTACTAGTTCCTGTTATTTTTCTTATGCTGCAGATAGCGGTAAGAAATACTCGAACTAAAGGAAGAGGCAGAGGGAAGGTTGGAGGATGTGTGTGGTGATGGCTCGGGAAAGAACGAAAGATTCTATCTACCTTGTTTTGTCTAGAATCTAAACTGCTTCCCATAATTACTATAGAAATTGTATTGCTATACTCTGAATGGGTGATGATCATGACTACTCTACTGTGATTGAGTTAGTGGTATGGAACCTATGTTATGCTAGATAATACTATCATTAATGTTTAAATATTGTAGAATGCATGCTAAGGAAAATACTAGGTAATTACTATTTTCTGTTTCTTATGAATGCTTCCTTTGTATATATCTAAGACTAGATAACTCTTGCTATATTCCTATGTTGTATCTTGTTCAAACCATGTTTATTCCATGCTTTAGTGTGTTACATTATCTTCCTATTAGGTTGTAAATGCATGTAGATATAAAAGAAATGAAAAACCATGCTTGGTAAATTAGTCTTCAATAGGCATGCCTACTACATTTCTTGTATGTATCTATTTTGTTTGGATATACATGCTTAACTTGATAATATGATACGAATGTATGGACCCGTAACCCCGCCTTTAGGGTAGATATAAGGTCGGGCGTTACAAGTTGGTATCAGAGCAGATTTCCCCTCCACCACACACACATCAAGCTTCTTCCTGCCGCTTCCAAGTAAGAAATCCTAACTCGCTTATATTATTTCATGTACAGTAATGATATTAATAGAGATGGTTTATGCTTGCATAATATAGAGATGATATATGCTTGCATGAGATATAGATGATTTATGCTTGCATAATATAGAGATGATTTATGCTTGCATAACAAATGAAAGTAGTGATAATTCTTATGTTATTTTAATTATCACCTGTATGATAGACATGGCTAGAAGACGTAGCAATCGGGGTAACGAGACAGTACCCCCACCTGATATGATGCAAGTGATCACAGATCTGCAGCGTCAGGTCACTGAACAACAGCAGATAATAAACACTCTGAGGACCCAGCAGGGGAACACTGCAACCCCGCAGGGAAGTCAGAATGTAATACCTACTGAGCCTCCAACTGCACAGGCACCCCCGGACACTCCGGCCCGGGGAGCCCGACAGGAGGCCTATTTGATTCAGTGGCAGAGACTGAAGCCGGAAAAGTTCTCGGGCACCTGCGAGCCCTGGGATGCTCAGGCCTGGCTCAAGACAGTTGAGAGCACAGTGGAATTATTAGACTGGCCTGAGCATGAGAAAATTAAATGTGTCTCGTTCTGCCTCACTGGCGACGCCAGGATGTGGTGGGAACGGGTAAAGGCTAGAAGATCAGTGGACCAGATGAAGTGGAAGGACTTTGAGTCCGAATTTCTGGAGGAATTCTTTCTCTATACAATATGCCAAAAGAAATAATATGTCACTGCAAGATTTGGACTGCCAATTTCTGACAGCACTTCCCTCGGGTGAAGTGATGCCCTCTACCCAAATACTGCGGGCCGCACCGATCAGCATCGCAGATAGGGAACTCTACTGCGATCTGATAGTGCTTGATATGGCCGATTATGATCTGATATTGGGCATGGATTTCTTGAATAAATACGGCGCTTCTATCGAGTGCCGTAAACGAAGGGTCATCTTCCGACCCGAGACGGGAATTCTCTTTGAATTTATCGGCGAGCCGAAGAAGAAGACTGGCAAATTCTTATCGGCTCTGAAGGCAAGAAAAATGTTAGAGAATGGATGTTCTGGATTTCTAGCTCATGTGGTTGATACTCGTCCTAGAGAGGACCCGAAGCTAGAAGACGTCGAAGTCGTATGCAACTATCCAGAGGTATTTCCTGATGACTTACCTGGGTTAGCACCTGAAAGAGATGTTGAATTTGCCATTAATTTGATTCCTGGTACTAATCCCATCTCGAAAGCACCATACCGAATGGCACCGACTGAATTGAAGGAATTGCAGGGACAGCTACAAGAGCTTCTCGACAAGGGACTTATTCGCCCTAGTCATTCCCCCTGGGGAGCTCCCGTACTGTTCGTGAAAAAGAAGGATGGGTCGATGCGTATGTGCATCGACTATCGGGCATTAAATAATGTGACGATAAAGAACAGGTATCCTCTACCCAGGATAGATGACCTGTTCGATCAGTTGAAGGGAGCTACGGTTTTCTCTAAGATCGATCTGAGGTCTGGTTATCACCAAGTCCGGGTGAAAAATGAGGATATACCCAAGACTGCTTTCCGGACGAGATACGGACATTATGAGTTCGTAGTGATGCCGTTTGGAGTCACTAATGCTCCGGCAATATTCATGGATCTTATGAATCGGATTTTCTCGGCATTTCTCGACAGATTTGTGATCGTCTTCATCGACGACATCCTTATTTATTCGAGGACTTCCGAAGAGCATGCAGAGCACCTGCGTTTAGTATTACAGATTCTTCAGAAAGAACAACTGTATGCTAAATTTTCGAAATGTGAGTTCTGGCTGAATCAAGTGTCATTCTTGGGACATATCATCTCCAAGGACGGAGTGATGGTCGACCCAATTAAAATTGAGGCCGTAAGTAACTGGTCCAGACCCAAGAATGCCAGTGAGGTCAGAAGTTTTCTGGGGTTAGCAGGTTACTACAGAAAATTCGTAGAGAATTTCTCTCGGATTGCAGCCCCTATGACAGCTCTTACAAAGAAAGATAAGAAATATACCTGGACCGAGGAATGTGAGAAGAGTTTCTCTGAACTGAAAAGGAGACTGACTAGCGCTCCTATATTGACTCTTCCGGAAAATGATACGGGTTTCGATATGTACAGCGACGCATCCAAACTGGGACTCGGAGCTGTACTTATGCAATATGGGAAGGTAATTGCCTATGCCTCTAGGCAACTGAAGGAACATGAAAAGAATTATCCTACCCATGATTTGGAATTAGCAGCGGTGGTCTTTGCACTGAAAACATGGAGGCATTATTTGTATGGCACTCAGTGCAAGGTCTTTACTGATCACCAGAGTCTGCGGTATTTCTTCACCCAGAAAGACCTGAACATGCGACAACGCCGATGGCTCGAGTTGGTCAAGGACTACGATTGTGAGATCCTGTACCATCCGGGAAAAGCCAATAAGGTAGCCGATGCTCTTAGTAGAAAATCATGTGCTACTTTAATATCTTTGTCGGCTTTGTCACAAACCTTAGGGAAGGAGATTATGGATTTCGGAATCGAGATTATATCGGGACAGCTTTCTACTCTACAGATTGCGCCGACATTATTTGATGGTATTCTGGAGAAGCAGAATCTTGATCCGAGTTTTCAGAGAATCAAGCAAGAGATTCTTGAAGGCAAGGACGAGGGATTCCGGATTTCCGATAGTGGAGTTTTATATCTCCGGGATCGATTATGCGTTCCTGACGACTCCGACTTACGGATGAGGATACTCGAAGAAGCTCACGGAACACCTTATGCGATGCATCCTGGGTCTACCAAGATGTATCAAGATCTGAAGGGCAAATTTTGGTGGTCCGGCATGAAGAAAGATGTAGCCCATTATATTAGCATGTGTTTGACCTGCCAGAGGGTCAAAGCAGAACACCAGAGACCTGGGGGAGTTCTGCAGCCTCTACCTATTCCAGAGTGGAAATGGGAGGACATATCTATGGATTTCATATCCGGGCTGCCTCGGACTACGAATGGATATGATAGTATATGGGTGATTGTGGACCGGCTGACCAAGTCCGCGCATTTTCTGGCTATCAGGATGACTTATTCAGTGGAGCAGTTGGCTCAACTGTACGTCAAGGAGATTGTCCGTCTACACGGGGTTCCCAAGACCATCGTCTCTGACCGAGACGGTCGATTTACTTCTGATTTTTGGGGACACGTGCAGAAGGCCCTTGGCACGAAGCTGAAGTTCAGTACAGCCTTCCACCCCCAGACTGACGGGCAGACTGAACGAGTAAACCAGATACTAGAAGATATGTTGCGAGCTTGCGCCTTGGACTTCAAGGGAAGCTGGTGTCGATACCTGAGCCTGGCAGAGTTTGCTTACAACAACAGTTATCAGGCTACTATCGGGATGGCACCGTACGAAGCACTGTACGGAAGAAAATGCAGATCTCCTTTATGTTGGCATGAGAGTGGTGAAAAGAGGGAGATGGGACTCCAGACTGATATTATTGATGAGACCACTCAGGCCATAAAGAATATCCGCCAGAGGATAGAGACTGCTCAGAGTCGGCAAAAGAGCTACGCTGATAAGCGACGCAGACCGCTTGAGTTCGAGGTTGGGGATTCGGTGTTCTTGAAGGTAGCCCCTATGAAAGGGGTGATGAGATTCGGAAAGAAGGGGAAACTGAGTCCGCGATACGTGGGACCCTATCAGATTTTGAGACGAGTAGGCAAGGTGGCCTACGAGCTGGAGCTACCGCCAGAAATGGCGGCTATCCACAACATCTTCCATGTGTCGATGCTCAAGAAGTGTACCCCTGATGCGAGTCAAATGATAGAACCCCCACCAGTGCAAGAACAAGAGAGTCTTAGTTCCGAACGCCGACCGATCCAGATCCTCGATCGGGAAGTTAAAAGACTAAGGAACAAGGAAATATCCTTAGTAAAGGTTCTGTGGCGGAACGAGCAGTTCGAAGAAGCCACCTGGGAACGGGAAGATACGATGCGATCAAAGTATCCGGAACTATTTTAAAGTTCGGGACGAACTTTCTATAAGAGGGGGAGGATTGTAACACCCCAAATTTGTCAATGTAAAATCATGACAATGTATGAGAATGGTTATCATAAAATGATATGAATTTCATGCAACCACATGCCATGAAATGTTATGAATGCATGAAATATTATATTCATGAAATATTATTATCATGAAATATTAGCATGAAATATTATATTCATGAATATGGAATATTAAAAATATTATGAAATAATATTTTTGGAATATTATGAAATATTCTGAATTCATAAAATAATATTCATATTATGAAATTTCATGATGGGCTTGGTTTATTGGGCTTGGAAATGAATGGTGCTAAAAAGAAAGTGCAAAGTGGAGGAAGCAAGGATTGAACCTTGGACCTCCTAGTTGCACTCACCATGTCATAACCAATGAACCAAGCAATATTTCATGTAGAAGGAGAAAGGAACATGCTTGTTAAGTGCGTAAGAGTGAAGAGACATGCTTCTTCACAAGAGGTGTATAAATAGGATTAAGAGAAGGAAGTTAGAGGAAGTTACTTTATTTTTCTTCCTCCTTTCTTCTTCTTGCCGAGCCTAGCCCTCTTCCCTTTGCCATTTTCGAAACCAACATCCAAGGGTTCTAACCCTAGGGCAATTGCAAGGAAGGGAAGCCAAGTGTCTTTGCCTTCTACCAAGACCAAGGAATACTAGGGAGAAGTTTTGGAAGAAAAGGATCTTCGCATACCCTCCAAGTGTAGGGTACCCTACGATTTAAAGAAGGTTAAAATCCAGCGCTAGGATGTAAGTATCCTCTCGCCTGTGGCATAATTGTTGTTGAATGTTTGTTTGTTTCATTCTTTTGCAAGATCACAAGGACCCTCCTTGATGAAGGTTTCGGCCACCCCAAGTAAGGGGTCCAAGAAAAGAGTTTTTGGCCAAACCTTGATACATGCTAGTACTCATAGGGACTTTAGACTCATATGTGTGTTTTCCAAATTTTTGGAAGGACAAAAACTAGGGTTTGGTACCCTACAAGTTTCGGCCACCCTTGTGGTGGAGGCCAAGTGAAGTTTTCTTTTATCAAACCTTGATACATGCTAGTGCCCTAGGGATTCTATACACATGTGTGGTGTTTCCAAATGTTTGGGAGAACAAAAATTAGGGTTTTAGCCACCCTACAACTTTCGGCCAAAGGGGATTAAATTGGGGCTTTGGGTGGGTTTGTTATCCTAGGATGAGTAAATGGTTAGTAGTGTAGGTAAGGTGCTTGGATAAATATTTGTGTGAAGATGCAGATTCCAAAACGTTAGCGTTCCTACCCTACACTATTCGGCCAAGGCTTGAACATTAGGGTTTAGGAAGGTTGAATTATTTTATGTGATGTGTATGTGAAATGATATGAGATGTATATGCATGAGATGATTAAATGAGATGTTTGATTGAAATATGATGCATGTACGAATTATGAGGCATGTATGAAATATGATGAACATGTGAACATGTATGACATATGATGTATGTATGAACATGTATAAAATATGATGAATATATGAACATGTATGAAAACATGATGCATGTATGCATGAAATGTGATGTATGAACATGGATGACATGTGATGTATGAACATGGATGACATATGATGTATGAACATGATGTGTTGATAATATGCTTAAAAAGGGTTACTCTATTGAAACTGGGATCAAGAGCACCCGAATGTGTGGTGTGTCCCTAGGGGATCAAGAGCACCCGAATGTGTGGTGTGTCCCTTTGAGAAGTGATTAAGAGTACCTTTAGGCATATACATATATGAGTAATTGCATGATAAATTACTTTACTTTGGAAAGTTGTGTACCCGACTCGGAAGGGGGTCGTTAAACAAATCCAATGAGCATGTTAAGGTCATGGCATTGGTAGGACGGAAGGGTCCTGCTCTAATTAGATTGGTGGCTCGCTACCCCAATTTATTAGGGAACGCGCATGATGTGGTACGACAACTGGGCCCTGGATGATGATATGATATTTTGAAGTACTTACCATTATGGAACCTTTTTGAAAAACATTTCTCATCATGTGATCTTGTTCCGTAAAGTACTTAGAGATAAATTGATGTGATGTTTATGATGCTTTGATAAGATGCTTATGATGCTGATAATTCTATCTGATTATTGTGTACATGATATGATGTATTGATATGGATTTTGCGAGTATGCCCGGATTCTTACTAAGCATGTTTTGCTTACTAGTTCCTGTTATTTTTCTTATGCTGCAGATAGCGGTAAGAAATACTCGAACTAAAGGAAGAGGCAGAGGGAAGGTTGGAGGATGTGTGTGGTGATGGCTCGGGAAAGAACGAAAGATTCTATCTACCTTGTTTTGTCTAGAATCTAAACTGCTTCCCATAATTACTATAGAAATTGTATTGCTATACTCTGAATGGGTGATGATCATGACTACTCTACTGTGATTGAGTTAGTGGTATGGAACCTATGTTATGCTAGATAATACTATCATTAATGTTTAAATATTGTAGAATGCATGCTAAGGAAAATACTAGGTAATTACTATTTTCTGTTTCTTATGAATGCTTCCTTTGTATATATCTAAGACTAGATAACTCTTGCTATATTCCTATGTTGTATCTTGTTCAAACCATGTTTATTCCATGCTTTAGTGTGTTGCATGATCTTCCTATTAGGTTGTAAATGAATGTAGATATAAAAGAAATGAAAAACCATGCTTGGTAAATTAGTCTTCAATAGGCATGCCTACTACATTTCTTGTATGTATCTGTTTTGTTTGGATATACATGCTTAACTTGATAATATGATACGAATGTATGGACCCGTAACCCCGCCTTTAGGGTAGATATAAGGTCGGGCGTTACATGTTAGAGCCTGTGGTATTGGATACCGTAGCGATTGGCATTAGGCCAAGTGGGAGTTTGTTAGTGATATGAGAGAAGTGTCCTAAGGCAATCGCCTTATGATGTAAACATTTATATTAATAAATGATAATTCACTATTTGAGTATACATGTTTTATGTATTTGATTGGGATCTTAAACTCATCTACTGAATGTCCGCAATACAACTCACAGCATAAGAGAATTTGTGATGGGATCACAACTAGTGATTATCTCTAATGTGCAATTGTGAAGTATTGAAATTATCCCTAGTCGATGAATTGATAAAAATGGACACTATCAATTCTGGTGAGACTAGCATGGGTTATTCTCTAATCAGCTGATTCTCACTGGCTGGTGACATTGGGATGTCCGGAGATAAACATGGATGCTAGTTAAGGGAACTAGTTCATTGGAGTGACTAGCTGTAAGACTTCATATGGGAATCTACATGTAGATATGTCAATGAAGTTCTTACTGCAGCTTAAGTGCGATGTTCCTTTGACTTGCGGTGTTCAAGTCATCTTGGCCATGGAGACTTATACTTTAACATCTTAAGCAAGCATCTCCAAGGAGGTGTGGACCCAGGATGATTGGGTATAAGCCGAAGTGCCCGAAGATGTTTGAACAGCCTACAAAGGATTCACCACTCCTTGCGAGGAGATGTATACCCAGGCCTATCGTCGGATTGTTACTCAAAACCTCTGGCCAGAGTATATCATGTTTAGAGTGCGAGTCTCTTAAATACATGAGAGTAATTAGAAATCCAAAGGACGAGAAAGACACTACTTGGGCTAGGTGTGACGTAGTCAGTCTAGTGGGGACTGACACAAACAGACCATGTCCTGAACCAAGTGGGTATAAGGTGGTGAAGGGAATGGGGCACGATTCATTAGAGCTGCTGAAGGGTTTCAGAATAATTTCTTCTGAGGTCAAACCGTTGATCTTTCGATTAATTGGGGATCATGATGTACTACTAGGTGCCACTCATGATCGTTCTATAATTGGTTGATTATAGATGACCAACATAAATCGAAAGCCTATTTAGTCACACGCACTACGAGTAATCCGAGGGATTTAAAACGAGTTGAAAATTGGATTTTCCGATCAAGAGAAATAAGTCTAATCTGAGTTGATCAGAGGCGCAACGGAAACTAAAAATGGCTAAGTCTTTTGAAGACTTATTGGGCGAATTAAATGAGTTTAATTCGCGATCGGTTCAGGTTGTTTTGGCCGACCAAAGAGGGTGTCCACCCTCTTGGTTTGGCCGGCCATTAAAAGGGGATAAACCAATTTAATTGGTTTAATTAATAAAATAAATCTAGCGCGATTTGTTTTATAAATTATGGATAAATAAATTGATATATAAAGAAATTTATATAAAGAGATTTATAAAGAAATTTGTAGTAAATTTATTCTTTTTATGGAAATTAAAATGAATCATGAATTGGTTTAATTTTAATTTATAAAATCAATTATGATTGATTTGTCCATGATAAGAAAATTTTATACAAATTTTATTCCATAATTAAAAGAGAGAAAGTATTTGTTTTATCATAAAATTAGTTATAATAAAACTTGGTTTAAACGGAATAATTCATAAGAGAATTTATAGGATAAATTTGTTGTGAAAATTCCGTTAATAGGGAGACTTGGCAAGGGAGATGCTACTATATAAAGGAACCAAAGGCAAACCCTCAATTCCAATTAAGTAATCAATTGAGTTGATTAAGAGTTAATCCTCTCCCTCTCTCTCTCTTATTCTCTTCTCCTTCTCCCTCCCATCTAGGGCCGGCGCCCAACCTAGATCTCCTAGGGCCGGCGCACCTTCATTGTTCTCCAAGGAGTTGGCGTGAGCAATCTACACCAAGGAGAAGCCAACCAAGAAGAAGAAGAAGCGGATCACATCTCCTTCCTTCTCGGAATTCGATTCTGTTTCTCGGGTGGTTAGTTTCCTATCTTTTCTCTTGTTCTTCTTATTGTGCCTTCCGAGAATCTAGTAGTTCTCGTCAGCACAAAACTCGTCACTTTGCGAAGTCATCCCGAAGAGATCTCGGCGTGGACGCGAATAGAGGCGAAGCTTCCAAGGGACGCTACGGTTGGATCTCGTCCCTTACTTCGAGTTACGCGAGATACAAAGTAAATTAGTTTACTTTTCCGCAATGTTTTAATTTATGATTATGTCAACACATCATAAGGTTGCATGCTAGATACGTGGTTAAAATAATTTAGGAAATTATTTTATGCTAATTCTTCCGCTGCACGTAAAAATTTAATATTTTACGAACCCGTATCCTTGTCGACATGCACCCGGTCCCAACATAAAGGGCGAGCCAAGGGAGCAGACCTGAAGGCACACGCGAAGGAGAAGGTCCGGAGTGGCTGGAACTAAACTGGGAGGCAGGGCAGTCGACTGGCCTGGAGGCAGTCGACTGCCAAAATCCACAGAAAGTTTGCGGCCTCGGACCAGTCGACTGGCCTTGGGGCAGTCGACTGGTATACCCCGAAACTAGCCGTTGGCCAGCAATTAATGCTGGGCCAGTCGACTGCCCTTGGGGCAGTCGACTGGTGTGGGCTGGACAGACTGCGAGTCTGTCCTTTTCACCTATAAAAGGAGTACCTTTTTGCACGTGTACGGTACGGTTCCATATAGTAACGAGGTGCTGCCCAACTGAAAAGTGTTCTTGCTTCCTCTCACTCATTCTACATCATTCTGTAAAGAGGAAGATCACCATTGTAATGGTTTCTCCAGCTAAAGGAGATTTTCATAGTGAAAGTGGTGCTCGCGGCGTGGATCCTTAGATTAGTCACCCATCTGGGTGGATACCAAGTAAAATACTTCTGTTAGCATTATTTCATTTTCCTTTGCATATTATTTTCGCTGCGCTAATAATTCTGTAGAGATCGAAATGATCCGAAAAAGTGCATTCACCCCCCCCCCCTCTGCACGCCTTAGATGATCCATCACCACCAACTCTAACTTTCTAAAAGAATTTGTAAAAATAATGGAAAGTGAATTCGAAATGATCTTAGTAGGTGAGCTCAACTTTTTCTTAGGATTACAAATTAAACAGACTAGAGATGGTAATTATGTTCACCAATCCAAGTATGCTAAAGAGTTAATAAAGAAATTCAAAATCAATAATTCCAAAAGCTTAAGTACTCCTATGGCTACAGATGTCAAAATAGACAATGGCCCTGAAGGAAAGCCTGTAGATCTTAAGCTATACAGAAGCATGATTGGTAGCCTACTTTACTTGACTGCTAGTAGACCTGATATCTTATTTTCTGTAGGAATGTGTGCTAGGTACCAAACTTGTGCTAAGGAATCCCACTTAGCAGCCCTAAAATGAGTACTTAGGTACATTAAGGGTACCCTAAATGTAGGGATTTGGTATCCTAGGACTTCCACTTTTGAATTATCAGGATATTCTGACTCTGACTATGCTGGGTGTAAATTAGATAGAAAGAGTACAAGTGGAAGTTGCCAACTATTAGGACATAGCCTAGTCAGCTGGTGTAGTAGAAAGTAACACTACGTAGCCTTGTCCACAATAGAAATAGAATATGTTGCCCTAGGAGAATGTGTAGCAAAACTTTTGTCGATGATGCACACTCTTAAGGACTTCCAGCTTGACTACACCCAAACCCAAGTCTATATTGATAACATTAGTTCAATCAACTTGACTAAAAACCCAATTCAACATTCCTGAACAAAACATATAGAAGTTAAACATCATTTTGTAAGGGATCATATAGCTAGGGGTGAAATAATACTTAAACATGTGGACTCAAAATCCAACTTAGTTGATATCTTTACCAAACCCTTACCTGAGTCTGAGTTTAGCTCACTAAGAAGGTAGTTAGGGTTGTGCTTAGTAGAATAGGACTGATCTATATTGTTTTCTTAAAAAAATTTCTATTTTTCTTAATTTTTTCGAAAATTAGCAAATTTATCATTTCATTTATCAAGTTTTTGAAATTTAAAATGATTTTCCGACTTAGTTTTCTTTCAAAAATTACCCCCTTCAAAACTAGGATTTTTTCACAAATGGACTTAGCTTAGGCCCTAACCCTAGAACTGCATACACCTATAGATCTAGAAGCCAGCATCTCACAAGCACCTTAGGGTACTTTTGATTGATAACCTAGTCTAGGTTGAGATGCTTAGGTCTATGCCTTGATTCAAGATACTTTAAGTCAGTGCATCTGTAGTAATTGGGGCAATAAATACAAGTTGAACAGCAAATAGGTTAAGTGTCATGCTTAGAAAATCTAACTTGATCAGATCACTTAACTTGACTAACCCTAGCGAAAGCTACTGTTTATGACAGTTAGTAAGTAGCTAAGAGGGTTAGACAGGACCCGAACAAGATCGATTTAATTTGGTTTGGTCCAGTTTTTTTAATCATTAGAGTTGGTTCAATACAGAATTTCAATTTCTTACTAGCTCTAATTTACTTGCTGTAATTGGTATCAATTTTTTTGATATATGGCAAAGGGGGAGAGAAACAAAAGAAAGGAGGAGATTTTTCGAATTTTTCAAAATTTTTCATTTCTTTTTCCAAAAAGTAAAGTAAAAGTTTCAAGTGCTTAGACATTAAGTACTTCAAATTTTTTTAAAAAAGTGCTTTCAAAATACTTCGAAAAGATGTCAAAAATTTCTAAGTGTATTTTGAAAAATATTTCTAAGGAAAATTTCCCTTGAACTTCCTTGAAAATGGTGCTAAGTAAATTTTTTTTAACAAATTTTTTTTGAAAAAAATAATGATGTTTTTTTTAAGTGAAAATGTTTTAAATGCACAAAGTGTTTTCCAAAGCAAACTCTTCTAAGTACGGAAAAAGTTTTTTTTGTAATGAAATGTTTTCCCAAGTTCTCAAAAATTGAAATTTTTTAAGGGAAATCTGGTTTTAAAATTTATCTTGCCTAAGTAAATTTACTTTTACAAAAAAATTCATTGAAACAAAAATTAGGCTGGCAAAAACTGTCTAAGTGTTGAAAAACTCTTGAGTACAATTGTTCTATTTCCGAAAAATACTTAGTCAGAAACTTAAAGCTTTTTGATTAATTTTGAAAAACACTTAGTACTTAGAAAGTTTACAAAACCCGCATGACATTGAAAATTTCAGGGAGAGAATGTGCAATTCAGGGGGAGATAAATTTCTATTGTTAGATTATTATTGTTGTTAGATTGCTATAATATGTTCATAACTTAACTTTTTGAACCATGTTGCCATAAATCAAAAAGGGGGAGATTGTTGGTGCCGGAGCACCAAAGTCAAACATATGTTTTGATGATGGCAAAGGGTTCGGATGTTAAGATTTGGTTGTGATCTAACAAGCTTATTAAGTGTGTAGGAAAGTCCTAGGTACACTAGGCACTAAGTCCTGGCCGCGGGCTGGGCAACTAAGTCCTGACATAAGGTTGGGCAATAAGACCTGGTGAGTGAAGCTGAGCATTAAGACCTGGTGAGTGAAGCTAGGCACTAAGACCTGCTCGAGGACTGGGCACCGAAGACTTGGTGAGTGAAGCTGGGCACTAAGACCTGGTTGAGGACTGGGCACCGAAGAACTGGTGAGTAAAGCTGGGTAAAAGTCCAACCGGAGGAGCCAGTTGACAAAAAGGTAAATTCTCCCAAGAGGAGTAGGTGAAGACGTGTTCCCCGTAGGAGGGAACATTAGGCGTCGGTTCGACCTAAGGTTCCACTTGGGAGACCCAAAGTCAGAACCAAGACAGCTTAGGCTGTAAATAATGTTTAATATATCATGTATATTTGCTTCTTGTGTTGGGAACTAACCCTGGTTGCAGGAAACGAAGGGACGGTGTTTCTGCAGCTCAGGCGCCTCATTGGAAGGTGGCGCCTGTGTGGATACAAGCGCCCCAGTGCAAGGGCAAACCAAGCCATCGAAGCAAACTGCCACGGAAGCCTTTGGACCAAGTCAAGCTAGGCGCCTGTGTTAACATAGGTGCCCCAGTTAGCTCAGGCGCCCCAGTTGAAGGGATAAGCGCTGGCCGAGTCTGCGGATTGGAGTTCGTGCAGGAGAGGCCACGTGTCAGGCGTCCCCTTCAACACAGGCGCCCCAACGACCAGTATAAATAGGGGTTCATCCCCAAGGCTTCAGAACAACTCGAACATCTTGCTCTCAACACTTTCGTTCAAGCGCTACGCTCCAACATGCTCCGCACTCGCGATTCAGGCGTCGACGACAACACGCTGCTCCGAACTTCCAACGACTCCAGTTGTCGGTAAAAGTTTATTTTCGTAATGTGTTGTAATTGGATTATCAATTCTATATTTTGTACTCCAACTTGTAAACATTTTTACGAATATAGAATTGTCCATCGTAAATAGTCAAGGACCGTGGGCCTTGGAGTAGGAGTCGATTGCGACTCCGAACCAAGTAAAAAGAAAGATTGTTAGCGATTGTTTTTGTGTTTTTCGCTGCGTAATTTCTCTTAATCATTCGAAAATTTTACGATTGATATTCACCCCCCTCTATCGATTTACTCCGATTGAACAAAAGTCACCTTGGGTATTACTTAGGATGTTTTTTACTAAGAAAAATGTCTGCAGTCCGGGCTTTGATACTTATATATTTTTTGGACTTAAGTATTTTTTTACAAAAAAAACCTTCTTTTTTTCTCTTGGAAATTATTTTAAATATAGAATTTCTTCTTTCCTATTCTTTATATTAACTTTTTCAAAAGGAAAGTGAAAAAGAAGAATTTATTTTTCAAATCATTAAAACTAAATAGTCTTCAAAAGTTGTTTTAAACTTAGTTTTTTTTTAATTCCTTTTTTGAATCAAACCCTAAGACTCAGAGGAGGACTAACTTGTGGTCAACAAGCCTCCTAGGACTCTGTCAGGTTTAGGGGGAGTTCAAATTAAAAGGAGTATTAGAAGTTTCCAAAGTACTATATTTTTTAAAATAACACTATCTTTTCAAAAAGCACTTCGAGAATACAATATTATGATATTTCAAAAATTAGATACATTTTGAAAACAGTTTATTGTCATTAGAAAATCTCTAAGACACATAGAAAATTTACTTATGGTCAACAAGGTTCCTAGGATCGTGTCAGATTTAGGGAAATTCCAATCAATGAAGTACTTAGATTTTAATTTTTCTTTCTCAAGTACTAAGAATTTCTTAAAAAATTTCTGAGAAAGAATACTTAGTCTTTTTTTCGGGTGCTTATTACTTTAATGTAAATATCTTCAAAGATACTGCTCTTAAGAAAACTCTTTCAAAAGTCTTTTTACTTAAGAAATTTTTATTTTATTTTATTTCTTGAGGATTAACTAGCTAAATGTTCTGAACATAGACATATTGACCCATGCTTATACTTAAATTCATCCTTGGAATCAAAAATAAGTGGTTAAATGTTCTTAACCTAAACTTATTGAGTAAATATTTTAAGATTTTTTTTCTTGGACTCAATAGAAATGTCAAACTGTTCTTTAGCATTAAGTCTTGCTTAAATTAGTAATTTTGAAATGTAAACATCTTTCAAAATTGTCTTATGATTTTGTAAAACTAATTGGCTCTAATACACATTTTCTTTCAAAATATATCTTTCAAAAGTTCTTTATTGATATATGGCCAAGGGGGAGAGTAGAAAAAGTGAAATTAAAAATTAAATTCTTTCTTAAACTTTTTCCCCTTCTTCAAAGAAAGTTAATCTTAGAAACTCTCAAAAATATTTTCACTTAAACCTAAGGTTTTTCTAACTTATAATCTCCTTTGTGATTCTCAAAAATTTTGTTACAAAATCTATTTCAAACTGAACTTATGATTATTTTTTTATACTTAGAACTCTTTTCAAAAATACAAAAAAAAATTCGAAAGGTAAAATTGCATGTTTTTTTTTGAAAGCCTCAAGGGGAAAATTTCAAACATGGGGGAGCTTTGTGCAATGTTTCAATTTTGTAAGTTTTTTTAATTGGAAATGTTCTAAAACATAAGGAAAAGAGTTTCACATTAAGGGGGAACTTCATGCATTTTCAAAACATCCAATCAAAGTAGTTTTTTTCAAAAGTTTTGTAACATGTTTTTCTTTCAAAATTATTTTTTTTGAAAAATTATGAAATCCATTACTTAAAGTTTTTTCTTGAAAACTATTTTTTTTGAGAAATTATGAAATCCATTACTTAAAAGTTATTTTGGAAAAACTCAAAAACCCCTCTTAGATATTTTGTTCACCCATGAATATTTTTTTTGATATATGTCAAAGGGGGAGGAATGGTCAAAGTTAAGTGTTTATAACACAATAATTCAGGGTTGCAGGGGAAGTATGAGAAATAGGGTTCCATTTGGGAAGCCCAAAGTTAGAACCAAGATAGCTCAGGCTGTAAATCATGGTTTAATCTATATCATTTATATGCTTGTAGTGTTTTGGAACTAACCCTGGTTGCAGGAACGAAGGGATGAAGGTTTCTGCACTCAGGTGCCTCAATGGAGTGAGGCACCCTACTAGGCTAGGCGCTTGCGTTGAGACAGGCGCCCCAGTGAAGGGCTATTCCAAGCACTCGAAGCAAACTGCCATGCAAGCCTTTGAATCAATCTTTGAGGTGCCTGTGTTAACACAGACGCCCCAGTTAGCTCAGGCGCCCTGGTTGAGGGGATAAGTGTTGGCCAAGTCTACGGATTGAGGTTCTCGCAGGACAGGCCACGTGTCAAGTGCCCCCTTCAACACAGGCGCCCCTGCTACGACTATATAAAGGGGTGCACCCCATTGGCTTCAATACCAATTGCTTTCAACACATTCGTTCAAGCGCTCCGCTCCGACAAGCTCCGTACTCGAGATTCAAGTGCCTACGACGACCCGCGGCTCCGAACTTCCAACTTCTCCGGTCGTCAGTATAATAATAGTTTTATTGCTATATTCTTTTTAATTCTATATTCAACTTCATCTTGTAAAACATTTGACAAAATATAGAATTGCCCATTGTAAACGGTCAAGGACCCTGGGCCTTGGAGTAGGAGCCGACTGCGACTCCAAACCAATTAAAAATAAAAGTGTTAGCGATTGTTTTTCTTTTCCGCTGTGCAATTACTCTACGCTTTCCGAAAAAGTTTTGTCGATCGATATTCACCCCCCTCTATCGATTCAATCCAATCCCACAGTTCTGCATGCTAAAACAAGCTAGGGCAGTGTCTATATATGAAGCTTGAGATAAGCACAACATCTTTTTCTTACGATCCCTTATAACCTTGATCACAAGGATGTGTCCTGCTTCTCCCAAGTCCTTCATATCAAACTGCTTGGATAACCCTACCCGTACGTCTGATAACACTTTGACATTGTTGCCAATGAGTAAAATGTCATCTACATATAGTACAAGAAATACCACTACGTTTCCGTCACATCTCTTGTATACACAAGACTCATCCGGACTTTGAATAAATCCATATGACTGGATTACCTCATCAAATTGGATGTTCCCCTTTGCCAAGATACTGCATATTTATCTTGGAGTGCCTCGTCAAATGTCCAGGGATCAAGTTCATTTTCACCAGCGACCAAGTCCGAAGATTCTCCCAAGAACATGAATCTATTGGGTTATATAACAACCCTCCCACTACGACGAGGTACTACTTGTGTATCCTCCATGACACGCGGTGCAGTCACTTGTGGTATGTCCTCCTGTACTGTTGGTACTGATGTTGGAACTTCTCCTTTTAATTCCTCAAGAACAATCCTACTCATGGGCTTGTGGTTCATCACATAGTCTTGTTCTAAAAATCGGGCATTCATGCTAACAATCACCCTCTGATCTTTAGGACTATAGAACAAACCACCTTTCGTTCCTCTAGGATAGCCTATGAACAAGCGTACTTCTGTACGAGATTCCAACTTATCAGCATCTCCCTTCAGCACATGTGCTGGACTACCCTAAATTTGAATATGTCTCAGACTAGGCTTTCGCCCAGTCCACAATTCTGTGGGAGTAGAAGGTACTGATTTAGATGATACCAAATTTAGAATGTACACTGCCATTTCCAGAGCATATCCCCAGAACGAATCTGGCAACTCGGAGTAACTCATCATTGATCTAACCATCTCCATAAGAGTCCTATTCCATCACTCTGCCACACTGTTCTGCTGGGGTGTACCAGGTGCGGACAATTGGGATTGAATCCCAGCCACTGATAAGTAATTCCTAAACTCTCCCAAGAGGTACTCACCACCTTGATCAAATCATAGTGTCTTGATACTTTTACCTTGACATTTCTCCACATCAGCCTTAAATTCTTTAAACCTGTCAAAGCATTCAGACTTGCAATGCATCAAGTAAATGTATCCATTTCTTGAATACTTGTCTATAAAAGAGACAAAATATTCAAAGCCACCTCTAGCCTAGATAGACATAGAACCATACAAATCAGAATGAACCAACTCCAACACATCTTTAGCTCTATAACCCTTGGCCTTAAAAGGCCTCTTGGTCATTTTCCCTCCAAGCAAGATTCATAGGTTGGGAAATCTTCCACCACCAATGAACCCAAGGGTCCATTGGCTATCAACCTTTAAATTCTACTAAGGTTAATATGACCTAACCTTAGATGCCAAAGATATGCTTGGTTCATTTTCGAAGGTTCTTTCCTCTTATTTTGGTTAGATAATGAGTTATTTACTTCTATTTGCATCGTGGAAGATTTTGGTTGAAGAGTGTATAAATTTCCAATCAACGTACCTGAATAAATAATCTCTCTATTCCTTTTTATAACAACTCTGTCATTAAATGAAATAGAATACGCATCCTTTATTATTTTAGAAACTGAAATATGATTCTTTCTAAAAGTAGGTACATATAGGCAATTTCTCGAAACCAAAATTTTATTCCTATCGAACAATAAATAAACGTTTCTCACTGCAATAGCCGCCACCTCCATAGCATTGCCCATGTAGATGGTAATCTCTCCCTCAGCTAGTTGTTGGGTTTCCTGGAACCTCTACAAAGAATTGTAGACATTATCACTGGCTCTCGTATCTACACACTAGGTACCGATAGATAAAAAATTTATGACAAATTTTTTGAAAATGTTGGCTTTATCAATTCTGATTAATTGTGAAAAAAATTAGAATCCAATGTTGAAAAAAAATTGCTCGAATTAAGGTAGCACGAATTTCGAGAAAAATATTTTTAAAAAATTATGACAAATTTTTAAAAATTGATCGTTATATCGATTCTGACTTATGTTGAAGAAAATAAGAATTCAAAATTTAAAAAGGCGAAAAATATGAAAAAATAAGAATTCAAAATTTTAAATATTATTTATTTAAAATAAACAGCAAAAAATCTGAAAAAATACTCAACTGGTGGTTGCACCAAGTTTGAGTCACCCGCTCTGATACCACTTGTGGGATCAGATTGAATCGATAGAGGGGGGGGGGTGAAATCGATCCTAAAAATTTTCGGACAAAGAGAGTAATTGCGCAGCGGAAATAGCAATAACTGTCACGCCCCGAGACCCAGGAGCCGCTGTTCCAATAGAAAATCGGACAGCACCTCCCCTGTCCAGCGGACAATTTACACAAACACACAAGATACAAACCACACACAATATATATATTTGCACAACCACGCAGTTAAATGGCCTCAGGCCTCAGATATATGCAGAAACAACAGTTATATGATTATAACTATCGAAAACCAAATCCGAACTCACCTGAGCTGCCAGGGGGCAGGAACAAAACCAAAATCAAACAAAGTCCAACATAGGACTCAAAGGTACAATACCATCAAATAAAACGTGCATACATGTTCAAAACAAAATAGCGGAAGCATAGTAAATACTACAGGGTCCATAACCGAAACAACGTAAGGTAAAACTAAACAGAGCTCCTCTGGAGCTGGGGACTGGCTGCTAGGGATCTCCTGGCAGGCATCAACCTGAAATAAAAACATATGGCAACGGTGTGAGTCCATAAACTCAGCGAATACCCAGTAGATATGCATAGTATGTTATAATAACAATAGAAGTCTACGCTGATACAACCTCATATGAACAATAGGAAAGGGTATACCGAAGATACTGAATAAAGATACATACCAGAATCCATCTATCCTGCAAAGGATGACATAAATCCCTAGGGAACAAGTATAACATATATTCCAAGGTATACAGGTATCCAGTATATGCATGTCAAACAAGTGCAGCAAATAAATGCAGCAATCAATGCACGATGCAAAATATGCACATGGTGCAATGCCATGGTCACCCCCTAACTCCAGTCAAGCCACCGAGACAGGCGATACTGTGTCGGCCGAGTGGGTAGAGCTGTGACACTGTACGCACTCTGCCATCACTGCTCCTGAGTGACCGAGTGGACAGGATGCTGTCGGGGGACCGCCCCCCTACCCCATGTATATATGAGGGAGCGTCGCTCTCATCTCCTCTGGTCTATGGGAAGAGAAGGGATCTCCGCCTGCTACCACGCTCCGAAGCCACTACCCCTGAGCGGTCGAGCGGAGCAGTACAGAGCAAATGCACACATCCTACGGTATCCACTAACCCATGAGTGGCCGTGTGCGCATATCATGTACCGGAAGACGATAGGCTCAACCACAAGGGAGTCGCTAATCGCCGGCATGCAACAATGCAAGGATGGTGTATGATAGATACACATACCTCCCTCCCAAGTCCTCAGTATACTAGGTCTCAGTCTGAAATCCTATAACAGGAAATACAGGTAACCTACAAGGTATACTGGTCGAAAACTACAGGTCCCTCAAGGTCCAAGGCAGGAGATACATCACGATCTCTAAGCATACAACTGGATATGACACTACCTGATACTGTATGGAACTAACAGCATAATAACTCAGGGATAAACCACAGGTATCCAGGACAGGCATAGTAAACAGGGATAACCATCAAGTATCCAGATCAGGCATAATAACCATGGATAAATAACAAGTATCCAAAACAGGCATAATAAACAGGGATAGCGTATGATCTTACTGCTATCTATAACAGTCTATGCATAACAAGATGACAATATCATAAAAGATAAGTCAAAGGGTACCCGCCTCAAAGTAGGTGTAGTCCGTATACGAGGAGAATCTCCCGTCTGATACTCCACAAGCCAAGAGTCCAAATCAATGTCCTGTATCAAAGGACATATTTAATAGCTATTACAAAATAGAATAACAGCTAGCCAGAAAATCCCTAAACCATATTAGGGTTTACCCAATTACCGTAATCATTGATCCATTCCCTAATCCTTTTAATTAATCATTCCTTGCTATAATCCAACCCACCAGGTATTACCAGACAAGAAAACACCACTTGATCAATATACAGAAACTGGATTACAACCAAAAACCCACCATGGCAGTGGCTTGAATCCAATAACAACACAATTCCAAATCCAACACAACATTCCCTTACAACTTAGAAAGCCAAAATCCAAAACGAATTTAAGGTTCTACACTGATTAGATTGATACAACCAGATTACAACAATACACCAATTCAACCTATTCAAGCTCAAATCCAATAAACATCATAAACCAAACAAACCTGTAATCGCATTCAGCTCCTCCCACAGCTCAATCCCGATCATACAACAATCTCTACTCCACAATAACCCAATCTAAAACAGCAATTAAATCACAAAAGCACAACCAAATTGGGGAACCAAGAATAGATAGAATTTAAGGGTTAATTACCAGCTGTGGAGTCTCTCGGTAGTTGGTCAGAAGAAATCCAGAAGCTGGAAAAGTAGAGGACCAACACGGCACGAGCTTAGAACTGCCCTAAGATCCCGCTAGCCTCCCTGTTCCAATCCAACAGCATGACCGCAACACAGAACCCATGGCAACTCCATCAAGACAACCCAACCGTTCATCCAAAACTAAGAAGAATCGGATACTATCAGAATTCTGATCGAAGAAACAATCAACTCATCTCGACCAACTAATTAAATCATATCTATCACTATCACCATCTCATCAATACCAAGTAGCAACAAAGCTTACCAGAGATTCGTCGGCGCTGCCCTGCTCAGATTTGGTACTCAGTGAGTTACCCTAGCAACCTCCTTAGCGCCGCCTAGTGGATCGCTGCACCCCAACGTCTTACCCAAAGCCGGCGTGTGTAGAGGACCGCCGGAGAGCTCGAAATCCTTCCTGTGACGGAACTCCGACCACCGGGTAGGTCCAAACCTTCGTCGCCGGATGGAAGAAGCGGTCGGTAAGGTCAGGTCGGGCCAGCTCTGCATCGCGTCGGGAGGAACCGCAAAAGAAAATAGGCTGCGGCGTGAAGAAAAAGGAGGAGGGAGCAGTCGGGCCTTAGCTGTGAGTTAGGGCACGCGAATCGGGGGGTGTGGCTGCGGCCGAATTAAGGGGAGAAAGCAATTTATATATGAGGGGCTTTTTGCAGAAAAGTCCTCTAATTTTTAGAAATATAAACCCTACCCTTAGGGTAAGGGTTTTAGCCCTTTAATCCTTCAACTTATTGCAACCTACTTAATAAATTTCTAGGAATAAATTATTTATCCATTCGTAATTTAAGAGTCTACCTGAAAGCCCCTTGGGCTCCTCCCGTAGGGCCGAAAACCCTAGACTCAATCCGGAAAAATCTCGAAAAATTTTCTGGTCCGGATTTTCAAATCGCCGTATTTTACATTCTCCCCCACTAATAAAAATTTGGTCCCCAAATTTTCTCATTCCTCATACGGCACACACTAGCACTAAAACATGTCTGTACTCCTCATGAGTAATCACTTCGTCTGATCCCCTACAATTACACTGCTACCGAGCAACTAGAGTTTTCAATCCAGAGGTTATCATCCGATAACCAGATACACCCGAACACTCATTCAATCATCACAACTATCCAGGGCACTCAATCCTAAGATCACTGGCGCCAAGTCTATACTTCGATCCACAAACGTAATACGTCAAATCCATGAGTATCACTAAGTATCTCCAAGTCAATAACATCCTCCAAAACATCACAAGTCATATATATTTATATATATCCTCCACTAAACCGTCAAAAGATAACATATAATTTAAAGATTGTTCCAATATGTCGTACCATATGCTGCTATCAATAACAGACTTCCTAAATAATCAACCACCGAAAGATCATTATCCACTTAATGATTCATCAAAAATCTTCAAATCCGGTAAGTCCATTTCTACTAATAGAATCTTCAAAATACATCATATCATAGAGATTTATCAATTTCAATCCACCTCTGAAATACCAATGAGAAAGTCCACAGTGATAACAACCTTATCATATGGTGAACTAATAATCCACGATGGGGATATAATAACCGAAATTCAATGGACATCTTTGACCTCCTGATTTATGTCCAATATCTCACTGACAGGTAAAGATACAGCTAACTCCACATCCTCCGCACCCTAGTGAGTCGTATATCCCGATGCACCATCGAGATTATCCAACCATATGCACTCAACCTATAAGTCAGAATCCCTCATAGACTAGCGTAGCAACTAGTGAGTCACACCGACCGTCGACTCGTATTCCAACAACACAGTCCAATTCCTTCACTCCCTGGTCAAAACCCTATAAGGTCCTGAAAAACCAAAATCTTTAACCTCCAACGAATTACCGACATATTCGACCTTAGCTTTCCGATTCAACAATCGATGTCACTAGAGAATTAACATTCTCCACTCCAAGGTATTATCCGCAATGTACCAACGAGTCGCTCCCATGAACGATCACCAATAAGATAGATTGACAACATGTCAATCCAACTAAACCGAGTCTACAAATATATATCCATCAAATATGAATATACGATCCCACCAAGTTGGGATAATCTAACCAATTCTAAGTCTGATAATGAGCACTAAAGGTAGGATAGGTCCAGAAGATATACCTTTTGCCGCCTGGAGAAGTCCTGTCGCTGCCAAGTCCCCAAATTGCCGTCGCATCGCAACCACGGCTTTAAAAATCCGTAATGTACTCGGATGAATAACATCAAACCGAGCTCCGACACCTACCAGTTCAGTGTCAGATTTAAATTCCGAGAAATCCACGAATCGATGGTATCCCGCATCCTGGGCTTGATACCAAAAATACCAAAAATAAATCGGTATCAGATAAACTCCGAAAATCCCGTAAAACACGTAGGCATCGAAACCTACGCTCTGATACCAAAATAAATTGTCACGCCCCGAGACCCAGGAGCCGCTGTTCCAATAGAAAATCGGACAGCACCTCCCCTGTCCGGCGGACAATTTACACAAACACACAAGATACAAACCACACACAATATATATATTTGCACAACCACGCAGTTAAATGGCCTCAGGCCTCAGATATATGCAGAAACAACAGTTATATGATTATAACTATCGAAAACCAAATCCGAACTCACCTGAGCTGCCAGGGGGCAGGAACAAAACCAAAATCAAACAAAGTCCAACATAGGACTCAAAGGTACAATACCATCAAATAAAACGTGCATACATGTTCAAAACAAAATAGCGGAAGCATAGTAAATACTACAGGGTCCATAACCGAAACAACGTAAGGTAAAACTAAACAGAGCTCCTCTGGAGCTGGGGACTGGCTGCTAGGGATCTCCTGGCAGGCATCAACCTGAAATAAAAACATATGGCAACGGTGTGAGTCCATAAACTCAGCGAATACCCAGTAGATATGCATAGTATGTTATAATAACAATAGAAGTCTACGCTGATACAACCTCATATGAACAATAGGAAAGGGTATACCGAAGATACTGAATAAAGATACATACCAGAATCCATCTATCCTGCAAAGGGTGACATAAATCCCTAGGGAACAAGTATAACATATATTCCAAGGTATACAGGTATCCAGTATATGCATGTCAAACAAGTGCAGCAAATAAATGCAGCAATCAATGCACGATGCAAAATATGCACATGGTGCAATGCCATGGTCACCCCCTAACTCCAGTCAAGCCACCGAGACAGGCGATACTGTGTCGGCCGAGTGGGTAGAGCTGTGACACTGTACGCACTCTGCCATCACTGCTCCTGAGTGACCGAGTGGACAGGATGCTGTCGGGGGACCGCCCCCCTACCCCATGTATATATGAGGGAGCGTCGCTCTCATCTCCTCTGGTCTATGGGAAGAGAAGGGATCTCCGCCTGCTACCACGCTCCGAAGCCACTACCCCTGAGCGGTCGAGCGGAGCAGTACAGAGCAAATGCACACATCCTACGGTATCCACTAACCCATGAGTGGCCGTGTGCGCATATCATGTACCGGAAGACGATAGGCTCAACCACAAGGGAGTCGCTAATCGCCGGCATGCAACAATGCAAGGATGGTGTATGATAGATACACATACCTCCCTCCCAAGTCCTCAGTATACTAGGTCTCAGTCTGAAATCCTATAACAGGAAATACAGGTAACCTACAAGGTATACTGGTCGAAAACTACAGGTCCCTCAAGGTCCAAGGCAGGAGATACATCACGATCTCTAAGCATACAACTGGATATGACACTACCTGATACTGTATGGAACTAACAGCATAATAACTCAGGGATAAACCACAGGTATCCAGGACAGGCATAGTAAACAGGGATAACCATCAAGTATCCAGATCAGGCATAATAACCATGGATAAATAACAAGTATCCAGAACAGGCATAATAAACAGGGATAGCGTATGATCTTACTGCTATCTATAACAGTCTATGCATAACAAGATGACAATATCATAAAAGATAAGTCAAAGGGTACCCGCCTCAAAGTAGGTGTAGTCCGTATACGAGGAGAATCTCCCGTCTGATACTCCACAAGCCAAGAGTCCAAATCAATGTCCTGTATCAAAGGACATATTTAATAGCTATTACAAAATAGAATAACAGCTAGCCAGAAAATCCCTAAACCATATTAGGGTTTACCCAATTACCGTAATCATTGATCCATTCCCTAATCCTTTTAATTAATCATTCCTTGCTATAATCCAACCCACCAGGTATTACCAGACAAGAAAACACCACTTGATCAATATACAGAAACTGGATTACAACCAAAAACCCACCATGGCAGTGGCTTGAATCCAATAACAACACAATTCCAAATCCAACACAACATTCCCTTACAACTTAGAAAGCCAAAATCCAAAACGAATTTAAGGTTCTACACTGATTAGATTGATACAACCAGATTACAACAATACACCAATTCAACCTATTCAAGCTCAAATCCAATAAACATCATAAACCAAACAAACCTGTAATCGCATTCAGCTCCTCCCACAGCTCAATCCCGATCATACAACAATCTCTACTCCACAATAACCCAATCTAAAACAGCAATTAAATCACAAAAGCACAACCAAATTGGGGAACCAAGAATAGATAGAATTTAAGGGTTAATTACCAGCTGTGGAGTCTCTCGGTAGTTGGTCAGAAGAAATCCAGAAGCTGGAAAAGTAGAGGACCAACACGGCACGAGCTTAGAACTGCCCTAAGATCCCGCTAGCCTCCCTGTTCCAATCCAACAGCATGACCGCAACACAGAACCCATGGCAACTCCATCAAGACAACCCAACCGTTCATCCAAAACTAAGAAGAATCGGATACTATCAGAATTCTGATCGAAGAAACAATCAACTCATCTCGACCAACTAATTAAATCATATCTATCACTATCACCATCTCATCAATACCAAGTAGCAACAAAGCTTACCAGAGATTCGTCGGCGCTGCCCTGCTCAGATTTGGTACTCAGTGAGTTACCCTAGCAACCTCCTTAGCGCCGCCTAGTGGATCGCTGCACCCCAACGTCTTACCCAAAGCCGGCGTGTGTAGAGGACCGCCGGAGAGCTCGAAATCCTTCCTGTGACGGAACTCCGACCACCGGGTAGGTCCAAACCTTCGTCGCCGGATGGAAGAAGCGGTCGGTAAGGTCAGGTCGGGCCAGCTCTGCATCGCGTCGGGAGGAACCGCAAAAGAAAATAGGCTGCGGCGTGAAGAAAAAGGAGGAGGGAGCAGTCGGGCCTTAGCTGTGAGTTAGGGCACGCGAATCGGGGGGTGTGGCTGCGGCCGAATTAAGGGGAGAAAGCAATTTATATATGAGGGGCTTTTTGCAGAAAAGTCCTCTAATTTTTAGAAATATAAACCCTACCCTTAGGGTAAGGGTTTTAGCCCTTTAATCCTTCAACTTATTGCAACCTACTTAATAAATTTCTAGGAATAAATTATTTATCCATTCGTAATTTAAGAGTCTACCTGAAAGCCCCTTGGGCTCCTCCCGTAGGGCCGAAAACCCTAGACTCAATCCGGAAAAATCTCGAAAAATTTTCTGGTCCGGATTTTCAAATCGCCGTATTTTACAATAACAATCGCTAACACGATTTATTTTTACTTGGTTCGGAGTCGCGGTCGGCTCCTACTCCAAGGCCCACGGTCCTTGACCATTTACAATGAGCAATTCTATATTTTCGTGAATGATTACAAGTTGGAGTACAAATATAGAATTTAAAATGAAATTACATCACTTAGAAAAATTAACTTTTACCGATGACCAGAGAAGTTGGAAGTTTTGAGCGGCGGGTCATCGTCAGCGCTCGAATCGCGAGTACGGAGCTTGTCGGAGCGTAGCGCTTGAGCAAAAGGGTTGGAAGTAATTGATGTTGAAGCCTTGGGGGTGAACCCCCTTTTATAGTAGCAGCTGGGGCGCCCAGGCGCCTGACACGTGGCCTCCTCTGTGCGAATCTCAATCCGTAGACTTGGCCAGCGCTTATCCCTTCAACTGGGGCACCTGTGTTAACACAGGCACCTCACTTGACTTGGTCCAGAGGCTTGCATGGTTGTTTGCTTCGAATGCTTGGAGTAGCCTTGCACTAGGGTGCCTGTCTCAACATAGGCGCCTAGCCCAGTGAGGCGCCTCACTCCATTGAGGCGCCTGAATGCAAAAACTTCATCCCTTCGTTCCTGCAACCAGGGTTAGTTCCAAAACACAAGAAGCATATATAAATGACATATTAAATCATGATTTACAGCCTAAGCTATCTTGGTTCTGACTTTGGGCTTCCCAAATGGAACCTTAGGTCGAACCAACGCCTAATGTTCCCTCCTACGGGGAACGTGTCCTCACCTACTCCTCTCGGGAGAATTTACCTTTTTGCCAACCGGCTCCTCCAGTTGGAATTTTGCCGAGCTTCACTCACCAAGTCTTTGTGCCCAATCCGCGACCAGGTCTTAGTGCCCAACTTCACTCACCAGGTCTTCGGTGCCCAGTGCCCGACCAGGTCATTATGCCCAGCTTCACTCACCAGGTCTTAGTGTCCAGCTTCACTCACCAGGACTTAGTGCCCAACCTTACGTCAAGACATAGTTGCCCAGCCCGCGGCCAGGACTTAGTGTCCAATTCATAGAACTAGGTCTTTGTCCCTAGTGTACCTAGGACTTTCTCTGCACACTTAATCAACATTGTTAGATCACAATAGCACCTTAACATCTGAACCCTTTGTCATTATCAAAACATAGGTTCGACTTTGGTGCTTACAGCACCAACACTTTGATCACAGCAAAAAATAGGAAAACATAATTAGGGAGGAAAAATTTTTTTGAGTGTGATAACAAGATATTCTAAGTGAAAAAAATCGCGTTCCCACAGATTTTTGAAATTTAAGAAGGCATTTTTTTTCAAAGTTAATTCCATTTTTTATATCGAATTTTGAAAATCAGATTTCAATAAATGATTCATAAAAAATCGAACATCTATGAAAAAATCTGAATATTTTTGTCAAAGTCGAAGATGAAGATGAGTTTGGACAAACATTTTGAGCTTTAAATTTATTTATCAAGTCCAAAAATAAATGAAAAAGCAACATATAAGAGTTTTGAGGAATAAATTTTAAAAAATTCAAAAAAATGCTTTGAAAAATTTGAAAAAAATTATAATGAGTTCTTTCTACTATATCTGAATCATGAAAAAATTGGATCTATGAAAATAAATTATTTATCTATTTTAAAATTCTAATTTCAAATTTTGTGCGGAAAATCACAAAAATAAAAAAAAATATTTGAAAATTTTTGAAAAATTCCTAGTATATGGGCAACATAATTATGCAAAAAAAAAATACATAATTTTTGTCAGAAAAAAGGTGCGCGCATATATAATAACAAAAAAACTTATCAGTTTAATACAAATTTAGGAACCCAAAATAAGTTCCTGCCTACAGGATAAATTAAAAACTTAGGCAGAATATAGCTTTTGCGTACTTTTTTAAATTGACCCTTATGGGTTTTAAAATACCAATTTAAATTATCTGGAAAGTTATTTTTCTTTTGGCTAAATATGCAATATCAAGTTGTTGGTGCAAGATGCATTAGTGATGTCCTCCTCTAGTATTTCAATGTTTAACAATATGCTTAAGTTAGTGATATATTAGACAAGGTAAGGGTTAGTCAAGAAATCCAAGAAATCCGTATCAAGGTAAACAAAGTCCTAGTTATCCTAGGCAATAAGTCCTGGTTCGAAGAATTGGGCACTAAGTCCTGATAATGGATTGGGCACTAAGTCCTGGCAGAGGGCTAGGCACCAAAGACCTGACCGAGGGTTGGGCATGAAGTCCTGGTTTAAGGAATTGGGCACTAAGTCCCGGCCGAGGGCTGGGAACCTAAGACCTGTCTGAGGGTTGGGCACGAAGTCCTGGTTCGAGGAATTGGGCACTAAGTCCTGGCCGAGGGTTGGGCACCTAAGACTTGACTGAGGGTTGGGCACTAAGTCCTGGTGAGTGAAGCTAGGCACTAAGTCCTAGTCATGGACTTGGCACTAAGTCTTGATCCGGATCATTGGGCAAATGTCCAACCGGAGGAGCCGGTTGGCAAACTTCTCCTGAGAGGAGTAGGCAAAGGCGCGTTCCCCGGGAAGGGAACTCGGTTCGACCTAGGGTTTTGCAAGAAATCCAAAGTCAGAACCAATCATTAAGTCTAGGATTATATGCTTGTTTGTCTTGTCTTTGATTGTAATGCAGGTACCAGGAGTCGGAGGCATAACAAAAAAGCTAACGTAGGAGAAAAAGCTGCCTAGAAGGTCATCCAGGGCGGCTGTATCAATACAGGCACCCTAGACCTAAAGGATGCCCCAGACTGGGCAGGCCCATACCAGGCACCAATTAACACAGGTGCCTGAGGGCTCCCAGATGCCTCGGAAGGAGACTTCTATCCCTGTTGAGAGTTCGGTGCGAAGATAAAGTTTGACCAACGGATAGAGGCGCCCTACAGCCTTACAGGCGCCCAAGAAGACACTATATAAAGGGGTTCGACCCCTCAACTCAGATCATCAACTACTACGACATTCTAAGCATTTCAAGCGAAGAAAAAGTGCTAGAGATGAAGCTCTGCGACCAAGGAGGCTCTAGGAGGAAGTGCACTGCACTTCGGAGTTCTAGATCGGCCGGGTCTTCGATTTTTGTTTGGTTTGCATTTATTTTTATGCACTTAATTTCTTAATCTTTTTTGCTATAATACTTGCACTGTAAGACGAGATTCTCTGCCTCCAGAAAGTTTGTAAAGGAGACCATTAGTGGACGGGCACTTCTCATGGTTAGGCCTTGGACGTACTGACCCTGGGGGGTTGGGAACTAAGTAAAAACCTGTGACGACCCACTTGGACTTCTCTTAAAGTGGACGTCACTTTTACTTAACCTTAACTTTACCTTATTCTTAGCCTTATGTTACAACTACTTGACTTCCCTTAACTTGCTCTGATTTTTTTTTCTTTTAAAAAAAAACTTTCATTTTATTTGCTTTGCAAGGATTTGACCCCTAGACCTCTTAGTTCTAAAAGTAAAGCACTAACCATCTGCCCTACAACACTTTCTTTTCAATGGTACCAATCGACTGCTATATAGCCAGTCGACTGGTATCAGCCACAGAAACTTTCTGAGCCCGGCACCAGTCAACTGGCCTCATGGCAGTCGACTGGTGCATTGAACAGAAGGTTTTGTTCGATATTGCAGTCGACTGGTTCTGAACCAGTCGACTGGCACGCCTGAAACCTGCATTTTCAGACCCGACAATTAGTTTCAAAAGTCCACAATTCACATACCTTTAATGTATATAAAGAAATAACTTCATTTCTATACTCTATACTAGTTTTATAAACATCCTAGCCACTCAAAACGAATCCAATAACTTGAAATTAGAATCATTGCGGAATTTAACAAAACTATTAAAATGTAAGCAAAACACTCTAGAGTTTGTACCAAACTTAACCTCTATGCGTAGTTTACACACCATGTTCACATTTTACCAATCAAGATATCAAACTCCATGTTTCTAAATTTCAGAAATTGCCTCTTAAGCTTATACCAAGGATCTCTCCCACGGTTCCACCGCCACTGACATCAACGCAAGTCCTGTTCGCCTCCCCAACTTATGCTTTTTCCTTACCTTTATCTGCAATAGAAGGAAATGCAACTAATAAGCACAATGCTTAGTAAGTAAATCCTAACTCACAAATCCATGCTATCGATTATAAACATGCTCATTTCAAAGAATGCTTACTTCCAAAATACATGCACATGGGAAAACTTACATATACTTATCATGCTCAATCATGTTGAAAACATCACTTGCATTACATCATTTGCAACTTAACGTACTCATACATTAAAATACTAACTTCCTTATTCTTGCTCTTTAACATACTTGCAATGTATCAAGGCTAACATATGAAATAACGGCACATACTTAAAACTGAAAACACTTGAGAATACTTATTTACTTGAAAATAGTAATCAACTTTCTTTAGGCCTTGACATTGTACCATGGTATCAATGTACCAATTGCGCGCTTCTCTATTAGGTTGTGGGGTAGTTAGCCACCGCACCTTATTAGAGCTTCTTTCTAACTTTCTGTGGGCCTTCCATTTGCCCGGTACATGTCACTTTCCGAAAATAAAATACTTTCTTACTATAATACTTATACGTATCAAACTATCTTACTTTTGCATAAATTTTGCACTTAACACCTTTACCTTTCTTACTTGAGACTTTCATCGAGCACCTTGCATGCCCTTAATCCCAACCTCATTTTTGGGACTTTTCAAGAATTAAATCTTATCATGCTTAGCTTACATACACCAAATCTAAACCAATTAAATTTCTAACATGAGAAAACATGCATCTTTAAAAACTTAAAACACACAATAACCATAATCTTAAAGCATGCATCATAAAACATGGTTCTACAACAAGAACTTACATACGAAAACTACTCTTATTGCAGGTGAGTGATCTACTTACCCTTATCTTGAAGAAAACTCACTAAATCGAGGTATAAACCTAGCGTAGAACTCCTCTCTTCTTCCTTTGAGAAACCTCCACTCTTTGGCCCTAGGGAGAAACCCTAGATTCTTTCTACTCAAGGGGAAAGAGAAGAAGAAGAAGAACTCCTTGGCTTCCTCTATTTTCGCAGCTCCTCCCTCGCCCTCTTCTCGCACGCAGCCGCCAACAAGCCCTAAACCCCCTTACATGACTTAAGCGGGGTTAATATATCTCTTAATGAAAAGGCCTAACTACCCTATAACATTATTTCTCTCCATCATTTTCTTTGCTTGATACCCTTGCCCAGCTGGTTACTCCAACTCCCCTAAGGGCTTGCTTGCCCTGTGGTCGCGAGATCAAACCCTGCCCGACCCCCATTTTTTTTTCTTTTTATTTTAATTCCGAAAAATGCTAGAAAATTCCGAAAAATCCCTAATAATACCAAAAAATTATTAGGTATTACAAAACCTGTGTGCACTCTGAGTTATGTCTTTCATTTGTTTCTTTATTTTTCCGCTGTGCTACTAACGCTTTGTCTAGAAAGAAGGAACATCGATGTTTCTGACGAGATTACGAAAAGTTTTTTCAAGTCGAAATTCACCCCCTCTATCGACGGCACCGGTCCCACAAGTGGTATCAGAGCCTGGTCGCTCTTCACCGGACTAACAGCCAATGGAGCAAAGACGCCAGGAGTTGAGGGGGAGCCAAGGGGTGAATCAGGTATATTTTTTTAATTATGTCAAATTTTAAGTTCCATATTACATGTTTCAAGTGCAGGGAGAGAGGACACTATAAAAACCAGTGTCCTACTCATAAGACTCGATCGTCACCACCGGCAACAAAGGAGGTACCAGCACCAGGAGTACGGAGGGTCAAGAGCCACATCAGATGCTTCAGATGTCAAGGGCATGAACACTACAAGAACCAGTGTCCGACCAAGGTACGAAAAACTAATGTTTGCAATAATTTTCAAAATTCTAAAATTTCTACATAGTTTTTCAAGCATGCTGATATCACTGAAAATATTTCTGATAAGTCTGATAGCTTAGATAGTTTTTCTGACAAATTGGATCATTTGTATAATTAGCATAATGTAGTACATGACAAATTATCAAACTTAGAAAATATTAAAATATCAATTATAAACTCTTTAATATTTAATATCAATGCTAAAATATTTGAACTTAATAATAAATCTTACAAAGTCAAGGATAATCATAATTTAATACTTGATATTTCTAATATTAAGGATGAGAATGATATTAGTGATAATTTTGAAAATATTAAAAATGATAATGATTTTTCTGATGATATTAATAATTCTTAAGAAAATATTGTTATTAATGATCTTTCTAATAAATCTCAAGATAATTCTAATAATGCTGAGAATAATTTAGAAACTTCTTTGGATAATGATGAAATTATTGATTTTAATATTTCTAAAATTATTTCTGAGGATATTAAGGATAAAACTCTAGATAATGATGATTTAATTAATAATTTTTTGGATAATCTTGAATTTAATTATGAAACATTGATTAGTAGTCCTGAAAATTACTCCACCTATTGAGGGGATAATAATTAAATTTTAAATTCTAAATTTAACTCTGATGATGAAGATGTTGAAGAATATAACTATGATGATGAGGAAGGGAATTTCTTAGAATCAAGGCTACGCTTAATAAAGTCTACAAAAATTCAAACAAAATAGAAGTAATAGATAAACTTGAAAAATTAAATGAAAAAGAAATAGTAGATAATTCAGATATTTTTGAATTAATGAAAATGATGCAGTCAAACCCACAACTATTATTTAACCCAGAAATTTTGAAATCTAATTGATAACTTAAATCAAATTAAATCTTAACAACCTTAATTAAATCATAATTAATTTTTACCTTAATTATTTTTTAACCTTAATTAATACTTAATTATTTTAACTTTAATTAATACTTAATTATTTAAACTTTAATTAATACTTAATCATTTTAACTTTAATTAATACATAATCATTTTAACATTAATTAATACTTAATCATTTTAACATTAATAAATACTTAATTATTTTAATTTTAATTAATACTTAATTATTTTAACTTTAATTAATCCTTAATCAATTTTAACTCTAATTAATAATTAATAATTTCAACCTTAATTGACTTCTAATTAGTTATTAATAACTCAATTTCAAACTCAATCCACGAACTAAAATTCCGATTAAATACCCTTAATTATGAAATTAAATAAAATTTTACCCAATCGCAACAATCAATTTAATAAAATTAAATATGTCAAAGTAGGTTGGCATATTCTCGAGTTCACACGATATGTATCAAATCGAGAATTTGATACATTATTAGAATCTTAATTAAAATGTCTTGACTTGATTGAATCATGCATAAATGCCATGTACATGCATGTGCTAATTTTTTGTTAAATGTATCTGCCATGTCATTCATATTTAATCTTTTGCATGATTTAAAACGATTATATAGGAAAAAGACTAGATGAATAAAAAATTAATAAAATAATTAGAGGAATTTTTCATAAATTAAATACTTGCCTAACCTAGTAACAGGATGGGGTGAGATGATAGTACATTAGGGAAGCTTGGCCTAGCTAAGTGGAACTAGCCGAAGCTACCTCGCTACATCCTAGACTAGTTAGACCAGTGTTTTTCAAAGAGTAAAATAAAGGTATTATTTCTTGCCCATAAGGCAACCATGCTTGCTTGTTTTGAGACACTTAGAATGGGTAAGATGTTAAAGACTAATTAATTGACAGGTATTTTTCAAAATGATTTTAAAATCTTTAGGATATTTTTCTAAAAATCTATTTTCAAAATAATGTTTCAACATAATAATGTTTTTATAGGTTTCGTGCTTGCTTGATTGCTTAAATATATAATACATTTTAAAAATTATATCTTTTTGAAAAATTGTTTGACCTACACTCCTAGACACAAATCTTTTAGGTCAACACTAAAGTCCCTTAAGACACTTAGATAGAGTCAGACGGTGTCGGGTTTAGGGGAGCATTTTTTTTAATTTTTTTTAAATTTACTCGTTTCAGAAAGTATTCTTTTCGAAAAATTCAGATCTTTCAAATACATGGTGTTTTAAAAATTATTATCATTTCAAAATATATTTTCGGAAAATGTCTCAAAACTTATGGAATACTTCAAAACATCTTTTTCAAAAATCATTGCTTTGAAAATTATCATACTATTTCAAAATGCATATGCATGTCAAAAGTTTTTTTGGGCTTATTATATCATTTCAAAATGTCGTACAAAAATTATTTTAAATTACTCTTTTGATTTTGATAAACCCTAAAGACACATAGGAAGTCTTCGTTATGATCTACAAGAACTCCTAGGATGTGTCAGATTTAGGGGGAGTTTATGTCAAAAGAAATTGATTCTATTTTCTGATGATTTTTCAAAATTATTAGATAATTCTTTTGGTTTGAATCAAACCCTAAGACTCAAAGGAAAATCACTTGTAGTCAACAAGCTTCCTAGGACTGTGTCACATTTAGGGGGAAGTCAAATTAAAAGAATGATTAAATATTTAAAAATATTATGTTTTCATATAGTATATTCTCAAAATCATTTGGAAAACATAAGTATTCTCTTTTCGACACACTATCATTTTAAAATCATATTTTTTTTGGTCTTAAAAATCACTTTGTAATGATATTATACTATCATTTTCAAAAAGCTTATTTTGAAAATCATTTTGACTTATGAAATTACTTTTGAAAATAATTTTACTTGAGTTTGGAGAATTTTCAGGACACTTATAAAAATTTCCTTGTAGTTAACAAAGTTTCCTAGGATTGTGTCAGACTGAAAAAGAATCCAAGTCAAGAACATATTTTGAAAATCTTCTTTCAAAAGTCTTAAAGTAATTTTAAATTCTTTTTTAAGTGCACAATAGTTTTCAAGTATTTTCAAAATACTAATTGCTTAAAGTGAAAAATATTTCTTTAAGTATCAATATTTTGTCAAAAAATGTTTTGCAAGAACAAAATAGTTTAATCTTTCTAAGTGCAAAACTTTTTTTCAAAACATTTCTAAGTTGCAAATTTTTCTAAGTTCCAAAATAATTCTTAGTTGCAAAATATTTCTAAGTGAAAAATATTTTTCTAAGTGCAAACTCTTTTGCAAAAGATTTATAAGTGAAAAATATTTTTCTAAATGCAAATTCTTTTGCAAACTGCAAGGTGTTGCTGGTGGAGAAAGCACCTAAGTCAAACCTGAGTTTTGATAATGGCAAAGGGTTCAAAAGTTAAGGTGTTAATGTGAGCTAACAAGCTTACTAAGTGTGCAGGAAAAGTCCTAGGTACACTAGGCAAGAAGTCCTGGCAAAGGGTTGGGCAAGAAGTCCAGGTCAAGGACTGGGCGAGAAGACCTGACCGGAAGTAAAGCAAAGAAGTCCTGGTCGAGGACTGGGCAAGAAGTCCTGGCAAAGGGCTGGGCACCGAAGACCTTGTTGGTGCTTGGATGCTACAGAGGGGGTGAATGTAGCTAGACACAGAAATTTGTTGCTCTTTGAAGTTTCTCTGCGCTTGAAGGTTAGCAGCGGAAGAATACAGAAATAGAAATACAGAAACTAAAACCCTAAAACTAAACACAAACTCAAGATGCTAACAAATATGGTTTACAAGGTTCGGGGATAACTTGCCCCTACTCCTTGGCATGCCCGTGAGGTGGGCGATCCCTTGATCGTCGGCAGATCAAGCCCCGGGAAATCCGGATATCAAATGCCTCCTTCTCGGTGGAGAAACCTCTCCACACAAATAGTCTCAAGAGTATTAGAAATTAAGCACAGAGATAAGGAAAGCTTACAGAGCACAAGCAAGCGAAGGAGAAACGTTTACAAGCATAACCCACCACCCAGCAAAACCTCGGCAAGAGCCATCACTCAGCTCTTCCTTGTCTGCTTGCTGATCGCCTTGCCACACGTTCTCAAATCCTTCCAAGTGCTCAAGTCGCAGAGTATCACTCAAAGACTTTGTGTATGCTAGAGATGCTTCAAGGTGATGAATGATCAATCATTCTGCTGAGGCTTTTTCGCTACTAGCCCTTAAGCCTCTGCCCAAAACCCAGGTCACAGGCGCGCCTCTGCAGCTCCCAGCTGCTCATCTACAACAGCCCCAGCTACACTGACCTCTTCTGGACCCCCCTGATCTCTCTTCAGCCGAGCCCCAGATCAGTTCGTCAGCTTCCCAGCCGTTGCCAGTAGCGCCAGACGCCCGTTGAAACCTGAGAAGAGAAAACATCCAAACCTGCTCAAATGAAAGTCCCCAGTTGACTCTCCTCCATTGTTTGAGTCCTCCCTGTATCACCTGCACACTTAGCAGACACTTAGCAAATGAAATTAAATGGGAATCAGTATGTAGCAGAGAAAATATAGAGCAGACAAAAGCGGTCAGAAGTCTGACAGTGGATTTGAATTAAAGTTATCACACACTGATCGGTCACCAGACCGATCAGTGATGCTCCTGATCGGTCACCAGACCGATCAGTGAAAGCCGTGAACGATCAGGCTCCAGGATGATTGATCTAGTGAGGGATCACAGGGATCACGGATCTTCTTATGATCGGTCACACTGACCGATCAGGGATCGTGGATCGGTCACCGGACCGATCCAACACATACTGAAGCTTTCTCCAGCTTCCGCAGGCCAAAGCCCCTGATCGGTCACCGGACCAATCAGGTTGTGCCCTGATCAGTCTGGTGACTGACGGTCCCAAATTATACTAATTAATTTATCACGAAATGTATGGGCTCATCAAATTTAAATATGAATGAATAACTGGATAAAAGATGGAAACCCTTTTACAATCAAAATATGAAAATGTAATATAGGGGCCACAGGTCGTATTTTTCTCGGGGACTAGTTGTCGTGCTTGATTCGAACTTGTAGTTATGTGTCGTTTGTGAATTTGGGTTTCGAATGTGATTGGGTTTCAATTAGAAATGGAAATGAAATGAAAATAAAGGACTTAGCTAATAAGCCACACAAAATGATGGTAATAAACAACTCAGCCAATGGAAAACCCAATTCAACCAAGGCAACTTAACCGAAGTTGCAAAACAAATCTGATAGCACATCCAAATCAAATGCAAGCTATCTAAAAACAGTCCAATACAAAACCAATACCAAGCCTCACTTGATACAAGTTGTGGCAAGCAAATCAAGACAACTTATGTGCCAAATATGAACTACAATTCGGAAATGATCCAAGTTTGAATGCAACTGATTTCAATCACAACAGTTCACTAAAAGGTAGGTTGAATCTTGATACAAAGCAGTGCTTACATTGTCTTGATACATTTTGCAGAAAAATTCAGCAACCTTGGCACGCAAAGGATAAGAAAACTATATACCAATTTGACTCTAAACGCAGGGAATGGGCTGATCAAGTTGAGACTGATAATAGCATGAAATTAAGTGGACTGCAGATACAAGCTGATGCAATGGTTTACTAGCTAGCAACATCTCTATAGGCTGAAATCAAGATGCAAACTCAGCTGAAGAAATGCAGAAATGATACAACTCTGCTAACTGTAAAAATTGATGGAAAATTCAGGAACTACAACTTGAAATGCAGGTCAATGAAGCTGAGTTTCAGAAACTATGATGTGCAGAAATTGGGAACTGCTGAGTGGAGTTTAGTACGCAGAACAGGGACTGATTTGCAGGAAATTGAAAACCTATGATGTGCAGAATAATTGTATTGCAGAAATGAGTTGGATTGTGCAGAAATGGAAAGTCGCAGCAATGAAGATGCAAGAAATCACACTAAGTAACTACTTCCTAATGCACAAGAACTCCAACTCAGATCTTAGCTGATACAACTTCATCAGAATTAAACTTAAGATTTGCAGAATTGAAACCAAGAGGCAGAATGTAAGCTGAATGTGGCAGAAATGGAGATCACAGGCAGAAATTGAATTCGATTACTTGGAACTGAGACAAGCTATAATATAGCTTCAGAAGATAAAGCTAAATAGCTAGCTAGCTGCGAAATTCCAGAGCATGAGGTAAGGAACTGATACGCTGGGGTAACAATCTGATACGCAGCATAAAGAACTGAAAATTGCAGAAGAAAAACAGGGCAGACTTGACACGCACTGATTTAAGTGGAGAGCAAACTGAATTTTCGAGTTATCAAAGCTAAACAGAATTCAGGAATGAAACTAAAGTCTAGACAAACTTAAACCAACTAAATTAGCTCACTAAAAATGAAACAAATTGAGAAAGTCTGAAGCTGAATTGCATATTCTGGAGAAATCTGATACAAAGCTAATGGAATTGGCACGCAAGCAATTGACAAGGAAATAAGCTGAAATAAGATTCAATTGATCATTAACAAACTTCCTAAACTATTTGATTTGAAGAATTGAAACTAAATTACAGTTAAACAACTTAAGAACGTAAAGGGCAGTAACTGAAAAAGAAATTCAGAACAGAATTCGAGCAGAAATGAAATCTAAGCTACAAACATGAATTTAAATCAATTAATCTACTCCTCAATCTGTCACGAGCTCAAAATCTTCTTGGTCGTCAAGCAAGAGCCGGCTTCGAACCCCTAGGCACAGCAAATCAGTGGAATTAAGCTTCAATTCATCAAATCTGCTCAAACTACTTCAGCTGGGAGAATTCCAATCCAAATGCTTCAATCTTCGTTTGTGGAGCTGCGATGGTGATTTGGAAACAACCTAAGGTCACCTGAGAACCCCTACAAGTGCCTCAGATCATCGGAAATGGATTGTGGCGAAGATCTCAGTGCTCGGACCACAGAGATTGCGAAACCCTCAACAAGCTCTGTCCGGATGAAATTTGAGAAGAATTCTTGATCGATGCCTTCTTCCAAAGATTCAGATGATGAACTGCAGTTGGAATTGAGGGGTCGCGCCTCGAATTGAAGGAAAATTGAAGCAAAAACCAAAAACTATGAAGAACACGAAGTTTGCGGCGAAGACGCGACGAAGGAGAAGGCTGGGAAAAATTTCCTTAAGTAATTAAGAATGAACGGCTCTGATTGATTTGATGAAATCCAACGGCTGATCTTGCTCTGATTGAAGCCAAACTTTAATGATGATGATCTGGGGTCAAGATCTGCCTTGTGGTAGCTCGGATCCTCCAGATATGCAACGGATGGTCCAGATCAACTCTATCTGTGAATGGACGCTCTAGAGCCCTCCTTGCTTGATCCAACGGTTGATTTAGCTCCGATTGGGATGAAACCTTCAGATCTTGATCATAGAGCTTGATCAACCCTAACCCTAGCTCGGATTGCTTCAGATCATCCCGGATGGCTCAGATCTAGCCGCTCTTGAATCGGACGGCCCGGATTAATCGTAGGCTTGATAATTCGATCCGGTTCACATCCGACTCAAGTTTGACCCAGTATACCCTAGGTCCAGGATCCTTTCATGCCTACAAAAATATATCAGAAAATTAGTGGCCAAATAATCCAAAAATATGTAATTTTGCAATAAAGTCCAAAATAATAGAAAATCCTAAAACCTAGGGTAAAATCACAATTAAACAATAAAAACATGGATCAAACATGGATTTAAGCACTTAAAATAATCAATAAAATGGTGCTTATCAACTCCCCCACACTTAACCTTGAGCGTCTCGCGAAACTACTAAATAAGTATCCCTTAGGCTTTCTTAAGCATAATTAGAAGCAAATGAAAAGAAATTACCTAAGGTTGTCAATTCTCATAAATCTAAGCTCTATGGATTACTATCTTGTCCTTAAATCAACAACTTAGCTTTTTCATCCATCACGAGTCATTGAGATGAATTTAAATAACTAGCCTTTCAAGGGAAGTTTTGGTGGCTCTCTCTTAAGTTCTAATTTGGTGATGGAAGTGGAGCTCACTCTCACACATATGCTTCTTGCACTACCATAGGCTTGCTTATTATCTAATCTCCACCATTAATCATGAATAGGATCAACATCTACAAAAACAAATGAAAAGCATAAAAAATGGTGAGAAATGGAATAGAAATCAAAGAAATGGAAAAATTGATGGAGTGGGAGACTTAGTTGCTCAAAAGTGTTTCCAATGTGCTTTGCCCCATCTTAACAGTCCTCTAATGATATCAAAAGTGTGGTAAAGTCAGATTTAAGTAATGGCCTTTGATTTGGATGAAAAACTCTTCTTTGGTTTCAATGTGCCAATTTTCTTCAATTTCGTGTGCCATTTTTGTTCTTTGTTTTGTTCTCTGAATTTCTTTTTCTTTCTTTCTTTTCTCTACTGAAATCAGAATGTATTGGAATAGATCTTCAATTTGAATGAGAGTGTCTTCAATGATTCTATAGTGCCAAGGCTCAATGGTGTGCCACTTGGTTCTTCCTTCTCTTTTTTTTCTTTTCTTTTCTCAAACTGTTTTCTGTTTTTTTTTTCTTCTGCTCTCAAACCTATTGATGGAGTCAACCTTCATTTGGAGCACTTCGGACCAGTTAACATCAGAGTTCGTATCAGAAAAAACAGAAGTAATATCAGCAACCTTGAGACATTTCTGCACTTGTTTAAACTTGATGATTTGCACTTCAATTTCAGAATTGTCCAAGTTGGTTTCAGATTTCTACATTTTATACTTCAGATTCTAGCTCCACGGCAGACTTATTGTAATGCTCTGATTTCTCAAGCAATTAGCATCACCTTTTAGTAGAGAATTTCAGCCCAACAATTTCAAGTTCCCTCCATGGCACAATCAATTTAAGTTGATACAAACTGTTTTTTTTTTCTTTTTGTTTTTGTCTCAGCTTCCGAATAACATCAGTACTTACAGCTTGCTTCCAGGTTCAGCTTGTATCATTCCACAGCCCTCAGATGCAGCACTCGGCAGCAACAAATTCAAGGCAGATTTCTTCAATTGTTAGCCACTCTTGCATTTAGTTTCAATTCTGCACAGCTGAATTATTTCTGCACTGACACAGATTTTTGCATCACTTCTAGATCTGTCCAGCTCCAATTATATTCAGCTACACTTCCTTATCAGAGCTAGCAGATTTTCTTCATAAGTAGCACACTGCCGTGAGCTTCAATTGGCTGATCAGCACCTTTGGCACTTCATCATAATTTCCTCCTGTTTCTCAGCTTCTTCACTGCCCAGATTGCACAACAGCTCTTCATGAATTTTCAGCACTTTGTAGCTCCCCTTGCATTCATTAAAATTTGTACAGCTGCAATTCAGATTCCAACTAAATGGCCGAACAGCTTCATTAGTTTCAAATTCAGCTTCCTAGCAAGTGGAGTTCTTTTGGGCAACAGATTTTTCTATCACATACCTTGCAGCTTACTCATTTCAGTTTATATCCTTGCAATTCAGCTTTACATACACAATTCTGATTTATCCAGCAAACAACAGCTGCATTCAGCTGTTGGCAATTTGTGTTCTGCTTCCTACAGCAAGGGACAGCTCCAATCCTTCTCAGATTTCACTCAATCTTTCTCAGTTCAGCTGCAAACTCAGAATTCTTCCTTAAATCTATATTCAGCAACTTTCCAGCTTGTTCAGCTCTGTTCAATCTTCATATTAGCTGCATCATGCAGCTGCAGTCCATCTTGACACAAGGTTTACTGATTTTGGTTGCAGAACAGCTGCCATTGAAATTCAGTTTAAAATTCCAGCTCAAATCAGTCCACTACACTTCATTCCTAATCTACACAGACTTTTCCTTCTCTTCATCTGTTTTTGGCACAGATTTGCTTGGCACAGCAGTTTGCAATTGCTCTTAACCACATCCTCTTGCTCATTTTCAGAATACAAATTCACTCACGTGGCACATGAAAAAAAAAAAAAAAAAAATTTTCCGAAATGATGATGATTTTTCTTTTTGACATGAAATACATCCAAAACTTTAGTCACTCCCCCACACTTAATCTTTGTCCGTCTCGGGCAAAATAACATTAGAAACATAGCAAACAACAAGTCCAAAGAAAAGTGGAGGTAAGAGTAAGAAATAAGTAGAGAAAAATGGAATGAACATGATTTTTGTCAATATTGATATGGAAAGGAAAACAAATGGATTAGCCTCTATAGATGTGATCCAATCATTGAAATATGATTTTGAAGGAACCTAAGCAAGTTCTAGAGCACAATGACATATGTGTATCACAAAAGTAAGGCTAAGTCTCACTAGGTAAAAATAATTCATCCCAAGTCCTCAATTAAGAATCTAAAGCAAGTAGTACTCAAGTATCCAAGATTTCATCCATTAGCTCAAACCCTAAGTCTTGACAATCAAATTTAATTTATTTTCAAAAGATTCTAAAATGCTATGGAGATAACCTAGAGGGATACTTTTATTTCTACTCATGCAAGAGTGCGAAAAGAAAAGACATGGTATTTACAACGACTATTTATTCAATTTACTCTAGAAAACATAAAAGTGAAAAATGCGATAAAAGAAAATGCAAGAAAGAAAAATCTCCCCTTTATTTCTGGTGGACGGAGTCGATCCAGAATAAGCCTCCATCGTGGTAGTGGAGGTGTCTTGGTGGCTGAGAGTGTTGGAACTCCCCCACACTTGAACTTTACAAAAAATTGCTCTGGTGGCCTAAGTCGATTCAGGTTCAAGAGCCATTCAAGGGATGGAGTGTTTTTAATTAAAGTCAGATCATCTCCTCCTTCTTGATGCCCTTCAGAAGTCCTTCCAGGAGGCTGAAGTCTGTTCAGTTGGAGTACCCACTCCTGAAGTCTTCTGGACCCTGCAAAAACATGTAATACCTCTCTCAAGCGTTCAGGGTCAGAAAGAAATGATATAAGTTCAATTTCTGCATGAAATAAATCCAAATCTGCATCATGTCCAATTAAATCAATTTGTGGTGCCTCAATAAAATTTTCAAAATCATTTTCTACAAAATTTGCATCCAGGAGCTCATCACAAATAAAGAAATCAAGTTCTGGCACATCAATAGAAATTTCACAATTATCTTCTACAAAGGATGTATCAAGCAAAGAGTCACAGCCAATCAAATCAATATCAGGTATTTCCAAAAGTTTTTCACATTCAACCTCAGCATAAGATATAGCAAGAGACTCATCAAAATAAATAACATCCATTTCAGGCACTTCTAAAAAGTTTTCACTATCCATACCCACAAAAGATGTATTGAGTGATTCATCATAAAAAACTACATCAATTATGGGTGCCTCTAAAATTATTTCGCTATCCATATTTATAAGGGATGTGTCAAGTAATGCATGATGATCAATAAAATCAATGTGTGGTACCTCTATTGGATTTTCACAAACAATTTCTACACAAGGTATATCAATGAACTCATCAGAATCAATAAAGTCATCCCTAGGTACCTCACTGCATTTTTCTGAAGAAAGAGGAGAAATACTTACCTGAGCGTGCTGGATAATACCTGGAGGTTCTACAAGGGTAGATGTGTCTGTGGTCTCCTCCTGGTTATGTTCAAGTTCCTCTTCAGCCTCAGGCTCTGGTGGACAATCAACTGGTGATCCTTGGGTGCTTGCTTCCACCAAGCAAGTCCCTACACTTTCTGGTTCATTCTCTAAATCTTGTGGTGGTCCCTGGGGCTCTGTGCAGTCCCCTACACCTATGGAATCATCTCCTCTGCATGCTTCTCCTGTAATATCTGCAACAACAGTGTCAGAAAAATTAGGACCATCAATAATGCTATCATCAGAAAATAAAAGTCTAGAATGGTCCCGTGGAGCTTCAACTTCTTCTTCTGGAGCTGAAAAACTTGAAAATGAATTTTGAGTAGGAATCTCCGGAGGGATGCATGCTGTAGGTGCCCAGACTTTAATGTATTCTTCTTCTTCTTCTTCTAAAATTGCAAGATCCATTAAAGAAAGATTTGGCCTTGCACTAGGGTCACCTTGAACTGATATAAAATCAACTCCGGGGCTCTCAGAATTAAAAGCAGCTTGAGAAGCTAATTGTTCTGATCTTTGGGCATTAATCTGATTCAGCTGATCAACTAATTTTCCCAAGTGTTCTTCGATGTCTTGCCGTCGTTGTTGTAAAATTTGCTCTTGTTGTAAAAAATTTTGTTGTTGTTGTAGGACTTGTTGCAACATCTCCATCATCCTTTGTTGTTGAGCCTCATCCCAATCAGGATTCTCAAAATCTCCTTGGTTATTGTGGAACCCCTGTTGGTCTTGAAATGGAAAATAGGGCTGCTGAAGTCCAGGAGGAGGTTGTGCATGCTGAAATGCAAACTGTTGGGGCTGCTCAAATGGATGAAATGACTGATTAAACTGCTGAATATTTGGTTCACAAGTTGGTGGAGATGGCTGAAAATTGTAGCTCTGAAAGTCTTGGATCTGAGGTTGAAATTGTGGTGATGAAAACTCAAATTGAGTGGGCTGAAAATTCTGATTTTGTTGTTGGAAATTCTGAAATGGTGGCTGCCCATGTTGAATTTGTGGCTGGAAATTGGGCTGAAATTGCTGAAATGAAGGCTGAAATGGTTGTGGTGGCTGAAATTGTTGACATGGTAGCTGAAATTGCTGAATTTGTTGATCGAAACTCTGAAATTGTGGCTGCCCTTCCTGAAATTGTTGGAAATTTGGTTGACTTGGCTGCTGAAATTGGAAGGGCTGACTTGGCTGACAATTAGGCTGAAAAAACTGATTTGGTTGTTGAAAATTTGTACAGGAATGTTGGAAATCTTGAATTGGTTGCTGATTTTGTTGGAATTGTTGACACGGCTGCTGGTAATTAGATGGAAACATTCTGAACTGGCAGTCCTGTCACAAAACAAACAAGAAAAATGGCAGCAACCGTATACAAAAATAAAACACAATAAAATAGAACCCAATGATATGTCCAAAAGTATACAAGCAAAAATCAATCAAATCAACTAGTTGCTTCCCCGGCAACGGCGCCAAAAATTTGACGGTCCCAAATTATACTAATTAATTTGTCACGAAATGTATGGGCTCATCAAATTTAAATATGAATGAATAACTGGATAAAAGCTGGAAACCCTTTTACAATCAAAATATGAAAATGTAATATAGGGGCCACAGGTCGTATTTTTCTCGGGGACTAGTTGTCGTGCTTGATTCGAACTTGTAGTTATGTGTCGTTTGTGAATTTGGGTTTCGAATGTGATTGGGTTTCAATTAGAAATGGAAATGAAATGAAAATAAAGGACTTAGCTAATAAGCCACACAAAATGATGGTAATAAACAACTCAGCCAATGGAAAACCCAATTCAACCAAGGCAACTTAACCGAAGTTGCAAAACAAATCTGATAGCACATCCAAATCAAATGCAAGCTATCTAAAAACAGTCCAATACAAAACCAATACCAAGCCTCACTTGATACAAGTTGTGGCAAGCAAATCAAGACAACTTATGTGCCAAATATGAACTACAATTCGGAAATGATCCAAGTTTGAATGCAACTGATTTCAATCACAACAGTTCACTAAAAGGTAGGTTGAATCTTGATACAAAGCAGTGCTTACATTGTCTTGATACATTTTGCAGAAAAATTCAGCAACCTTGGCACGCAAAGGATAAGAAAACTATATACCAATTTGACTCTAAACGCAGGGAATGGGCTGATCAAGTTGAGACTGATAATAGCATGAAATTAAGTGGACTGCAGATACAAGCTGATGCAATGGTTTACTAGCTAGCAACATCTCTATAGGCTGAAATCAAGATGCAAACTCAGCTGAAGAAATGCAGAAATGATACAACTCTGCTAACTGTAAAAATTGATGGAAAATTCAGGAACTACAACTTGAAATGCAGGTCAATGAAGCTGAGTTTCAGAAACTATGATGTGCAGAAATTGGGAACTGCTGAGTGGAGTTTAGTACGCAGAACAGGGACTGATTTGCAGGAAATTGAAAACCTATGATGTGCAGAATAATTGTATTGCAGAAATGAGTTGGATTGTGCAGAAATGGAAAGTCGCAGCAATGAAGATGCAAGAAATCACACTAAGTAACTACTTCCTAATGCACAAGAACTCCAACTCAGATCTTAGCTGATACAACTTCATCAGAATTAAACTTAAGATTTGCAGAATTGAAACCAAGAGGCAGAATGTAAGCTGAATGTGGCAGAAATGGAGATCACAGGCAGAAATTGAATTCGATTACTTGGAACTGAGACAAGCTATAATATAGCTTCAGAAGATAAAGCTAAATAGCTAGCTAGCTGCGAAATTCCAGAGCATGAGGTAAGGAACTGATACGCTGGGGTAACAATCTGATACGCAGCATAAAGAACTGAAAATTGCAGAAGAAAAACAGGGCAGACTTGACACGCACTGATTTAAGTGGAGAGCAAACTGAATTTTCGAGTTATCAAAGCTAAACAGAATTCAGGAATGAAACTAAAGTCTAGACAAACTTAAACCAACTAAATTAGCTCACTAAAAATGAAACAAATTGAGAAAGTCTGAAGCTGAATTGCATATTCTGGAGAAATCTGATACAAAGCTAATGGAATTGGCACGCAAGCAATTGACAAGGAAATAAGCTGAAATAAGATTCAATTGATCATTAACAAACTTCCTAAACTATTTGATTTGAAGAATTGAAACTAAATTACAGTTAAACAACTTAAGAACGTAAAGGGCAGTAACTGAAAAAGAAATTCAGAACAGAATTCGAGCAGAAATGAAATCTAAGCTACAAACATGAATTTAAATCAATTAATCTACTCCTCAATCTGTCACGAGCTCAAAATCTTCTTGGTCGTCAAGCAAGAGCCGGCTTCGAACCCCTAGGCACAGCAAATCAGTGGAATTAAGCTTCAATTCATCAAATCTGCTCAAACTACTTCAGCTGGGAGAATTCCAATCCAAATGCTTCAATCTTCGTTTGTGGAGCTGCGATGGTGATTTGGAAACAACCTAAGGTCACCTGAGAACCCCTACAAGTGCCTCAGATCATCGGAAATGGATTGTGGCGAAGATCTCAGTGCTCGGACCACAGAGATTGCGAAACCCTCAACAAGCTCTGTCCGGATGAAATTTGAGAAGAATTCTTGATCGATGCCTTCTTCCAAAGATTCAGATGATGAACTGCAGTTGGAATTGAGGGGTCGCGCCTCGAATTGAAGGAAAATTGAAGCAAAAACCAAAAACTATGAAGAACACGAAGTTTGCGGCGAAGACGCGACGAAGGAGAAGGCTGGGAAAAATTTCCTTAAGTAATTAAGAATGAACGGCTCTGATTGATTTGATGAAATCCAACGGCTGATCTTGCTCTGATTGAAGCCAAACTTTAATGATGATGATCTGGGGTCAAGATCTGCCTTGTGGTAGCTCGGATCCTCCAGATATGCAACGGATGGTCCAGATCAACTCTATCTGTGAATGGACGCTCTAGAGCCCTCCTTGCTTGATCCAACGGTTGATTTAGCTCCGATTGGGATGAAACCTTCAGATCTTGATCATAGAGCTTGATCAACCCTAACCCTAGCTCGGATTGCTTCAGATCATCCCGGATGGCTCAGATCTAGCCGCTCTTGAATCGGACGGCCCGGATTAATCGTAGGCTTGATAATTCGATCCGGTTCACATCCGACTCAAGTTTGACCCAGTATACCCTAGGTCCAGGATCCTTTCATGCCTACAAAAATATATCAGAAAATTAGTGGCCAAATAATCCAAAAATATGTAATTTTGCAATAAAGTCCAAAATAATAGAAAATCCTAAAACCTAGGGTAAAATCACAATTAAACAATAAAAACATGGATCAAACATGGATTTAAGCACTTAAAATAATCAATAAAATGGTGCTTATCAGTGACCGATCAGGTCACTCCCTAATCGATCAGGAGCCATCCTAATCGGTCAGGATGAGGAAAGTCACGACATTTGATCGGTCAGATTGACCGATCATTGTTCCTCACAGAACCCAACTGAACTCTCTATGATCATTCACCAGAACGATCAGAAACCTAGCAGAAGCCTTCTGTTCTCACCCTGATCGTTCACCAGAACGATCAGGAGCCGAACAGTAGCATTCTGTTCTCCCTCTGATTGTTCGCCAGAACGATCAGACTTCTTTGGATCGGTCACCAGACCGATCCACAACAAGGAGTTCGTGCCAACTCCCTGATCGGTCTCCAGACCGATCCAGCTCCCACCAAATCAGCCCTAAGTCCAAAGAACAGCCTTTCTTAGCCTTCTCTGACTCATTCTGGTCCCAGAGAATGAGCTCACGTGCCCTCTCCGACGAGTACACACAGTGCTCAGTCCCCCGGACCAAGACTCCATGCCCAGCTTCACTCACCGGGACTTCGTTCAACCTAGCTTTCCTCGCTAGGACCTGGCTTCACTGACCAGGGTTTCAGTCACCCGGCTTCACTCGCCAGGATTTCCATCACTTGGCTTCACTCACTCACCAGGACCCGACTCCACTCACCGGGGTTTCAGTCACCTGGCTTCACACACCAGGACCCGGCTTCACTCACAAGGGTTTCAATCACCCGGCTTCACTCACCAGGACCCAGCTTCACTCACCGGGGTTTCCGTAACCCGGCTTCACTCACCGGGAGTCGTGCCCAGTCCCCGACCAGGACTTAATCCAGACTCATCTCATTAACCTAAACATAAATCGGTGTCAACACTAAAACAACAATCAGGGTCAGACTGCATCAACAATCTCCCCATTTTTGTTGTTTGACAACCCGATTTTAAGTTTAGGTATTTGAAATCAATTATAACAAATTTCATTATCATTGGAGAATCAGAGTCCTCCCCTTACAATAGTTACACTCGTAATCATCCTAAACTTAACTAACCAAACTCTCCCCCTTTGTCAAACACCGAAAAGGGTGTAGACTGGTTGTTAAGTTTAAGATACCTCCCCCTCAACCTAGGGTTTTACCCAAAATAAACAGGATATGAATAATTTGAAGGCATATGAAAAGCATACGATAAAGATAAAGCAAGATAGGATAATCATATGCATCATATGAAACTATGAAAGTAAACATGGAATAGCAGTTATGAAATAGCAGTCATACATAAAATCCATCAGACAGTCAAATACATAACAAGTCATAGAATAATAGTCAGAATGAGAGTACATCAAACACAATCAATCCTGAGCTGGAGGGTCGTCAGACTGCATCGGGTCATATGATATGTCATCGACGGGTAGGAAGCTCCCCGGGGAAGTGCTGCTGGAGGGAGCATATCCAGGAAAGGTAGGCTGGTACGGATGACCAGCCACCCAAGCACGCCACTCCACAATCCACGCCTACTGCTTGGCATGCATCGTCGACACTCTGGACTGGATCACTGACTGAAAGACCTCCTGACTCGCACGCCACCCAGAGATATCCGACCGGATGGTCTGCTGACCGTCATGTAGCTGAGAAACCTCGGACTCTATCAAGTGTAGTCGGTGATCCACAGACTGCTCAAGCTCCGGAATCTGCCAGCGGAGATCCAGATCCGGCTCATACTCCTCCTGTGCTGCTGCGACGGGCGCCTCCTGATGTACAGCTGGAGCTGCTGGTACCTGAATATGGGCTGCCCGAGGTAGCTCCCCTAAACCCCTCCCATCCTTCCACTGAAGGCCCTGACCCTGAGGTCCGACAACAATGCCAGACTTAGCAAATACACATTTCCCAAGTCGGCAGTCTTGCCGAACCATGGGCATGGTCCTGCCCTTGGACACATCTATACCAACTGTCTGGAGCCAGTTAGTAATAATGTGCCCAAAAGGCATGTAGACGGTGCGACGGCTGGGCTCTCTGTAGTAGATAATGGACTCAAAGATACTCTGCATGATATCAAAGTCCAACTGACGATGCATCCCATAGAGCATCAGATAGTGGAAAGGGCGGATCTCAGAAAGGGGTTTTAAGGTAATGGGTAAAATGCAGTTGGTGATGATCTTGAATAGAACATAATCAATTGGAGAAAGGTGAAGGGCAGCAAAAGTAGGGAAATCAGGAGCCAGCTCATCAAGGCCATCTGGCCTAGGATGCCCAAAGAAATACTCATAGATGGAGTCTGAGGTGACTCCCACAAACGGAACTGTGAAAGGAGCTGGAATGGTAGGGAAGAAGGAAATGATATTGGGCGATCGACGAAAGCCTAGATTCTCAATGAAACTATCATAAGTAAAATCAATGTTTGTTTTGGCCACTCTGGTAGTGTAAGAATGAGTGCCAATAGTGGGAAAAAGATTGTTGTGGAATTTAGATACCAAATCTACATTGACCTCTCGTTCATGAAACAGGAAGGATTCCATATTATAGAACTCTATAATCTGTTTAACCGAGGGACAATTTTCGTACACAAAGGTCCTGTCCACGGTTCTATAGGGTAGAAATTTGAAGGAGGAGTTGAGGAATTTTTGTTCAAAATAGGCACTAAGAAATCGAGGACTACTCAAAGGTGGGTGTCTACGAGAGGGTGTAGAAGATGAAGGGCCTTTTCCCTTTGAGGTCCCCTCGGCAGGTTCTTTCCCTTTGGAAGACTTCCTGCAGTTGTTAATAGGTGACGGCAAAGGAAATTGAACAATTGAGGGTAAGGTTATAGCACAAATGAAGTTTGATCATATAAGGGTAATGCCACGGCAGGATCATGACAAACACAACAATTTTGATCAAATGAAAAGAGGGTCACGGCAAGAATGATGGAATGAATCAAGTGAACACAAAAATTTACAGGGTAAGGTTTGATCAGTGAAAAATTTGATCAGTGAAGTGTGATCAATAATCAATTGAAAATAAAGTTTGATCAGTGATGTTTAGGTCACGACAAGGTCACGACAAACACATCACAACAAGGTTAGCACAAAAAAAAACATGACTTATGAAGTAATCAGCAAGGTAAACCGGAAGAACAAAAAAATCTTACTTAGGTGCCATGAGATTAGTTGGAAACAAACTAGAAAGCTTGAAGAACTGAAGAACTGGCAGAACTTCGCGAGACCCTGGAGTTCACAGAGAGTGCACGCGCACTCAAGGATGAGCTCGCTGAAGGAACACAGATCTCGCCAAAGACTCAGGGCTCACGTGCAGGAAGAAGAGGAAAAGAGGGGACGCAAGAACTCGCAGGAAGAAGAGAGGATGCTCTCAAGTGCGATTTGCGCAGACTGAGGGTAGTCGGCTAGGGTTAAGGAATAAGGAGATGAAATTAATAGGTTGGTGGACCGATCCACCAACCAAAGTTAATGCGATAGATCGGATCACCGTTCGATCTAGGGGTACCCAGACCGATCAGGGAACCTCCTGATCGGTCTGGCTGGGTCCTGATCAGTTGGGTGACCGATCAGGGAAGCCCCTGATCGGTCTGCCGATCGATCCGGGAACAAACAGAGAGTTTTGAGACAGTTTTGTGAACCTTTAGTTCGGTCGGTGGATCGATCAGAAGGGTGGCCAGATCGGTCAGTGGACCGAACACATCCAAGACAGAAGATTTCTATTGATTGTCACAAAATTTCTTGATCGGTCATTATGACCGATCAGGCCAACTCCTGATCGGTCCAGTAACCGATCAGGGAGGTCCCTGATCGGTCTGTGGATCGATCAGGGACCAAACAGAATGAATTCTGTGAGCTCACTGATCGGTCTATGGACCGATCAGCCAACTCCTGATTGGTCTGCGGACCGATCAGATATCAGAGACTTTCTTATACGATTTTAGAAATCGTATTTTCAAACCTTCTCTCGAATTCTGATACGATCAGCTGGAGTTTATTGATCCTGGAGGTGTTCTCTTGACTAGAGTTTATACTCCAACAAGAATCAAGAAACCTTATGATTCACAACCTCTCCGTCGTGAAAACAAAAACCCAACCAAGTGAAGTAAAATGCAATCAGAGCATCCAACCAATTAGAAACAAGTTTGTATCAAAATAAGTCTCCAATCAAGTTTCTTTGATTGGAATGTCCAAGTATTATCATGGATCCAAATACACATGTATTATGCATTGGTTTTCCCCATACTTGGTCAACTTAATAATTTTTGTCTCGTCAACCTAATTTCTCAAGAGATGCATTAACATTTTGAGTAATTAGGTTGATCCTAGCATTTCACCCCATTTCTAGCATACAAAAATATTTTGTTAAACCTTATAGTTTGTGTGAGATGTCCCCAAGTTGCCCAATGATTGTTGCCCAACAATTTGAAATGATCATGAAGGGTTTTGTTTTCTTCTCAATCCTATGAAGCACGACACATTCCCAACTCCCTTCGCAAGAAACTAAATTCATTCTCGGGGAGTGGTTTAGTGAAAATGTCTGCTAGGTTCGATTTTGACTCTACATGTGAGAGTACAATATCTCCTCTAGCAATATGATCCCTAATGAAGTGGTGGCGTACTTCAATGTGCTTGGTCCTGGAATGATGGACTGGATTTTTTGTAAGGTTTATTGTGCTTATATTGTCACACTACACTTGCACACCCTTGTAGGTTAATCCATAGTCCTCTAGTGTGTGAATCATCCACAACACTTGCGATACACTCTCTCCCATGGCGATATATTCTGCCTCGGTCGTGGAGCGAGCAACATAATGTTGCTTCCGACATGACCAACTTACTAACGATGATCCTAAGAATTGGCAACCCCCACCTGTGCTCTTCCGATCCAACTTGCACTCAGCATAGTCGGAATCGGTGTAGCCAATTAAGTCAAATGACTCGGTACGGGGGTACCAAAGACCGACTCCAATCGTACCCTTAAGGTATCTCAAAATTCTCTTGACGGTGATCAAGTGAGATTCCTTGGCATAGACTTGGTACCTAGCGCACATACCCACAGCAAAAAGAATATCAAGTCTACTAGCTGTGAGGTATAGCAAACTACTATCATGCCTCGATATTGGGTTAGGTCAACAAGCTTCCCACTCTCATCATTGTCTAATCTTGTGTTTGTCGCCATGGGAGTGGTTACCTCTTTAGAGTCACTCATATTAAATTTTCTGAGCATCTCTTGAGTGTATTTGGATTGGTGCACATGGATTCCATCTCGAGTTTGTTTGATTTCGAGTCCAAGGAAGAAGGTCAATTCTCCCACTAGACTTATCTCAAATTCACTCTCCATGTGTCCAATAAACTCATTCAAATAGCCCTTATTGTTGGAGCCACAAATTATGTCATCGACATATACTTGGGCTACAAATATGTTGTCACCATCTCTTCGTAGAAATAGTGTAGGGAATATTTGTCCTCTCACGAAGCTTTTTTAATAAGAAATGTCGACAACCGTTCATACCAAGCACGAGGTGCTTGTTTAAGGCCGTAAAGTGCCTTCTTGAGCTTGAACACGTGGTTTGGAAATTCGGAATTTTCAAACCCCGGAGGTTGTTTGACATAGACCTCTTCTCTTATGAAACCATTTAGGAAGGCCGATTTGACATCCATCTGATAGAGTTTGAAACCTCTATATGCTGCAAATGCAAGCATCAATCGAATGGATTCTAATCGTGTTGGTGCAGAAGGCACCCAAGTCAAACCTGTGTTTCGATATTGGCAAAAGTGTTCAAAAGTTAAGGGTTAGTTGTTGTCTAACAAGTTTCTTGAGTGTACAGGAAAAGCCCTAGCGAAGGAATGCTAGGCACTGGCGAAGGACTGCCAGACAGGAAAATCCCTAGCAAAGGACTGCTAGGCTCTGGCGAAGGACTGCCAGAATGGACAAGCCCTAGCGAAGGAATGCTAGGCACTGGCGAAGGGCTGCCAGAAGAAAAGACCTAGCGAAGGACTGCTAGGCACCAAGCGAAGGGCTGCGTGGTACTCAAGACCTGGCGAAGGGCTGCCAGGCAAAAGTCCAACTGGAGGAGCCGGTTGGCACCAGGTAAATTCTCCCGAGAGGAGTAGGTGAGGACGCGTTCCCCTTGAGGGAACATTAGGCGTCGGTTCGACCTAGGGCTCCATTTTGGAGACCAAAGTCAGAACCAAGACAGCTGAGGCTGTATAAATTAAATTAAATATTTGTTTTATTATGTTTTGGACTAACCCTGAAAGCAGGACCGAAGGAACGTGTGTCTGCAGCTCAGAATGCCTCAAAGGAAAGAGGCAACTGCTGACCAGGGCGCCCGGAGTGTCCCGGGGCCCCCATGGTGAACACAAAACACAAAGAAAGCAAATGAACCTCGACAGTACATTCTGAGGGCGCCCCCGCTGTCCCGGGCACCCCCATGGCAAACAAACTGAAGAGTTAAGCTGCTGCCACGTCTGCACTGCGCACCCAGGGCGCCCCCAGCGCCCAGGGCGCCCCCAGCCTTACCAAGGAGAGCTCAGCGCTGCGGATAAGGTTTGGCCGGGTCAACCAGGGCGCCCCCAGCGTCCAGGGCGCCCCAGTCAAGGCCTTATCCCGAGGATTAACCAAACGCTCTGACGACCGCGCTCTGCTCCGGAAACTTCCCGACTCAAGAACGAAGCGCCGTCAACCTCCCACTGCACCGAAACTCGATCTACACCGGGAGTTGGTAAAACAAAGTGTATATTTCTATTTACAGTAATTTTGTAATCTCACTTTGTAACCGTTTTGCGCACTATAGAATTGCCCAAAGTAAACGGTCAACGACCGTGGGCCTTGGAGTAGGAGTCGACCCAGGTTCCGAACCAAGTAAAACCTTGGTGTTTGCGTTGTTTGATTTTATTCCGCCGCGCACTTACTCTTTCTTTTAAATCCGAACATTTTCCGATATTCACCCCCCCCTCTATCGGTCTTTCTCGATCCAACAAGTGGTATCAGAGCGGGGAATTCAAACTTGGTGCAACCACCAGTTTGAAAATTTTTCGGATTTCTTTCGTTTTCTCTCTCATTTTTTTTAAATATTTTCGTTCGAGTTTTTCTTTCAAGGTTGGTGCAACACCCCTTGAAATTTGTTTTTTTTCCCGCACTACTAATCCAAGACCAAGTCTTGGAATATTTTCGTTGTTTTTGTTGTTTGCTATTTCAGTAACAAATGGTCATCCAAGAAGGTTTTAGCACCGCCAGACCTCCACTTTTCAGTGGAGAAGACTTTCCTTACTGGAAAAGTCGAATGGAGGTCCACCTGAAAACTCAGGTGGATATGTGGATAATCATCCAGTCTGGACTGATGATTCCCACAAATGCTGAAGGCGTACCACAAAACTACTCAGAGTGGGACACTGCCCTTAAACGCAAAATTGAAGCTGACGCCAAAGCAACCCAGACTCTCCAATGCGGACTAACGAAAGAAGAGCTGAACCGCGTAGGCCCCTTCAACAGTGCAAAGGAGCTATGGGCTAAACTGATTGAGCTCCACGAAGGAACTTCAGATACGAGGATCAGCAAACGGGACCTGCTACTGAACAAGCTCTTCACTATCAAAATGGCAGATAACGAGACAGCAGCCCAGCTCCACGCCAGAATCCAGAAACTGATGAACGGTCTTCACGCAATAGGTCACCAGGTTCAAAACCGTGATCTTATAAGGTATGCCCTAAACGCGTTCCCTAGGACCACCTTGTGGGCATCTATGGTAGATGCATACAAGGTCTCTAGGGATCTTTCAAAAATTAAGTTAGATGAGTTATTTTCTGAACTTGAGCTGCATGAACAGACTAACTGCAATTTGGTCGAGAAAAGTATAGCTTTCTTTGCAGGGAAAACAGGAAAGATGTCCAAGAAGAAAACTCAAGTTGAACCTGAATCTACCTCAGATTCAGAAACAGAAGATCAATCTGAACTGGTCCGGCTAGCTCGAAGCTACTACAAAAAGTTGAAGAACCAAACCAACACACGGAGAACAAGCCGAAGAAAGGACGGACAAGCTGAACCGGCAACTGACAAACAAAAGCCCAACGTAACCTGCTACGAATGCAAGAAGAAGGGCCACTACAAGACTGAATGTCCAAGTCTAAAGGAGTCCAAAAAGACCAGAAAGAAGAAGGCACTCCAAGCAACCTGGGACGAGTCTTCCTCAAAGAAGAAGAAGAAGCACCCCAGTCCAATCTTCTAGCCCTGACCGCTTCGGATCAAATCGAGACTGACTCAGACTCGGACCGGGATGACGGCAAGCTGACATTCTCCGACGACGGCGAAATAAGGGTAACGGGTTTTTCAAAATTGCAATTGAATTCGCTTATTTCCTATCTATCCCGAGATTTGGCGAAAGCCAAACTCCGAATCGAGTCCCTCCGACAGGAAGTAAAACTCCTGAAAGAGGGAGCTGATTCTAAATCCTTAACTGAGAAAATTCAGGAAGGAACCCCTGATCAAGTTGAAAAACTTGAATCAGAGAATTCCTCCCTGAAAACTCAAGTTAAGGACTTAAGAACAGCTTTAGAATGATTCACTTCTGGTTCCAAGAATCTTGATATGATTCTGGGAAAACAGAAGTCTGTTCTAAACCGATCCGGACTTGGCTATAAAACCAAATCTCGGCAAAGATCTTACTTTGCTGTACTGAACCAGTCAAGACCTAAGGTTCAGGCATGGGTGCCAAAACTGTGCCTGACTAAACCAACTGGTTCAAATCAATTTTAGATCCCCAAGGACAAGATTCACATCTTGCCTAACCCATACAGAGGCTTTAGTCCAGGGGGAGCCAAAATCAAAACAATTTTTATAATTAGATAATTTTTTTAATTGATTGATTGTTTGTTTATTTAATTTTTTGCAAATTGCCATGCTTAGATTTAAGGAATACTTAGATTTAAGGACTAAATTACTTGAAACTTGAAAATATAGTATTGGGAGGAGGTGAGATGATAGTACGTTGGGGAAACCAACTCTAATAAGATCAAGTCTACTTGGTCTCTTTAGACTGGTGAAACCAGCCGAAGCTACCGATCCAAGACCCAAGCTAGTTAGACCAGAAAATGACTTAATTTAATTTGAAAATGAAATTTCATTAAAAGGCTTTGTCAAGGAAAGGGTGGATGATCCCATAAGGCTACGGCCAAAGAAGGCCTAGTGCCTCGCCAAGACCTGGAAGCCAATTTCTGAAATTCAAATTCAAATTATCTTTTGTCAAATTCGAATCTAACTCAAATTTCAAATAATTATAGATTCTAATCTGTTTTCAAAACTTCTATTTTTCAAACTTATTATCTTTTTGAAAAACACTTAATCTGTTTTCAAAATTTCTTTTTTTTTCAAATCTGTTATCAAAATTAAATAACTTTTTCGAAAATAAATTGAAATTCCTTTTCAAAACTAATTTCTACCCTCAAACCTGTCTCACAAAAACCTTAAGGTTAACGTGATTGAAAACCCTAGACTGGGGTGAGACAGACTAGGAAGTGAAACTCAATTTAAGCTATCCCTATCTTAAATTGGATCCAAATCATCAAAAATTCTTTATGTGTAGGAACATAAAGATTTGGACCAATGGATGTTAGATAGCGGATGCTCCAGACATATGACTGGGGACAAATTGAAGTTCACCAAACTCAAGTTCAAAAACCTGGGCTCAGTGGCATTTGGTAACAATGCTACACTCAAGGTAATTGGGTCAGGTAATATTGAACTTAAATCCAATTTCATTATTAAGAAAGTTCTATTGGTGGAAAACTTCAATTTTAACTTACTTAGCATAAGTCAGTTATGTGACTCTAGTTATTTAGTTACTTTCAACAATTCTAATTGCCTGATTAGAAATGCACAAGACTCAGAAATCATGCTTAAGGGCACTAGGAAAAACAATGTATACACTATAAATCTTCCCCTTATACCCAAATGCATGTTAACACAGTTAGAACAATCAAAACTCTGGCATAGGAGATTAGGTCATTCCAATCTAAGAACTATCTCAAAAATTACCCAACTTGGCTTAGTCAAAGGTGTCCCCAAAATTAAGAATAATGAAAACCTAATATGTGAATCCTATAATCAAGGCAAACAAACCAAGTCTAGTCACAAATTGATCCAATCTGATCAAACCCAAACCACACTTGAGCTCCTACACCTTGACCTATTTGATTCACATGGAGCCAAGTCACTAAGTGGAAACCGATACTGCTTAGTGATAATTGATGACTACTCTAGGTTCACCTGGGTCAGGTTTCTAAAGACCAAAGATGAAACCCTGAACCTATTTAACAACTTTTGTAAATTGATTGAAAATCAAAATGATACCAAAATCAAAAGACTTAGGTCTGACCACGGGGGAGAATTCGAGAATCAAAGATTCGAAGAATTCTGCAAAATAAATGGATATAAACACGAATTTTCGTGTCCTAGAACCCCCCAACAAAATGGCATAGTAGAAAGGAAGAATAGAACCCTACAGGAAGCTGCTAGGGCTATGCTCAATGAATTTGACCTACCTAACCACTATTGGGCAGAAGCAATTAGCACAGCTTGCTATATCCAAAATAGGATTCTGCTTAATAAAAGGTTAAATAAAACACCCTATGAACTTTACTACCATAGACTTCCAAACCTACACTATCTTAGAGTCTTTGGATGCAAAGTCCATATTCTTAATACCAAAGACTATCTTGGAAAATTCCAATCCAAGTCAAACCCAGGTATCTTTTTAGGGTACTCTACAACAAATAGAGCTTATAGAGTCTACAACAAAATAACTAAGAAAATTGAAGAAACAACCAACTTAATATTTGATGAAGAAACTAACCCAAAATCTGATAATTCTGACTTAGCTTCACCAAATACTGATCAAGAAGATAACTCTGAAACCCTAACTGAACCCTTTAATGACTTAACAATTGAACCTACTTCTGAATCAGTTGAACCAACCAATGAACCCAGAATTGAACCTATTGGACCAGCTGGACCTGAAGCTGAGCCAAGTACTAGAAAAACCAAGAAACCCAGACTCAGTCACCCAACTGACCAAATTGTAGGTGATCCAACCTTAGGAGTCAGAACTAGAGCTTCCTATAGAAATCTTAGTCAAATAGCCATGATTTCAAAGATTGAACCTAAGACTATTGAGGAAGCCCTACCTGATCCTGACTGGATCTTAGCCATGCAAGAAGAGTTAGCCCAATTTGAGAGAAACCAAGTCTGGGAGTTAGTACCTAAACCTAAGGGCAAATCCGTAATTGACACTAAGTGGGTATTTAGGAATAAGTTAAACGATCAAGGTGAAATAATCCGAAATAAAGCCCGCTTAGTAGCTAAGGGATTCAGCCAAGTAGAAGGGTTGGATTATGATGAAACCTACGCCCCTGTAGCTAGACTTGAGTCTATTAGGATGTTACTAGCCTTTGCATCCCATAAAGGATTTAAATTATACCAAATGGATGTAAAGTCAGCCTTCTTAAATGGGCTTATTAAGGAAGAAGTTTATGTAGGACAACCCCCAGGATTTGAGGATATAGAAAAACCCGATCATATCTACAAACTTAGTAAAGCCCTTTATGGACTAAAACAAGCACCCAGGGCCTGGTATGAAAGATTATCCAATTACCTGATCTCTAAAGAATTCAAACAAGGTCAAATTGACACAACCTTGTTTGTTAAAATTTTAGAAAAGGATATATTTGTTGCCCAAATTTACGTAGATGATATAATATTTGGATCAACTAATTCTAAATTTCTAAAAGAATTTGTAACAATTATGGAAAGTGAGTTTGAAATGAGTTTAGTTGGGGAACTCAACTTTTTCCTAGGGTTACAAATCAAACAAACTAAGGATGGAAATTATGTACATCAATCTAAATATGCTAAAGAACTAATTAAGAAATTTAAAATGGATAACTCTAAAAGTATAAGTACCCCAATGGCCACAAATGTAAAAGTAGATAGTGACCCTGAGGGTAAACCAGTAGACCTAAAACTTTATAGAAGTATGATAGGAAGTCTACTGTACCTTACAGCCAGCAGACCTGATATACTTTTTTCAGTAGGAATGTGTGCTAGGTACCAAACCTGTGCTAAGGAAACTCACTTAGCAGCCCTAAAAAGAGTTTTAAGATACATTAAGGGCACCCTAAATGTAGGGATTTGGTACCCTAGGACCTCATCCTTTAAGTTATCAAGATACTCTGATTCTGACTATGCTGGTTGTAAATTAGATAGAAAAAGTACAAGTGGAAGCTGTCAACTTTTAGGAAACAGCTTAGTAAGTTGGTGCAGTAGAAAGCAACACTGTGTTGCTTTATCAACAACTGAAGCTGAATATGTAGCCTTAGGAGAGTGTGTAGCTCAACTCCTATGGATGATGCATACTCTTAAGGACTTTCAGCTAGACTACAATCAGACCCAAGTCAATATTGACAATATTAGCTCAATTAACTTAACCAAAAACCCAATACAACATTCTAGAACCAAACACATAGAAGTAAAACATCACTTTGTAAGAGATCACGTAGCTAGGGGTGAAATAGTCCTTAAGCATGTAGACTCCAAGTCCAACCTAGCTGACATATTCACTAAACCCCTACCTGAATCTGAGTTTAGCTCACTAAGAAGGCAGTTAGGGTTGTGCTTAGTAGAATAGAATCATTTGGTTTTTGTTTTAAAATGTTTTAAATTGATTTTAAAATGTCTTAAATTGATCTTAAAATGTCTTAATTGATTTTAAAATGTTTTTGTTAAAAATGTTACTTTGACTTTAAAAAGTTTTTTCTTCAGTTTTAAAATTTTTTTCCTTGACTTAGTTTTATTTCAAAAATTACCCCCTTCAAAACTAAGGTTTTTTTTCGAAATGGACTTAGCCTAGGCTCTAACCCTAGAACTGCATGCACCTATAGATCTAGAAGCCAGCATCTCACAAGCACCTTAGGGTACTTTGATTGATAACCTAGAAAGGGTTGAGATGCTTAGGTCTCTGCCTTAACTCAAGATGCTTTAAGTCAGTGCATCTGCAGTAGTTAGGGCACTAAATACAAACTGAACAGCAATCAGGTTAAGTGTCAAGTTTAGACAATCTAACTTGAACAGCTCACTTAACTTGACTAACCCTAGCAAAAGCTACTGTTTATAACAGTTAGTAAGTAGCTAATTGGGTTAGACAGGTCCCTAAAGATTTAACCAGACTTAGGTCCTAATTCGATTCAGTACAGCAAATGCTTTATTTAATTATTGCAAATATCTTTTTGTGCATTTTTTGATATATGTCAAAGGGGGAGAGTTGGAAAGGAAACAGGGAACAAAAATGTTTTTCCAAATTTTTTTTACCATGTTTTCCTTACTCAAAAAGTTTTAAACTCAAAGTTAGAAATTCAAAGCGTAAATTTATCCTTTAAAAATTTCTAACTCTGAATTATTTCTAAGCTTAATTTATTTGCTTAAAATTCTTTTTGCTCTGAATTGCTATTAATGTTTGCTTAAAATATTCTTTGAAAAGTTGTCTAAGTCTGAAAAAGTTTTCCAAGTCTTTCAAAGTATGAATTTTTAAAAGCCTGAATTTTTTTTTTTGTGCTTAAAAACAAGAGTTTTCAAAAACTGAAAAAGTCTAAGTCTAAAAAGTTTTCCTAAACTCAAAATTTGCTAAAATATGAAAACTTCTTCAAACTTAGAACATTTTTTGAAAAACTCAGCCAATACTTAAAAAGTTTTTTCTATAATAAAATTATCTAAGTATTTAAACTCAAACCACCTACTTTTGAAAAACCTAGGGGGAGATTACTTCCAGGGGGAGGGAATCTAACATAGGATTTCAATTTCAGCATTTTTTCCTTAACTTTTTGAACTAGGTTGCCATATATCAAAAAGGGGGAGATTGTTGGTGCAGAAGGCACCCAAGTCAAACCTGTGTTTCGATATTGGCAAAAGGGTTCAAAAGTTAAGGGTTAGTTGTTGTCTAACAAGTTTCTTAAGTGTACAGGAAAAGCCCTAGCGAAGGAATGCTAGGCACTAGCGAAGGACTGCCAGACAGGAAAAGCCCTAGCAAAGGACTGCTAGGCTCTGGCGAAGGACTGCCAGAATGGACAAGCCCTAGCGAAGGAATGCTAGGCACTGGCGAAGGGCTGCCAGAAGAAAAGACCTAGCGAAGGACTGCTAGGCACCAAGCGAAGGGTTGCGTGGTACTCAAGACCTGGCGAAGGGCTGCCAGGCAAAAGTCCAACTGGAGGAGCCGGTTGGCACCAGGTAAATTCTCCCGAGAGGAGTAGGTGAGGACGTGTTCCCCTTGAGGGAACATTAGGCGTCGGTTCGACCTAGGGCTCCATTTTGGAGACCAAAGTCAGAACCAAGACAGCTGAGGCTGTATAAATTAAATTAAATATTTGTTTTATTGTGTTTTGGACTAACCCTGGAAGCAGGACCGAAGGAACGTGTGTCTGCAGCTCAGAATGCCTTAAAGGAAAGAGGCAACTGCTGACCAAGGCGCCCGGAGTGTCCCGGGCGTCCCCATGGTGAACACAAAACACAAAGAAAGCAAATGAACCTCGACAGTACATTCTGAGGGCGCCCCCGCTGTCCTGGGCACCCCCATGGCAAACAAACTAAAGAGTTAAGCTGCTGCCACGTCTGCACTGCGCACCCAGGGCGCCCCCGCTGTCCCGGGCGCCCCCAGCGCCCAGGGCGCCCCCAGCCTTACCAAGGAGAGCTCAGCGCTGTGGATAAGGTTTGGCCGGGTCAACCAGAGCGCCCCCAGTGTCCAGGGCGCCCCAGTCAAGGCCTTATCCCGAGGATTAAGGGCTAAGACCTTGACCGCGCCTCTTGCGGATCAAAAGCCACGTGGGGGGGGGGGGGCGCCCCCAGGCACTATAAAAAGGGCCCTAGACCCTACTCTTCAACACACTGCTTTCATTCAACGTATCCAAACGCTCTGACGACCGCGCTCTGCTTCGGAAACTTCCCGACTCAAGAACGAAGCGCCGTCAACCTCCCACTGCACCGAAACTCGATCTACACCGGGAGTTGGTAAAACAAAGTGTATATTTCTATTTACAGTAATTTTGTAATCTCACTTTGTAACCGTTTTGCGCACTATAGAATTGCCCAAAGTAAACGGTCAACGACCGTGGGCCTTGGAGTAGGAGTCGACCCAGGCTCCGAACCAAGTAAAACCTTGGTGTTTGCGTTGTTTGATTTTATTCCGCCGCGCACTTACTCTTTCTTTTAAATCCAAACATTTTCTGATATTCACCCCCCCCCTCTATCGGTCTTTCTCGATCCAACAAATCATTCCACGGGAGCATAGGTCTCATCATAATCTAGGCCTTCAACTTGACTATAGCCCTTGGCTACCAAGCGTGCCTTGTTTCTTACAATTTCTCCCTTATGGTTCACCTTATTTTTGAAGACCCATTTAGTTCCAATAATGGTGGTCTTCTTAGGTCTAGGGACTAAGTCTCAAACTTGGCTTCTCTCAAATTGACCTAATTCGTCTTACATAGCAATGATCCAATCGGGATCATGCAATGCCTCGTCAATTTTCCTAAGGTCAATTTCTGAAATTAAGGCAACCTCATTAGCCTCATTCCTAAAGAATGATCTAGTTCTAACCCCATGATGGATATCTCCAACAATTTGGTCTTGGAGATGACTAGAGGCTAACCTAGTTTGCCTTGGTGTTGGAGGTGCTTCTTGGATGGTGTCATTAGACATAGGCTCAGCCTCAGGGTCCGGCTGAGCTTCATGTTGTCTAGGCTCACCGTCATTAGATTCATCAGCACCATCTCCAACACTCGGACTTGTTAGTGATATGAGAGAAGTGTCCTAAGGCAATCGCCTTATGATTGTAAACATTTATTTTAATAAATGATAATTCACTATTTGAGTATACATGTTTGTGTATTTGATTGGGATCTTAAACTCATCTACTGAATGTCCGCAATACAATTCACAGCATAAGAGAATTTGTGATGGGATCACAACTAGTGATTATCTCTAAATGTGCAATTGTGAAGTATTGAAAATATCCCTAGTCGATGAATTGATAAATATGGACACTATCAATTCTATTGAGACCAGCATGGGTTATTCTCTAATCAGCTGATTCTCACTGGCTGGTGACATTGGGATGTCCGGAGATAAACATGGATGCTAGTTAAGGGAACTAGTTCATTGGAGTGACTAGCTGTAAAACTTCATATGGTAATCTATAAAGATATGTCACTGAAGTTATTACTGCAGCTTAAGTGCGATGTTCCTTTGACTTGCGGTGTTCAAGTCATCTTGGTCATGGAGACTTATACTTTAACATCTTAAGCAAGCATCTCCAAGGAGGTGTGGACCCAAGATGATTGGGTATAAGCCGAAGTACCCGAAGATGTTTGAACAGCCTACAAAGGATTCACCACTCCTTGCGAGGAGATGTATACCCAGGCCTATCGTCGAATTGTTACTCAAAGCCTCTGGCCAGAGCATATCATGTTTAGAGTGCGAGTCTCTTAAATACATGAGAGTAATTAGAAATCCAAAGGACGAGAAAGACATTACTTGGGCTAGGTGTGACGTAGTCAGCCTAGTGGGGACTGACACAAATAGACCGTGTCCTGAACCAAGTGGGTATAAGATGGTGAAGGGAATGGGGCACGATTCATTAGAGCTGCTGAAGGGTTTCGGAATTACTTCTGAGGTCAAACCGTTGATCTTTCGATTAATTGGGGGTCATGATGTACTACTAGGTGCCACTCATGACCGTTCTATAATTGGTTAATTATAGACGGCCAACATAAATCGAAAGCCTATTTAGTCACACGCACTACGAGTAATCCGAGGGATTTAAAACGAGTTGAAAATTAGATTTTCCAATCAAGAGAAATAAGTCGAATCTGAGTTAATCAGAGGCGCAACGGAAACTTAAAATGGCTAAGTCTTTTGAAGGCTTATCGGGCGAATTAAATGAGTTTAATTCGTGATCGGTTTGGCTCGGTTTGGCCGGCCAAAGAGGGTGTTAACCCCCTTTGGTTTGGCCAGCCACAACAAGGGGAAGAAACCAATTTATTTGGTTTAATTAATAAAATAAATCTAGCGCGATTTATTTTATAAATTATGGATAAATAAATTTGTATAAAGAAATTTATATAAATAAATTTATAGAAATTTATTCTTTTTATGGAAATTAAAATGATCCATGGAGTAGTTTATTTTAATTTTATAAAATCAATTATGAATTGATTTTTTCATAATAAGAAAGTTTATAAATTTCTTATAAAATTTATTCCATAATTAAAGGAGAGAAGTATTTGTTTTATTATGAAGTTAGTTATAATAAAACTAGGCATAACGGAATTATTCATAAGAAAGATTATAAGATAAATTTCTTATGAAAATTAAATCGGTTAATTTCGTTAAGAGAGAGACTTGGCAAGGGAGAAGCAACTATATAAGGAACCAAAGGCAAGCCTTGAATTCCCAATCAATTAATCAAGAGATTAGTTGCTCTCTCTCTCTCTACACGCCTCTCTCACTCTAGGGCCGGCTCTCTCTCATCCCCTAGGGCCGGCGCAACTCCCAAGGTGGGCGTGAGCTTCATCCACCAAGACGACCTCAGAGAAGAAGAAGCGGATCACTTCTCCTTCCTTCTCGGAATTTAGATTCCGTCTCTTGGTGGTTAGTTTCCTTTCTTCTCTCTTGATCTTTTAGTTGTGCCTTTAGAGAATCTAGTAGTTCTCGTCGGCACAAAACTCGTGGCTTTGCGAAGTCATCCCGAAGAGAACTCGGCGTGGACGCGAATAGAGGTGAAGCTTCCAAGGGACGCTACGGTTGGATCTCGTCCCTTTTCTTCGAGTTACGCGAGGTACAAAGTAAATTAGTTTACTTTTCCGCAAAGTTTTAATTTATGATCATGTCCACAGATCATAAGGTAGCATACTAGATACGTGGTTAAAAATAATTTAAGAAATTATTTTATGCTAATTCTTCCGCTGCACGTAAAAATTTAAAATTTTACGAACCCGTATCCTTGTCAACATGCACCCGGTCCCAACAGTGGTATCAGAGCCGGTTAGTGTTTGACATAATCATAAAATTATTTTGCGAAAAACTTTGTCATAATCTCAATTTTGAAAAAAAAAAATTTCAATTATGGAAACATTCCAATTATAATAAATTTTAGATTTAGGAATTTCTAAGTTTGGAAATCCTCATGAAATTTCGTAAACTTTTGAAATATCCTAGTTTCTAAAAATTTTATAATAATTGTGAAAACTTCCCATCTTTGGAAATTTTCTATTTTAGAAATTTTCCAACTTTGGAAATATGTAAGTTTTCTTTGTACCAGAAACTTACAATTATTCTGAAAACCTATTATGAAATCTCGCAATTTTGGGCACTTTCTTTTAAGAAAGTCTAGACAAATTTATGGATAATTAATTGACAATTAAATTTGAATTAGTTTTTAAATTGACAACAAAATTCTTTATTTTGGATTGAGCCTCGGGGAGCCGTCCAATTTAAAGTTAGTTGTTGTAATTTAATTTCCCAATTTTAAATGAAATTGTCATGTTTAATTTGGTTGCGCTTCCGAAGAGGACCAAATTGGATTTACGACAAATTACTTTTCTTTGGGTATCTGAGCCTCGGGGAGCCACCCTTAGAAAATGATTTGTTGTAATTAATTAAATCCATGAATAAAATATGATTTAAGAGGTGATGCTCTTACATATTGTTGTCTCCAAAATTAATTAGGAAATGGTTTCCTATAGAGTTTTCTTAAAAGAGATTTTCATGAAAATAATATGTCGTTGAATTAAGGGAATTGTCTCTTAATTTAATAAGATTTGATTTAGAGAAATCAAAGTTTTAAACATATTATTTCCGAAATTGATTATGACAATTTAGGAAATTGTTTCCCAAAATAATTCCTTTAATAAAGTATGAAACTAGAATTAGGAAATCCGGTTCCTAATTCAAATTATGGGACTTGATAAATTAAGTCACATACATACTTTATTAAGGAAATCGTTAGTCATGACATAATGTCATGAATGTGCTTAGAAAAGAAAGGATGAGACCCAAAACCCCTTACAAAATATTAAGGCAAACACCTTCCATTAATATGGTTAGAATCGGAGTTTTGTTTCTCGTTTGGGTTTATGGACACATCCATGCCCGGCTTGAACCTCAACATGTTCAAACCATGGAATTAGTTTATGAATAATATAGTTAGAGTCAGAGGTCAATCCTTAGTTTTGGTTGTTGGACACATCCAAGCCTGACTAAACGGTTGAATGAGCTCCAACCATATTAAAACTATTTCTTGATTAATGGATCAGCCTTAAGCTTGGAGCATCGATTTGTTGTGTCACAGCCAAGGTCGATGTAAAGAGAGGTGCAGTTGGGTGCTATGTATAATGTTGCATACTTGTTAATGAGTTAACAACCCAATGATTTATGCAAATATTCAATTAGTTGATAGCATAAAGTGATAGTTACATATATGTGATATGTAATCGGTATAATTACCTACCTTCATAGCTAAGAATAACTTGATAGCCATAGCCATGGTGGTTCTTGTCTATGGTTGGATATCAACCTATTTGGAGATGTTCCTACGATCTCCCGAATTGATAAAAAGGGTTATTCAATTTGAAAAATAAATAGGATTTTTTAATTAATGTATATTGATACATTCTTTAATCATTCTTCTCACATAAACTCAATTTGTATTTCTAGGTTAATCACTCGATCATGTCTTCTCTAAACTTGCGTTCCATTTTTGACACCAATAAACTGACCGGGCCGAACTTCATGGACTGGCTTCGAAACCTGAGGATAGTCCTCAAGGCAGAGAAGCTTGCCTATGTCCTTGAAGATCAACTTCCCAACCATCCTCCAGAAGGTGCAACTCCATACCAGCTAGTGGCCTATCAGAAACATGTGACCGATTCTGAACTTGCGAGTTGCATCATGCTAGCCTCTATGGTACCTAAGCTGCAAAAGCAGCATGAGCATATGGATGCTTATACCATCATCTTCCATCTTCATGAGTTGTTTAAAGAGCAGGCGAGATCCGAAAGGTTCGAAGTCTCCAGACTCCTCTTCACCACTAAGATGCAGGAAGGCACTTCTATCTCACAGTTTGTGTTAAAGATGTTGGGGTACATTGAGCGACTGAGCACACTCGGATTTGCAATGGATCATGAACTAAGTATTGACTTAATTCTGAATTGTTTGCCCAAAAGTTATTCACAATTTGTGATGAACTATCGGATGAACAAACTAGAGACTTCCATTCCTGAGTTGCTCAACCTACTGAAGACTGTAGAGCCTTCTGTAAAGCCGGATCAAAAGGCGGTACTGTTAGTTGGTTCCTCAAAGAAAGGTTCTAAGAGGAAGGCCAAAGAACAGAATAAAGGGAAGAAGAAAAAGGCCAAAAAGACTGAAAAGAAACCAAAAGGAACTTGCCATCATTGTGGCAAGGAGGGTCACTGGCGAAGAAACTACAAGGTTTATCTTGAGTCCTTGAAGAATAAGGCATCCGATGCCCCATCCTCTTCAGGTATCTTCGTTATTGAATGTCACTCTATTTACTCAAATACCTGGGTACTTGATACTGGGTGTAGCTCACATATATGTAATGACATACAGGGGCTAAGGAATAGAAGAAGACTCGTCAAAGGAGAAGCGAATTTGCGAGTTGGAAATGGAGCAAAGATTGCTGCTGTTGCCATCGGAACATATTTGCTAAAGCTCCCCACTGGACGTGTCTTAGAATTGGATAATTGTTATTTTGTTCCTTCATTAATAAAGAACATTGTATCTATTTCATGTTTGAATGAAAAAGGTTATCATTTAACTTTTAGTAACAATTGTTGTTACATAACTTTAAATGGCGTTCTTTATGGGAATGGAACTTTGTGCAATGGCATCTACACGTTAGATTTATCCAGTGACGTTTTCAATATCGAAGTTAGCAACAAACGTGCTCGAATAGATAATCGAATAGACTCCTACACTTGGCATTGCCGTCTTGGCCATGTAAGTAAGAAACGCATGACCGAATTACACCGATGTGGAATTCTGGAATCATTTGAACCCGGTTCATTTGATACATGTGAATCATGCTTAAAAGGCAAGATGACCAAATTACCCTTTTCCGGAAAAGGTAATCCAGTGGGAGAATTGCTTGGTCTAATACATACTGATGTATGTGGACCAATGTCAACTCATGCACAAGGAGGCTATAGCTACTTCATTACCTTCATCGATGATCACTCACGATTCGGGTATGTGTTCTTGATGAAACACAAATCTGAAGCTTTTGAGAAATTCAAAGAGTTCAGAAATGAAGTAGAGAAACAACTTGGCAAAAGTATTAAAATACTTCGATCCGATCGGGGTGGTGAATACTTAAGTCAAGAGTTTCAAGATTATCTTAGGGACAATGGGATATTATCCCAATGGACTACGCCGTATACACCACAGCATAATGGTGTATCTGAGAGGCGCAACCGAACCTTGATGGACATGGTTAGGTCGATGATGAATCATGCAACTCTTCCAAAATCCTTTTGGGGCTATGCACTTTAGACAGTTGTTTACTTGCTAAACAGAGTCCCGACCAAGGTAGTCTCAACTACTCCATATGAGACATGGAATAGTAAGAAACCTCACTTAACTCACCTTAAGATATGGGGTTGTCCTGCTTATGTGAAGCGGACTGTATCATACAAATTGGATGTTAAGTCTGATAAATATCTATTTATTGGATACCCTAAGGAAACGAAGGGTTACCAATTCTATCATCCCTTGGAACAAAAGGTGTTTGTTTCAAGGCATGCTGTATTTCTGGAAAGGGAATTTCTTTTACAAGAAAACAGTGGGAGTGGCATTGAACTTGATGAAGTTCAAGAAACTCCAATAGACATTACAGAGACACCTAGTCTAGACCCACAACCAATAACTCATAATGATGAGCTATCAGTTGAACCTAAAACAACACCACCTCTTCGAAGGTCTGATAGGACACGCAATATTCCAGAGAGATACGGATTTCTCATAAGTGAATCGAACGACGTGTTACTCATAAGCGATGACGAACCTATCAGTTATGAAGATGTTCTGAAATGTTCAGAAAGGGACAAATGGCTTGAAGCCATGAAGTCAGAAATGGATTCCATGTACGAAAATCAAGTATGGGACTTGGTTAACCCACCTGAAGGGATTAAGCCCATAGGGTGCAAGTGGGTTTTCAAGAAGAAAACCGACATGGAAGGTAATGTTGTTACCTTTAAGGCTAGATTAGTGGCAAAAGGATATCGTCAGAAACAAGGAATTGATTATGACGAAACCTATTCGCCAGTAGCTATGCTTAAATCCATTCGGATGCTCCTGGCCATAGCAGCTCATTATGATTATGAGATATGGCAAATGGATGTGAAAACAGCTTTCCTTAATGGAAACCTGCTTGAGGATGTATACATGATACAACCTGAAGGTTTCACATCGGTTGATAAAACCAAAATATGCAAGCTTCGGCGATCCATATATGGACTGAAGCAAGCATCAAGGAGCTGGAACATTCGTTTTGATGAGACAATCAAAGAGTTTGATTTCTCACAAAATCCTGACGAACCTTGTGTGTACAAGAAGGTTAGTGGGAGTGCAGTCGTATTCCTAGTATTATATGTCGATGACATCTTACTTATAGGAAACGATATATCAGTTTTACAGACAGTTAAAATTTGGTTGCCCAAAACTTTCTCCATGAAAGACCTGGGAGAAGCAAGCTATATCCTTGGGATTAGAATCTATAGAGATAGATCAAAACGGTTGCTTGGTCTTTCGCAGTCTACGTATATAGACCGAGTGCTAAAAAGGTTTAGCATGTCGAAATCCAAGAAAGGTTACCTTCCCATCAGGCATGGGATCAACCTTTCAAAGTCTATGTGTCCGCGCATAGAAGACGAGAGGATTTGCATGAATAAGATTCCTTATGCATCCGCGATAGGATCTATCATGTATGCTATGTTATGTACTAGGCCCGATGTATCGTATGCTTTGAGCGTCACAAGCAGATACCAGTCGGATCCAGGAATGGATCATTGGACGGCTGTCAAGACAATCCTTAAGTACTTAAGAAGAACTAAGGATGTGTTCCTAATATATGGAGAATGAGATATGGTAATACGTGGGTATACAGATGCCAGTTTCCAGACAGATAAGGATGACTCCAAATCGCAGTCTGGATACGTATTTACTTTGAATGGAGGTGCAGTAAGTTGGAAAAGTTCCAAACAAGGCACCGTAGCGGATTCTACCACGGAAGCGGAATATATCGCAGCTTCGGAAGCAGCAAAGGAAGCAGTCTGGATCAAGAAGATTGTCTCCGAACTTGGCGTGGTTCCAACCATTGATGAAGCAGTGCCGGTTTACTGCGACAACAATGGAGCTATTGCACAAGCAAAGGAACCAAGGTCTCATCAGCGATCTAAACACGTGCTTCGCCGCTATCACCTGATCAAAGAGATTATAAGTAGGAATGATATACAAATTGAGAAAATTCCCACCGAAAGGAATTTAGCGGATCCTTTAACTAAGGCCTTGCCTCAGAGCAAGTTTGAGGGTCATGTTAGAGCCTGTGGTATTGGATACCGTAGCGATTGGCATTAGGCCAAGTGGGAGTTTGTTAGTGATATGAGAGAAGTGTCCTAAGGCAATCGCCTTATGATTGTAAATATTTATTTTAATAAATGATAATTCACTATTTGAGTATACATGTTTGTGTATTTGATTGGGATCTTAATCTCATCTACTGAATGTCCGCAATACAATTCACAGCATAAGAGAATTTGTGATGGGATCACAACTAGTGATTATCTCTAAATGTGCAATTGTGAAGTATTGAAAATATCCCTAGTCGATGAATTGATAAATATGGACACTATCAATTCTATTGAGACCAGCATGGGTTATTCTCTAATCAGCTGATTCTCACTGGCTGGTGACATTGGGATGTCCGGAGATAAACATGGATGCTAGTTAAGAGAACTAGTTCATTGGAGTGACTAGCTGTAAAACTTCATATGGTAATCTATAAAGATATGTCACTGAAGTTATTACTGCAGCTTAAGTGCGATGTTCCTTTGACTTGCGGTGTTCAAGTCATCTTGGTCATGGAGACTTATACTTTAACATCTTAAGCAAGCATCTCCAAGGAGGTGTGGACCCAGGATGATTGGGTATAAGCCGAAGTGCCCGAAGATGTTTGAACAGCCTACAAAGGATTCACCACTCCTTGCGAGGAGATGTATACCCAGGCCTATCGTCGGATTGTTACTCAAAGCCTCTGGCCAGAGCATATCATGTTTAGAGTGCGAGTCTCTTAAATACATGAGAGTAATTAGAAATCCAAAGGACGAGAAAGACATTACTTGGGCTAGGTGTGACGTAGTCAACCTAGTGGGGACTGACACAAATAGACCGTGTCCTGAACCAAGTGGGTATAAGATGGTGAAGGGAATGGGGCACGATTCATTAGAGCTGCTGAAGGGTTTCGGAATTACTTCTGAGGTCAAACCGTTGATCTTTCGATTAATTGGGGGTCATGATGTACTACTAGGTGCCACTCATGACCGTTCTATAATTGGTTAATTATAGACGGCCAACATAAATCGAAAGCCTATTTAGTCACACGCACTACGAGTAATCCGAGGGATTTAAAACGAGTTGAAAATTAGATTTTCCAATCAAGAGAAATAAGTCGAATCTGAGTTAATCAGAGGCGCAACGGAAACTTAAAATGGCTAAGTGTTTTGAAGGCTTATCGGGCGAATTAAATGTGTTTAATTCGCGATTGGTTCGGCTCGGTTTGGCCGGCCAAAGAGGGTGTTAACCCCCTTTGGTTTGGCCAGCCACAACAAGGGGAAGAAACCAATTTATTTGGTTTAATTAATAAAATAAATCTAGCGCGATTTGTTTTATAAATTATGGATAAATAAATTTGTATAAAGAAATTTATATAAATAAATTTATAAAAATTTATTCTTTTTATGGAAATTAAAATGATCCATGGAATAGTTTATTTTAATTTTATAAAATCAATTATGAATTGATTTTTTCATAATAAGAAAGTTTATAAATTTCTTATAAAATTTATTCCATAATTAAAGGAGAGAAGTATTTGTTTTATTATAAAGTTAGTTATAATAAAACTAGGCATAACGGAATTATTCATAAGAAAGATTATAAGATAAATTTCTTATGAAAATTAATTCCATTAATTCTGTTAAGAGAGAGACTTGGCAAGGGAGAAGCAACTATATAAGGAACCAAAGGCAAGCCTTGAATTCCCAATCAATTAATCAAGAGATTAGTTGCTCTCTCTCTCTCTCTACATGCCTCTCTCTCTCTGTAATACCCCAATTTTTACAATTTGAGTACCTGGGAATTGTTTAATGTTCGGGACGAACTTTTTATAAGATGTGTAGGATTGTAACACCCCAAAATTTCACCATGAATAATATTATGAATTCATTATGAAATATTATGTGAATAATATTGTGAATTCATTATGAAATATTATGGGATTCATGAAGTATTATAGATTCATGAATATGAAATATTAAAAATATTATGAAATTTCATGATAGGCTTGGCTTAAAGGGCTTTGATATGGATTAGTACAAATTGTGATAAAAAGAAGAAGTAGAAGGGAGGAAGCAAGGATTGAACCTTGAACCTCCTAGTTGCACTCTCCATGTCTTAACCACTACACCAAGCATTGTTTCTTGTTGAGAGAATAAGAAACATGCTTGTTAAGCGTGTAATAGTGAAGAGACATGTCTTTTCATGAGAAAAGTATAAATAAGAGAGGGAAGAGGTGTGAGTAACTTCCTCTTCTTCTTCCTTTCTCTTCCCCACCGAAATTCCTTCTTCTCCTCTCCTCTTTTCCATTTTTCGAAAAGTGCTCCCTAGGGTTCTAACCCTAGGGGATTGGAAGGAAGAAGGCTCTTGCCCTCTATTAGGGCCAAGGAGTCTAGAGAAGAAAGAGTAAGAGGAACCTTCACTTCTCCTTCAACCAAGGGTACCCTAAGGGACTTAAAGAAGTAGAATCTCAAGCGAAAGAATGTAAGTATCCCCTCGCCTGCAGTGTAATTGTTATTGAATGTTTCTTTGGTGTCCTTGTTTTCGAAAATGGGAGTTCCTCCCTTGTAACCATTCGGCCACCACCAAGACAAGGGTCTAGGTTGCTTCTTGATGCTTGAGGATACTCCTAGGAACTTAGGGTATGGATGTATGTTGTTTCCCATCATGTTGTGATAAGGAAAAGTAGGGTTATCCACCCTACAACTTTCGGCCAAGAGGGAATGGGCTAGGTTTTTTGGGTTGTTTGCTATCCTATGATGTGTCCATGTTTAGTAGTGTAGGTAAGGTGTTTGAATAAATGTTTGTGTGAAGATTGGATGTCAAATACCTAGCCTACCCTACCCTTACATCATTCGGCCAACCTAGGAAGATTAGGGTTTAGGGATACTTGAGTTTCCTATGATGAATCTATGCCTAGTAGTGTAGACAAGGTGTTTGAATAAATGCTTGTGTGAAGGTTTAATTTCAAAACCCTAGTTTCCCTACCCTACACCATTCGGCCAAGGCATGAAACCTTAGGGTTTGTGAAGGTTAAATTATTTTATGTGATATGTTTATGTAAAATGATATGAGATGTATATGCATGTGATATTCAAAGGAAATGTTTGATTGGATTCCTTAGCATGTAACATTTGGCCAAGGCATGAAACATGAGGTTGTGAAGGACAACTTACCCTATGAGATTATGATTGTGTTTAGTAAGATCATATGCCTATATATGTGATGATTGTATGAGATGTACCCTAGGAGATATGCTTATGTTTGGGATGATGATATGTATATACAAATGATGTTTAAATGGAGTGTTGGATTAGGAAAAAAAATGGAACTCTCCCTAGCCTTGAGTTTCGGCCAAGACCCTAGTTTTAGGGTTAGGAACCATTTGATTTACCCATGAAGCATGCTACCACTTCCTATGATATGAATATGGTTTATGTGACCAACCTTGTCATATATAAGATATGTTTAAGGGGTTGAATTATGATCTATGTATGAGCATGCATTATAGCCCATGGGGCACCCTTATGAAATGCATGCTTTATACTAGGCTAGTTATCATGATTATGGAGATCTATGTATGAACATGCATTATAGCCCATGGGGCACCCTTATGAAATGCATGCTTTATACTAGGCTAGTTATCATGATTATGGATGCATACATATGCATAAGAATGAGCCTTGTAGGGCATGAACGAAGAAGGCTTAGGGCCTAAAGAATGCTTCCCTAGAAGGTTGGGATTAAGAGCATACTTTATGAAAATGAAGAACATGATAATTATTTTATTTTGTAATGGCTTGTACTATAGACTCTTAAAGCGAGTCAAATGATTATGATACTAGGCTGAAGGACTTCTGAGAAGGCCTAGTAAACCCTAGTGGTTCGGGATTAGCTACCTCGTTCCTATTCAGGGGCGCGCGCAAAACATGAAGTACAAGCCGAGCCCTAATGATTATGCTATGTTCAAGTATTATGTTTATATGTTTTCAAAGAAACCTTCCTATGAAGTTAATATGCTTAGATGTTTAACATGCTTAAACACTTACCATGCTTGAATGTGATTTATTCTCTTATCTTTTTATGATATCCGATTTTGCGAGTAGGACAGGATCCTTACTAAGCATTTGTGCTTACTAGTTTATGTATTGTCTTATGCTGCAGATCAGGGTAAGGGACACTTAAACTAAAGGAAGAGGCAGGAGGGCTGAAGATGTGTGGGGTGGTGGCTCGGGAAATAAAGATCTTCATATCTACAATATTATGCTTATGTTAACATTTCTTTAGTAATGAATGTTACACTTGGATTACTCATATACTTGATTTTATTATGAGTTGAACCTATCATGTTATAGGTTAGTTTTGAACAAGCATGCTTAGTACTTTGTTATTAGTACTTTAAGAAGAAAAAAATATTTATACGGATGTTAGTACGTGACCCCGCCCCGAGAGTAGATATAAGGGCGGGCGTCACACTCTCTAGGTCCGGTGCCCCTCTCTCTCTAGGGATGGCTCTCTCTCCTCCCCTAGGGCCGGCGCAACTCCCAAGGTGGGCGTGAGCTTCATCCACCAAGACGACCTCGGAGAAGAAGAAGCGGATCACTTCTCCTTCCTTCTCGAAATTTAGATTCCGTCTCTTGGTGGTTAGTTTCCTTTCTTCTCTCTTGATCTTCTAGTTGTGCCTTTAGAGAATCTAGTAGTTCTCGTCGGCACAAAACTCGTGGCTTTGCGAAGTCATCCCGAAGAGAACTCGGCGTGGACGCGAATAGAGGCGAAGCTTCCAAGGGACGCTACGGTTGGATCTCGTCCCTTTTCTTCGAGTTACGCGAGGTACAAAGTAAATTAGTTTACTTTTCCGCAAAGTTTTAATTTATGATCATGTCCACACATCATAAGGTAGCATGCTAGATACGTGGTTAAAAATAATTTAAGAAATTATTTTATGCTAATTCTTCCGCTGCACGTAAAAATTTAAAATTTTACGAACCCGTATCCTTGTCAACATGCACCCGGTCCCAACAGTACTCTCATCCAAACCTAGTTTCCTAAGTTCGAATTGAACTCCTTCTACTTCTTCTGATTGATCAATCGCTTTTGGGATCTCCTCAAAAATGACATCAGAAGATTCTTCGACCAATCTAGATTTTTTGTTGTAGACTCGGTAAGCTTTGCTGACAAGGGAGTACTCGACCAGTATCCCTTCATCAGCTTTCACTGTGAACTTTCCAAGATGGTCCTTGGTGTTTAGAATAAACACCTTACACCCAAACACCCTTAGATGTTTAACTGTAGATAATTTTCCAAACCAAAGTTCGTGAGGAGTCTTCCCTAAAAATCTATGAATGAGGACTCGATTTTGCACATAGCAATCTGTGTTCACAGCTTCAGCCCATAAGTAACTCGGTAAAGAGTACTCATTGAGCATGCTTCGTGCAGCCTCTTGTAAGACTCGGTTCTTCCTCTAGAACACCATTTTACTGTGGTGTTCTAGGAGTGGAGAACTCATGTCTATATCCTCTCTCTTGACAAAATTCTAAAAATCTTTGGTTTTGAAATTCTCCTCCATAATCACTCCTAATTGTTTTAATTGTTGTTGATTTTTCATTTTCAATTCTTCTACAAAATGAAACAAAAACATCTAGGGTTTGAACCTTATATTTTAGAAAATATGTCCAAGTGTATCTGGTATAGTCATCAATAATCACAAAGCAATACCTACTACCATTCAAAGATATTATAGTGCTACAATCAAATAAGTCCATGTGTAGTAAATCTAAAGCAGTAGATGTACTTACAGCACTTTTACCTTTGTGAGAAGATTTCGTTTGCTTACCCATTTGACATGCATCACAAAGCTTCTTCTTTTCGTACTTGATGCTTGGTAAGCCACGAACATGTCCTTTGTTGGCCAATTTCCGGATGTTCTTCTGTTCACATGTGCCAACCTCCGATGCCAAAGTGTAGACTCATCTTCTCTTGACATGAAACACTTAACAGAAACATTAATAGCACTTTTAAATGAAACTTGATAAATATTTTCTATCCTTGTGCCTACTAGTACCGTGTCAAGTGTGCCATTTTGTCTAACTAGACATTGACTTGGATGAAATTCAATTGTGTAACCTCTATCACACAATTGACTGACACTTAGGAGATTAAAAGTCATCCCCTTGACTAGAAGGACATTTTTAATTCTAAGACATTCGGATATTTGAATGTCTCCTATCCCTATAACCTTAAGGCTACCATTGTTACCAAAAGATACAATACCTCTACTTTTTCTTTGTAGGGTAGTGAACAAAGATCTATCACCGGTCATATGTTTGGAGCACCCACTATCAATGAACTAGGTTGATAGATGCTCCCCCTCAATCAAACCCTACACAATACGAAAAATAGAAGATTTAGGTACCCAAATTTTGACACCTAAAACACCTACAATGCATGACTTAAGCACCCATGCCTTGACCACTTTCTTTTGAACCCTAGAAGTCTTAGGTGATCTAACATGAGTCCTAGACATCAAAGAAACAAAATTTGGTTCTTTAGGTCGGTAACCTATACCAGCCTTGTTGTAAACCGCTCTTTGAGCGTTTAGAATCATATCCAAAGTCTTAGAGCTAGTTAAAAATTTCTCAAGAAGACTCTTGAGTTTCTCAACCTCACTCTTCAATGTTTTGTTTTCATCTTCTAACACTTCTACATCCAAATCATCAAGATCCTCATCCTCAGAGGATTTTAATTGTTCTACTTCTACTTTTAATGACTTAACCTTTTCTTTAGACTTCTTTAACAATTCGGTTAAGCATGCAATAGTTCTATAGCATTTGTCTAATTCGGGAGAAATTACCTCTTCATCATCCAAAGATGATGAAGCCACGTTTGAGGAGTCCATGGATTCATCACTGCTCTCTACACCTTCAATGGCCATGAGAGCTACATGGCGAGTACTCTTCTCCTCCTTTTCTTCTTCAGAAAAACTAGAAGAAGATTCCTCCCACGTGGCCTTCAAAGACTTCTTCTTCTGCTTCAATTACTCCTCCTTCTTTTTAAGTTTTGGACATTCATTCTTGTAATATCCTTTCTTGCTACATTCAAAACATGTAACATTAGTCTTATCAACTTTAACTTCACTAGGGTTACCTTTCCCTTTGTAGCGTCGGCTCTTCCTCATCATTCTTCTTACGAAGTTAGCCATCTCGGATGAAGAAGACTCGCTACCATCCTCCTCGGACTCGGATGATGAAGAAGAGACCTCCTTCTCCTTCATCTTCTTGGTCTAGTCCCCTGCCACAAGTGCAATCCCTTTCTCCTTGGGGCATTTGTTAGCAATTTCGTGTAGCTCCATTTCACAAAACAAATCATCTATTTTAACAATTGACAAATCCTTGGATATCTTGTAGGCATCCACCATGGATGACCACAAGGCATTCCTTGGAAAGGCTTTTAGAACATACCTCACAAGGTCGCGGTTCTCGACCTTTTCATCAATGGAGTGGAGGCCGTTGAGTATCTCTTTGAATCGTCCATGGAGTTCACTTACTGTTTCCGATTCCTTCATGGTGAGATTTTGGAGCTGGTTGAGGAACAAGTCTCTCTTGGCTATCCTTGAATCCCGAGTGCCCTCATGGAGTTCGATAAGCTTATTCCAAAGGTCCTTGGCGCTTGTGAAGGGACCAACTTTTATCAATTGGTCCTTGGTCATCCCGCACTGTAAGGTGACCACCGCTTTCGCATCGGCTTCTCCCTTGCGAGTTTGCTCAGCCGACCACCTTGAGGAGTCAAGCTCCATTCCCTCAGCATCTTTCGGAGGGGTGAACCCCTCCTTTACCGAGAACCACATACCTATGTCGGTCTAGAGATAATACTCCATGCGAGATCTCTAATACTGGAAATCTGCCCCGTCGAAGAAGGGAGGTCGGGTGGTGCTGAATCCTTCTCTCATTGCCATTCTTTTTGTAAACTCTCGGGTGTTAATCCGTTGAACAGAGCTCCTTGCTCTGATACCACTTGTTGGTGCTTCGATGGCTAGAGAGGGGGGTGAATGTAGCTAGACACAAAAATTTGTTGCTCTTTGAAGTTTCTCTGCACTTGAAGGTTAGCAGCGGAAGAATACAGAAACAGAAATGCAGAAACTAAAACCCTAAAACTAAACACAAACTCAAGACGCTAACAAAGATAGATTACAAGGTTCGGTGATAACTTGCCCCTACTCCTTAGCGTGCCCGTGAGGTGGGTGATCCCTTGATCGTCGACAGATCAAGCCCCGGGAAATCCGGATATCAAATGTCTCCTTCTCGGTGGAGAAACCTCTCCACACAAATAGTCTCAAGAGTATCAGAAATTAAGCACAGAGACAAGGAAAGCTTACAGAGCACAAGCAAGCGAAGGAGAAACGTTTACAAGCATAACCCACAACCCAACACAACCTCGGCAAGAGCCTTCACTCAGCTCTTCCTTGTCTGCTTGCTGATCGCCTTGCCACACGTTCTCAAATCCTTCCAAGTGCTCAAGTCACAGAGTATCATTCAAAGACTTTATGTATGCTAGAGATGCTTCAAGATGCTGAATGATCAATCATTCTGCTGAGGCTTCTTCGCTACCAGCTCTTAAGCCTCTGGCCAAAACCTAGGTCACAGGCGCACCTCTGTAGCTCCCAGCTGCTCATCTGCAATAGCCCCAACTACACTGACCTCTTCTGGACTCCCTGAACTCTCTTCAGCCGAGCCCCAGATCAGTTCGTCAGCTTCCCAGCCATTGCCAGCAGCGCCAGACGCCCGTTGAATCCTGAGAAGAGAAAACAACCAAACCTGCTCAAAGGAAAGTCCCCAGTTGACTCTCCTCTATTGTTTGAATCCTCCCTGTATCACCTGCACACTTAGCAGACACTTAGCAAATGAAATTAAACGGGAATCAGTAAGTAGCAGAGAAAATACAGATCAGACAAAAGTGATCAGAAGTCTGACTATGGATTTGAATTAATGTTATCAGACACTGATCGGTCACCAGACCGATCAGTGATGCTCCTGATCGGTCACCAGACCGATCAGTGAAAGCCCTGAACGATTAGGCTCCAGCTTGATCGATCCAGTGAGGGGTCACAGGGATCACGGATCTTCTTATGATCGGTCACACTGATCGATCAGGGATCGTGGATCGGTCACCGGACCGATCCAACAGTTGGTGAAGCTTTCTCCAGCTTCCGCAGGCCAAAGCCCCTGATCGGTCACCGGACCGATCAGGTTGTGCCCTAATCGGTCTAGTGACTGATCAGGTCACTCCCTGTCTGATCAGGAGCCATCCTAATCAGTCAGGATGAGGAAAGTCATGACATTTGATTGGTCAGATTGACCGATCATTGTTCCTCACAGAACCCAACTGAACTCTCTCTGATCGTTCACCAGAACAATCAGAAACCCAGCAGAAGCCTTCTGTTCTCTCCTTGATCGTTCACCAGAACGATCAGGAGCCGAACAGAAGCATTCTGTTCTCCCTCTGATCATTCACCAGAATGATCAGACTTCTCTGGATCGGTCACCAGACCAATCCACAACAGGGAGTTCGTGCCAACTCCCATATCAGTCTCCAGACGGATCCAGCTCCGACCAAATCAGCCCTAAGTCCAAAGAATAGCCTTCCTAGCCTTCTCTGACTCATTCTGGTCCTAGAGAACGAGCTCACGTGCCCTCTCCGACCAGTACACGCAATGCTTAGTCCTCCGGACCAAGACTCCGTGCCCAGCTTCACTCACCAGGACTTCGTTCAACCTAACCTTCCTGGCTAGGACTTGGCTTCACTCACCAAGGTTTCAGTCACCCGGATTCACTCGCCAAGATTTCCATCACCTGGCTTCACTAACCAGGACCCGGCTCCACTCACCGGGGTTTCAGTCACCTGGCTTCACTCACTAGGACTCGGCTTCACTCACCGGGGTTTCAATCACATGGCTTCACTCACCAGTATCCGACTTCACTCACCGGGATTTCAATCACCCGGCTTCACTCACCGGGGTTTCCGTAACCCGGCTTCACTCACCGGGAGTCATGCCCAGTCCCCGACCAGGACTTAATCCAGACTCATCTCATTAATCTAAAGTTAAATCGGTGTCAACACTAAAATAACAATCAGGGTCAGACTGCATCAATAGACTTGACCGGAAGTTGGGCAAAGATGTCCTGGTCGCGGAATGGGCACGATGACCTGATCGGGTGGATTGGGCAAAAGTCCAACCAGAGGAGCCAGTTGGCAAAACGTAAACTCTCCTGAGAGGAGTAGGTGAGGACGCATTCCCCGTGCGAGGGAACAGTAGGTGTCAGTGTTGGTGCAAGTTGCATCAATGATATTCCTCTTTAAGTATTTTAATGTTTGACAATACACTTAAGTCAGTGATACATTGAACAGACAAAGGGGAGCAAAAGGAGAAGTAAACTAAGTTGAAGAAAAGTCCTAGTTAATCTAGGTATCGAAACCCTAAGACCTAGCGAAGGGCTGCTAGGCACCTAGCGAAGGGCTGCTAGGTATCGAAACCCTAAGACCTAGCGAAGGGCTGCTAGGCACCTAGCGAAGGGCTGCTAGGTATCGAAACTCTAAGTCCTGGCGAAGGGCTGCTAGGCACCTAGCGAAGGGCTGCTAGGTATCGATACCTAGCGAAGGGCTGCTAGGCACCTAGCGAAGGGCTGCTAGGCACCTAGCGAAGAGCTGCTAGGCACCTAGCGAAGGGCTGCTAGGCATCGGAACCTTAAGACCTAGCGAAGGGCTGCTAGGCATAGAAGACCTAACGAAGGATTGCTAGGCACCAGGCGAAGGACCGCTTGGTAATAAAGACCTAGCGAAGGGCTACTAGGCACCTGGCGAAGGACTGCTAGGGAATGAAGATTTGGTCCGAGGGACTAAGCAACTTAGCTGAGCGATCACTAAGGACAAGAGTAGAGACGGGTCAGGGTTTGGGCGTCTCGAGGTCCGGAGGTATCGGAAGCTAAGTAAAAGTCCACCCGAAGGACTGGGTGGCAACCGTCTCCTGAAAGGAGTAGGTGAAAGGCGCGTTCCCGGGGGTGGGAACTTGCGCCGGTTCATCCTAGGGTTTCATGTAAATCCGAAGTCCGAACCAAGTCCTTAAGCCTAATATTGTATGTATATGTGCTTTGTATTTGTGTATCTTGCAGGTACCAAGAACCAGAGACAAAGCAAGTTGCTAAAAAAGGCTATTGGGGGTGCCCGAAGTGTTGGGGGCGCTCAGAGCAAGGCTTAAAACCCAGTCTTGGGTTTAAACCATGATTGGGGGCGCCCGGAATGATGGGGGCGCCCGGAGTAAAGAGGAAAATGCAGTTTTCATGAAGTAAGCAGAATAGGTGTCAAGGGGGGCGCCCGGAACGTCCGGGGCGCCCGGGTTGAAACCTATATTTGTTGTTTCAGGTTCGAAATGCAGATAAGCGCTCAGGAGGGCACCCGGAAGGTCTGGGGCGCCCTGGTCAAAGATTTTATCACCTGCGGCGAGGTAGGCGCAAGGATAAGGTTTGACCGGGTATTTCGGGGTGCCCCCAGCGTCTAGGGCGCCCCCAGGAGTGCTATAAAAGCGGCTTCGACCCCTCTGCTTGATACAAAAAAAAACTTCCAAGAGCGATCCCAAGCATTTTGACCGACGACAACACGCTAGAAACGAGGCTCTACGACCGGGAGGCTCCAGGAGGAGGTGCGCGGCACTTCGGAGGTCCAGATCGGCCGAGCTTCAGACTTTGTCTTGTTGGTTTGCTATTAGTTAATTACCGTACTTAAATTTCTATATTATTGCTTGTAATCCTGCACTGTAAGTCGGGTTTCTCCGCCTCCGGAAAGTCCAGGAAGGAGGCCAATAGTGGACGGGTGTTCCCGTGCATAGGCCTTGGATGTACTGACCTTGGGGGGTCGGGAACCAAGTAAAAATTCGCTGTGTCCTTGCTTTGTTTTTCGTTCTATTTATTTTCCGCTGCGCTACTAATATTCTAAGTCCAGAACGAACGAATGTTTTTCTACGAAGTTTCCGCGAGTATTTTTCAACGGTCAATATTCACCCCCCCCCCTCTATCGACGGCATCGGTCCTACAATTGGTATCAGAGCCGAGCCGCTCTTCACCGGACTAACCGCCGACGGAGCAACAATGCCAGGAGTTGAGAGGGAGCCCAGGGGTGAATCAGGTATATTTTCTTTAAAATGTTCATTTGTAAATTCCATATTATTTGTTTCACGTGCAGGAGAGAGGGCACTATAAAAATCAATGCCCTACTCGTAAGATTCGGTCTACATCACCGGTGGCGAAGGAGGCACCAGCGCCTGGAAACCGGAGGGACAAAAGTCACGTACAATGTTTCAAATGCAAGAAATACGGACATTACAAAAACAAGTGTCCGGCGAAGGTACACAAGATTTATGTTCCAAAAATTTTACAAGTTCCTGCACTGCCATGTGATAAAGTAGTTAATTTTTCTGATAAAGTAGATTTACTGCATAGTAAAATTATCTTTTTGCATGTTAAATTAAAAACGTGAATATGACCAAAATATTAGAAATTAATTGTTTAATTCAGAATATCAATTCAGAAATTAATAAAATTAACTCTGATAATTTATCTGATAAAATTAACTCAGATAATTTATCTGATAAAATTAATTCTGATAATTTATCTGATAAAATTAATTCTGATAATTTATCTGATAAAATTAATTCTGATAATTTATCTGATAAAATTAATTCTGATAATTTAACTGATTCTGATAATTTTTCTTATAAAATTAATTTTGATAATTTTTCTGATAAAATTAATTCTGATAAAATTAGTTCTGATAATTTTAATTCAGACAAAATTAATCCTAAGGATAATTCGGAATTCAAATTTGAAAATCCTAAGGATAATTCCGAATTTAAATTTGAAAATCCTAAGAATAAATCCGAATTCAAATTTGAATATCTTAAGGATAATTCAGAAATTAATTCTGAAAATCTCAAGATTAATTCAGAAATTAATTCTGAAAATCTCAAGATTAATTCAGAAATTAATTCTGAAAATCTTAAAGATAATCTAGAGATTAATGTTGAAAATATTGAAAATATATCTGAGGATAATTTTGAAGATAAAATTCTCCTAGATAAAATTTTAATTATAGATAATATTAAAGATTATTACAAAATCTTAATTAGTGGCCCAAATTACTCCACCTACTGTAAGGATATTGAAAGACCTAATCTTGAGGAGGATATAGAAATATCTAAGATAAAGGCCATAGTTAATAAAAATTATAAAAATTCAAATAAATCAAAATTATTAGAAAAACTTGAAGAGAAAGATAAAAATGAAGAAGAAATTTTTGAAATAATAAAAATGATGAATTTAAACCCACAATTATTAATTAATCATTATAATCTTAATTAAATCTTAATTAAATCCTAATTAAATCCGAATTAAATCTTAATTAAATCCTAATTAAATTCAAATTAAATCTTAATTAAATTTAAATTAAATTTATATGTAAATTAAATTAAATTCAAATTAAATTAAATTAAATTCAAATTCAAATTAAATTAAATTCAAATTAAATTAAATTAAATTTAAATTAAATTAAATTAAATTTAAATTACATTAAATTCAAATTAAATTAAATTAAATTCAAATTAAATTAAATTAAATTTAAATTAAATTAAATTAAATTTAAATTACATTAAATTCAAATTAAATTAAATTAAATTCAAATTAAATTCAAATTCAAATTAAATTAAATTCAAATTAAATTAAATTATATTCAAATTAAATTAAATTAAATTTAAATTACATTAAATTCAAATTAAATTAAATTAAATTCAAATTAAATTAAATTAAATTCAAATTAAATTAAATTAAATTCAAATTAAATTAAATTCAAATTAAATTAAATTCAAATTAAATTAAATTAAATTAAATTAAAATTAAATTAAGTTAAAATTAAATTAAATTCAAATTAAATTAAATTCAAATAAAATTAAATTAAATTCAAATTAAATTAAATTCGAATTAAATCTTAATTAAATTTAAATGTAAATTAAATTAAATTCAAATTAAATTAAATTTAAATTAAATTCAATTCAATTAAAATTTTAATTAAGTCAATTAAATCAATTTAATTCAAATAAAGCTAATCAATTCAATCTACTTCAAATAAATTCAACTTTAATTGATTCAAATCAATTCAATCTTAATTAATTAATTTTCAAATTAATTCAAACTTCAATTAACTCAACTTCAAATCTTAAATAACTTAAACTCAAACTAAAATAAAATTTTACGCAATCTGTAACAATTAAAATTAATAACATTAAATATGTCAAAGTGGGTTGGCATATTCGCGGGTTCACACGACATGTATCAAATCGAGAATTTGATACATTTTTAGAAACTTAAATAAAATGCTTTGGACTTGTTTGGCTCATGCATAATTGTCATGTCATACATCTGCTACTTCTTTTATATGACATGTCATTCATATTTAAATTTTATGCATATATTAGAACGGCTATAGGAAAAAGAATAATTGAAACTTGATCAACCTAGTATTGGGTGGCGGTGAGATGATAGTACGTTAGGGAAGCCAATTCTAATAAGGTCAAGTATACTTGGTCTCTTTAGACTGGTGAAACTTGCCGAAGCTACCGATCCAAGATCCAAACTAGTTAGACCAGAATTTTTCAAAAAGTAATTTTGAAAATGAAATTTCATTAAAAGGCTTTGTCAAGGAAAGGGTTGATGATCCAATAAGGCTACGGCCAAAGAAGGCCTAGTGCCTCGCCAAGACCTGGAAGCCAACTTTTGAAATTCAAATTCAAGTTACTTCTTGTCAAATTCAAATCTAACACAAGCTTCAATTAAATCTTAGTATTAAAAATAAATTAAGAAAAATGATTCAAGCATCTCACAATACACCTATAAGGCAATCATGCTTGTTATATTGATACATCTAAAATGGGTGAGATGTTAAGGACTAATAAATTGAAAAATATTTTTCAAAATTGGTTTTCAAAATCATTAGAATATTTTTCTAAAAGTATATTTTCAAAATAGTGTTTCAACATAATAATGTTTTTATAGAATTCATGCTTGTCTGATTGAATATACATATTATACGTTTTTCAAAAATTATATCTTTTCAAAAAATTGTTTGACTCACGCGATTAGACACAAGCCTCTTAGGACAACACTAAAGTTCCTTAAGGCACTTAGATAGAGTCAAACGGTATCGGATACAGGGGGAGTGATTTTTATTTTTTTTGGCTTTCGAAAACTACATTGTAAAAATTACTATTATTTGAAAATACTTTTCGAAAACTGAGCTTTAAATCGTTATCACTTGTGTTTTTCGAAAAAGATTTATGTTGTAAAATTTATCTATCTTGTTTAATTTTGATAAACCCTAATGACACAGAGGAAAGTCCACTTCATAATCTACAAAGACTCCTAGGATGTGTCAACTTTAGGGGGAGTATAAATCAAACTTCTGAAATAATCTTGTTTAATTAATTGTTTTGAAATTATTAGATAATTTCTTTAATTTGAATCAAACCTTAAGACTTAGAGGAAGAGTACTTGTGGTCAACAAGCTTCCCAAGACTGGGTCAAGTTTAGGGGGAGATCAAATTAAAAGAATTATTGAATATCTCAAATGTTTTCATGCGCTGTATTTTCAAATCTTGCTAGAAACATAAGTAGTTTTTCAAAATACTATTAGTCTATTGTTTTCGTGTGACCTATGAAATTATCTTTGAAACAATATTTACTTGAGTTTGAAGAAATTCCAGGACATTTAGGAAATGTCCTTGTAGTCAACAAGGTTTCCCAGGATAGTGTCAGACTGGAAGATAAACCAAATCAAGTAATATATTGAGTCTTCAAAAGTTCACACATTTTTCAAAATGCACCAGCATATATTTTCAAAAGTACTATCATTTTTTTCAAAATTATTTTTATATTTACTTGAGCTTGAAAAATTTCCAGGACACTCAGGAAAATGTCCTTGTAGTCAACAAGATTTCCCAGGATTGTGTCAGACTAGAAAAGAAACTTAGTCAAGTAAAATATTATGTTTCAAAAATTACTTATATTTCTCAAAGTCTCATCTCTTTCAAAAATAGGTAGTACTTGCACAATAGGCATAATATTTATATTTTCCAAAAAGTACTTTATATTTTTCAAAAAAAAATTACAAATTCTTTCAAAAGTACTTGCATGTTGTTAAAGATCATTTTCAAAGTACTTGTACTTCTCAAAGAGAATAACATCTTTTTCAAAATTATGCATTTTTTTCAAAAATGTAATATATAATTCAAAATACAATGCTTTCAAAATTTCTGCACCAAGTATTTTTCAAAAAGAACCAAAATTTCTCATTATTGGTGCAAATATTTTCTTGTGCTTTTTTTGATGTATGACAAAGGGGGAGAGGTATGCTTAAGTTAGAAATTTTTTCTTATTTTTCCTAGAGGATCAAAAATATGTTCAAAACTAAAGTCAATTTTTCCCCAAGGATAGTAAGTTAGCCCCTTAAACCAATCTAACTTAAGTTATTGTCAAACATCAAAAAGGGGGAGATTGTTGGTGCAAGTTGCATCAATGATATTCCTCTTTAAGTATTTTAATGTTTGACAATACACTTAAGTCAGTGATACATTGAACAGACAAAGGGGAGCAAAAGGAGAAGTAAACTAAGTTGAAGAAAAGTCCTAGTTAATCTAGGTATCGAAACCCTAAGACCTAGCGAAGGGCTGCTAGGCACCTAGCGAAGGGCTGCTAGGTATCGAAACCCTAAGACCTAGCGAAGGGCTGCTAGGCACCTAGCGAAGGGCTGCTAGGTATCGAAACTCTAAGTCCTGGCGAAGGGCTGCTAGGCACCTAGCGAAGGGCTACTAGGTATCGAAACCCCAAGACCTAGCGAAGGGCTGCTAGGCATCGAAACCTTAAGACCTAGCGAAGGGCTGCTAGGCACCTAGCGAAGGGCTGCTAGGCATAGAAGACCTAGCGAAGGATTGCTAGGCACCAGGCGAAGGACCGCTTGGTAATAAAGACCTAGCGAAGGGCTGCTAGGCACCTGGCGAAGGACTGCTAGGGAATGAAGATTTGGTCCGAGGGACTAAGCAACTTAGCTGAGCAATGACTAAGGACAGGAGTAGAGACGGGTCAGGGTTTGGGCGTCTCGAGGTCCGGAGGTATCGGAAGCTAAGTAAAAGTCCACCCGAAGGACTGGGTGGCAACCGTCTCCTGAAAGGAGTAGGTGAAAGGCGCGTTCCCGGGGGTGGGAACTTGCGCTGGTTCGACCTAGGGTTTCGTGCAAATTCGAAGTCCGAACCAAGTCCTTAAGCCTAATATTGTATGTATATGAGCTTTGTATTTGTGTATCTTGCAGGTACCAAGAACCGGAGACAAAGCAAGTTGCTGAAAAAGGCTGTTAGGGGTGCCCGGAGTGTTGTGGGCACCCGGAGCAAGGCTTAAAACCCAGTCTTGGGTTTAAACCATGATTGGGGGCGCCCGGAATGATGGGGGTGCCCGGAGTAAAGAGGAAAATGCAGTTTTCGTGAAGTAAGCAGAATAGGTGTCAAGGGGGCGCCCGGAACGTCCGGGGCGCCCGGGTTGAAACCTATATTTGTTGTTTCAGGTTCGAAATGCAGATAAGCACTCAGGAGGGCACCCGGAAGGTCCGGGGTGCCCTGGTCAAAGATTTTATCACCTGCGGCGAGGTAGGCGCAAGGATAAGGTTTGACCGGGTATTTCGGGGCGCCCCCAGCGTCTAGGGCGCCCCCAGGAGTGCTATAAAAGGGGCTTCGACCCCTCTACTTGATACAAAAAAAAACTTCCAAGACCGATCCCAAGCATTTTGACCGACGACAACACGCTAGAAACGAGGCTCTACGACTGGGAGGCTCCAGGAGGAGGTGCGCGACACTTCGGAGGTCCAGATCGGCCGAGCTTCAGACTTTGTCTTGTTGGTTTGCTATTAGTTAATTACCGTACTTAAATTTCTATATTATTGCTTGTAATCCTGCACTGTAAGTTGGGTTTCTCCACCTCCGGAAAGTCCGGGAAGGAGACCAATAGTGGACGGGCGTTCCCGTGCATAGGCCTTGGATGTACTGACCCTGGGGGGTCGGGAACCAAGTAAAAATCCGATGTGTCCTTGCTTTGTTTTTAGTTCTATTTATTTTCCGTTGCGCTACTAATATTCTAAGTCCAGAACGAATGAAAGTTTTTCTACGAAGTTTCCGTGAGAATTTTTCAACGGTCGATATTCACCCCCCCCCCTCTATCGACGGCACCGGTCCTACAGTCGATTCTTCCATTTGGGAGACCCAAAGTCAGAACCAAGACAGCTTAGCCTGTAAATAATAGCTAACATGTTTGCTTCTTTTTGTTTGGAACTAACCTTGGTTGCAGGGATCGAAGGAATGAGATTTTGCATTTGAGGCCCCTCAATGGAGTGAGGCGCCCAAATGGATATGGGCGCCCCAGTGAAAGGCTAAACCAAAGCAAATGAAGCAAACTGTCACGAAACCTCTGGACCATGTCAACTCAGGTACCCGGGACTATACGGGCGCCCCCATCAGCCCAGGCGCCTCAGTTAAGTGGATGACCGCTGACCGAGCCTGCGGATAGGAGTTCTCGCAGGAGAGGTCACGTGTAGGCGCCCCCATCGACACAAGCGCCCCTATGGGTGCTATAAAAGGGGGTTCACCCCCAAGGCTTCAAAGAACTTCGATCACAATGCTCCAAGCACTTTCGTTCACCCGCTACGCTCCGACAAGCTCCGACTTCGAGATTCCAACGCCGATGATGACCCTCTGCTCCGAACTTCGATCCACCTCGGGCGTCTGTAAATTTAATTTACGAAAAGTGTTGCAAATTCAAATTTCAGTTCTATATATGTATTCAATCTATAAAATGTTAGTGATATGAGAGAAGTGTCCTAAGGCAATCGCCTTATGATTGTAAACATTTATTTTAATAAATGAAAATTCACTATTTGAGTATACATATTTGTGTATTTGATTGGGATCTTAAACTCATCTACTGAATGTCCGCAATACAATTCACAGCATAAGAGAATTTGTGATGAGATCACAACTAGTGATTATTGTTGGTGCCCCAGTTAGTTTTGATGTGATCCACCAAGTTAGTTGGGTCCTGTTGTTGTTTTAATCCCTCTGCTAAGTGTGCAGGAACTTAGGTACGGAGGAAGTCGAGCGTAAGACGCAGTGGACGAGAAGGATTGCGCGGGAAAGCGAGCCGACGGGCTCGGTGCAATCCGAGGGACGCAGAAGCTGTGGAAGAGTACGCCGGTGGAGCGAGAAGGACGTGCGCGACGTCCGAGGGATGAGAAGCCGGGAGGAAGCACGCTCGAGGGGCGAAAGACCGGAGTCGGGTTCGGGTGAGCCTAACTCTGGTTGGTCAGAAATCACCCAGAAAATCTACCTCATAAAATCAACTAACCAAGTCAACATTTGACTTGGATCAAGACTGAAGTCGAACCATGTGAAGATTTAAAAACACACATAAAAAGTTTTTTATAAAACTTTTTATAAAAGTTTTTATAAAGCTTTTCACAAAAGTTTTGACTTTTAATTAGCCAATCAAAATTCACACTCAAAGGATTGAAGTTGCAAAAGAAGGAAAGCTTCATCAAATTGTGAACGTGGCAAAGCTTTACGCATTGGGCGGTCAAAGTTTTGGATGAAGATTAAATGAATGAGCAGTGCGATTAGTTTGGATCAAAGCTTCGATTAGTTTGGATCAAATCTGTGGACGTGGCAAGCCATTGGGCGGTTTAGTCAAAGCTTTGATATTGATAAAGTTTGCACATGCAGATTGGTCGAAGCTTATCTGATGAAGCTGCCGAAGCTCTTGTTTGAAGCGATGAAGATTATCCACTGTAGAATGAAATCCAGCCGAAAGCTTCTTCTCCTTCAACCGTGTATTAGAGGATAAAAGTTATCTTTGATCAACGCTCAAGATAAAGACTCATACAAGATCAACGATCAAGAGAAAAATCTATCGACAATCTATGGTTAGGATTTATTCTCCTAGCCTATAAATAGACTTAGAGTTTAGAAGTAGAATATCACTTTTCAGTTGTAAACTCTCTCTCTTTCTCTAAGTCTCTGTGCTCTCAGTTGTAAGGCTTCTCCGCCGTAAGGAGTTTTGTTTGTTGAGTGTTAACTGCCTTGGAAGCAACGATCTGTTGCAACCAAGTTTTTTTAAGAGACGTGTGTCCTTCCACTGCTTTAATTCTAAACCGTCTATTCACCCCCCCTCTAGCCGGTCAACCCGATCCTACAAGTGGTATCAGAGCGAGTTCGCTTTTGAAGGACTAATCGCCTGAGAAAGCAATAAGACGATGGCCGGCGCGCACATTCATCCACCTAAATTCGAAGGGGATTTCACCGTCTGGAAGAAAAAAATGGAAGTATTTTTTCGTACAGATTTTGATATTCTTTTATCAATAAAATATGGTTTTGCAGTTCCTAAAGATGCGAACGGGGATGAAAAAGAAGAAAGCTTGTGGAATAAGAAGGAGCAGTCGGAATCTGTTGCAAATGGATCCAAAAAGACCAAGAATCTGGCCTTAAACACAAGGACAACGGAGAAGAAGTCAGAATCCTCAACGGACGATGAGACAACGCAAATGGTAAGTTCGTTTAAAAGTTTTTTTAAAGCTAATAAATTTTCAAAGATGCAGGGAAAGAAGAGATCTCCTAGAAAACGCACAGTACGATGCTATAACTGCAACGAAGAAGGTCATGTCAAAGACCAGTGTCCCAAGCTGAAGAACCAATCAAAGAAAAAGAAGGCATTGAAGGTCACCTGGGACGAGACCTCGTCGGACGAATCAGAAGTTCAAGAGTACGCGGGACTTGCGCTGATGGCAAGTCATCAAGAGGGGAGCAGTGTTGAAGGGGGAGCGACATCAGAAAGCGACAACGAAGAAGGAACCTCGCTTTTCGAAAGCGATCCGGTAAGTGAGGTTTGTTTTCTTCCTCATGATCAATTGTATGCTGGTGTTAAAGCCCTGCTCAAATCTAATTGCAGATTAGAAAAAGAAAATTCTAAATTAAAAAATGAAAATATTGATTTGAAAATTTTAGTTGAGAAATTAGAATGTGATATTGTCTGTTTGCGACACAAGAAAAATAGCTATCCTGAAAAGTTGAATTGGTATTTTAAAAACCATAAGGGGCAATTTAAAAAGGTGCCAAAGAATTACATTCCATCCAAATTTTTAGTTAATCCTGTTGATAGAAATTTATTTTGGATACCAAAATCAATTTTGAATTAGTTTTCTATTATTGCATAATTTTTCTTGTTAAATTAGAAATAGATTAATACATTTTATGATTAAGTCTCTTTTGAAAATTTTTTTTTCACCTAGACTTTCTTACAAAATTTGAAATGGGATCTTAAACTCATCTACTGAATGTCCGCAATACAATTCACAGCATAAGAGAATTTGTGATGGGATCACAACTAGTGATTATCTCTAAATGTGCAATTGTGAAGTATTGAAAATATCCCTAGTCGATGAATTGATAAAAACGGACACTATCAATTCTGTTGAGACTAGCATGGGTTATTCTCTAATCAGCTGATTCTCACTGGCTGGTGACATTGGGATGTCCGGAGATAAACATGGATGCTAGTTAAGGGAACTAGTTCATTGGAGTGACTAGCTGTAAAACTTCATATGGTAATCTATAAAGATATGTCACTGAAGTTATTACTGCAGCTTAAGTGCGATGTTCCTTTGACTTGCGGTGTTCAAGTCATCTTGGTCATGGAGACTTATACTTTAACATCTTAAGCAAGCATCTCCAAGGAGGTGTGGACCCAGGATGATTGGGTATAAGCCGAAGTGCCCGAAGATGTTTGAACAGCCTACAAAGGATTCACCACTCCTTGCGAGGAGATGTATACCCAGGCCTATCGTTGGATTGTTACTCAAAGCCTCTAGCCAGAGCATATCATGTTTAGAGTGCGAGGCTCTTAAATACATGAGAGTAATTAGAAATCCAAAGGACGAGAAAGACATTACTTGGGCTAGGTGTGACGTAGTCAGCCTAGTGGGGACTGACACAAATAGACCGTGTCCTAAACCAAGTGGGTATAAGATGGTGAAGGGAATGGGGCATGATTCATTAGAGCTGCTGAAGGGTTTCGGAATTACTTCTGAGGTCAAACCGTTGATCTTTCGATTAATTGGGGGTCATGATGTACTACTAGGTGCCACTCATGACCGTTCTATAATTGGTTAATTATAGACGGCCAACATAAATCGAAAGCCTATTTAGTCACACGTACTACGAGTAATCCGAGGGATTTAAAACGAGTTGAAAATTAGATTTTCCAATCAAGAGAAATAAGTCGAATCTGAGTTAATCAGAGGCGCAACGGAAACTTAAAATGGCTAAGTCTTTTGAAGGCTTATTGGGCGAATTAAATGAGTTTAATTCGCAATCGGTTCAGCTCGGTTTGGCCGGCCAAAGAGGGTGTTAACCCCCTTTGGTTTGGCCAGCCACAACAAGGGGAAGAAACCAATTTATTTGGTTTAATTAATAAAATAAATCTAGCGCGATTTGTTTTATAAATTATGGATAAATAAATTTGTATAAAGAAATTTATATAAATAAATTTATAGAAATTTATTCTTTTTATGGAAATTAAAATGATCCATGGAATGGTTTATTTTAATTTTATAAAATCAATTATGAATTGATTTTTTCATAATAAGAAAGTTTATAAATTTCTTATAAAATTTATTCCATAATTAAAGGAGAGAAGTATTTGTTTTTATTATAAAGTTAGTTATAATAAAACTAGGCATAACGGAATTATTCATAAGAAAGATTATAAGATAAATTTCTTATGAAAATTAATTCCATTAATTCCGTTAAGAGAGAGACTTGGCAAGGGAGAAGCAACTATATAAGGAACCAAAGGCAAGCCTTGAATTCCTAACTAATCGAGCAATCAAGAGATCTAGTAGCTCTCCCTCTCTCTCTTATTCTCTCCCTCTCTTCCCCTTAGGGCCGGCGCCCTCTTTGCATCCTAGGGTCGGCGCCCTCCTTGAGTGCTAGGGTCGGCGCGCCTCACACAACCCTAGGGTTGGCGTGAGTCGACTCCACCAAGTAGAAGCCAAAGAAGAAGAAGAAGAAGCGGGTGGCATCTCCTTCCTTCTCGGAATTTAGATTCCGTTTCTTGGTGGTTAGTTTCCTTTCTTCTCTCTTGATATTCTAGTTGTGCCTTTGGAGAATCTAGTAGTTCTCGTCGGCACAAAACTCGTGGCTTTGCGAAGTCATCCCGAAGAGAACTCGGCGTGGACGCGAATAGAGGTGGAGCTTCCAAGGGACGCTACGGTTGGATCTCGTCCCTTACTTCAAGTTACGCGAGGTAACGAGTAAATTAGTTTACTTTCCGCAAAGTTTTAATTTATGATCATGTCCACACATCATAAGGTTGCATGCTAGATACGTGGTTAAAATAATTTGTGAAATTATTTTATGCTAATTCTTCCGCTGCACGTAAAAATTTAAAATTTTACGAACTCGTATCCTTGTCAACATGCACCCGGTCCCAACATAAAAGACTTTTGACGACTATAGAATTTCCCAACGTAAACGGTCAAGGACCGTGGGCCTTGGGGTAGGAGCCGACCGCGACTCCGAACCAAGTAAAACCAACTTGTGTTCGTGATTGTTTTATTTAATTTCCGCTGCGTAATTACTCTGTTTTTCGAAAAATTTGATATCGATATTCACCCCCCTCTATCAATTTTCTCCGATCCAACAAGTTGTATCAGAGCGGGTGGCTCAAATTTGGTGCAACCACCAATTTGAGAGTTTTTTTTTCAGATTTACGGAATTATTTTAATTTTTTTTCAAATCTTTCTCGTTAATCGAGGTTGGTGCAACACCACTCGATCGTTTCTCATTGCTATCAATTTCTTCCGCACTACTAATCCAAAACTAAGTCTTGGAACAAGTTTTCTTTGTTTTAATTTTTCAAAAAATATTAATGGCCATGCAAAAAGGATTCAGCACAGCCAGACCACCACTTTTTAGTGGAGAAGATTTCTCCTACTAGAAGAGCAGGATGGAAGTCCACCTGAAAACTCAGGTGGACATGTGGATAATTATCCAATCTGGCTTGGAGATTCCTATGAACACAAAAGGAGTGGCACAACACTATTCTGAATGGGACGCCTCGTTGAAGAAGAAGATCGAGGCTGATGCAAAGGCAACCCAGACGTTGCAATGTGGATTGACCAAGGAGGAGCTGAACCGGGTGGGACCCTTCAACAGTGCCAAAGAACTTTGGAACAAGCTGATTGAGATGCACGAAGGTACCTCCGACACCAGGATAAGCAAAAGAGATTTGTTGCTAAACGGACTCTTCACAATCAAGATGAATGAAGGAGAATCAGCAGCACAACTCCACGCCAGAATCTAGGAGCTAATGAATGGGTTGTACACGATAGGTCACAAGGTAGAAAACCGTGACCTAATCAGGTATACTCTAAACGCGTTCCCAAGGAACACATTGTGGGCATCTATGGTAGATGCTTACAAGGTTTCCAGGGATCTCTCCAAAATTAAATTAGGTGAACTTTTCTCTGAATTAGAATTGCATGAATAGACTAACTCCACTGTGGTCGAGAAAAGTATTGCGTTCATTGCAGGAAAATCCCAAGGAAAAGCCCCAAGAAGAAGTCTATACCAGCACCCGAGTCTGACTGCAGTGAAGGAGATCAACCCAAGTTGGTTCGGCTAGCTCGGGACTACTACAAGGAGCTGAAGCACCAAACAAACAGAAAGAAAGCAAGCCGAAGAAAGGAAGATCCAGCTGAACCTTCAACATCTTCAAAAAGCAAAACTAATGTCACCTGCTACGAGTGCAACAAGAAGGGACATTACAAATCAGAGTGTCCCAATCTGAAGGAGGCGAAGAAGACGCGAAGAAAGAAAGCTCTCCAAGCCACGTGGGATGAATCTTCCTCCGAAGAAGAAGAAGAAGCCCCGCAATCGAATCTTCTCACATTAACCACTTCGGAAGACGTCGACACTGGATCGAAGTCAGAACCAGACGACGGAAGGCTCACAATCTCGGAGAACGGCCAAATAACGGTAAGAGGTTATTCAGAATACGAACTTTTGAAATTAATTTCTTATTTATCTCGCAACCTGGCGAAAGCCAAAATCCGGGTCGAGTCCCTCCCACAGGAAGTAAAACGCCTGAAAGAGGAAGTCGATTCGAGATCCTTGACAGAGAAAGTTCAAGAAGGAAACTCCACTCAAGTTCAAAAGCTTGAGAAAGACAATTCCTCATTGAAAACTCAAGTCAAGGAGCTCAGAGTGGCTTTAGAATGATTCACTTCGGGTTCCAAGGGTCTTGATATGATCCTTGGAAAACAGAAGTCCGTTCTTAACCGATCTGGATTAGGGTATCGAACCAAGTCTAGACAACGGTCTTATTATGCTGTATTGAACCAACCTAGAACTCGAATTCAAGCATGGGTTCCCAAGCTCTGTTTGAACAAATAAGCTCGACCAAACCAGTATTGGATCCCCAAGGACAAGATTCACATCTTGCCTAACCATTATCAAGGCTATAGTCCAGGGGGAGCCAATATAAAAACAATATTCATAATTAGATAAGTTTTTTTTAATGCAAAATTTTTTTTATTGCATGCTTGCTTGTTTCTTTCCTACTGCAATTCATTATGCTTAGATCTAGGACTGGTTAGACTAAGGACAAAATGACTTAATTGAAATTTGGACAACATAGTATTGGGTGGAGGTGAGATGATAGTACATTAGGGAAGCCATTCTGGCGGAACTAGCCGAAGCTACCAATCTAAGACCCAAACTAGTTAGACCAAACTCTTTCAAGAAGTAACTTGAAGATGAATTTTTAATAAAAGGCTTTGTCAAGGAAAGGGTTGATGATCCAATAAGACTACGGCCAAAGAAGGCCTAGTGTCTCGCCAAGACCTGGAAGCCAATTATTGAAAATCAAATTCACTTTACTATTGTTAGATTTGAATCTAACACAAATTTCAATTAATCTTAGACTCAAACACTTTTCAAAAGCAATAAACTTAAACTTAAAACTTAGTAAGTTTGTTTTAATTCAAGTCTTTCAAAATGAACCTTGTTTTTCAATCTGTATTTTGTTTAGAAAAATTTATCTCATAAAACTCATAAGGTTAACATGGTTGAACACATGAAACTGTGTGAGATATCTAGGACCTAACATATTGAATTTCACGTTGAATATCACAAATAAACTCATCTAAAATGGAATCTAGGGCTTGTTTGATTTAATTATTGATTAGTCAAACATAGTCAACTGAATCAAACCTAGTCAACATATGGTCAAACTGGTCAATGGTCAAGTCAAAGTCAACTCGGGCGCTCGGAACCTCACGGGCGCCTAAAGCCTTTATCTCCACCCAAGGCAGTCAGATCTGCAAAAGTAAAGGCTGCTGACAGTTCTGATCCAGACGCCCGTGACCATACGGGCGCCCCCATGAACCCGGGAGCCCGTATGAGGCCTATATAAGACCATCACCTCCTCTTCATTTCCCACACCAAAACGGAATTCCTCCTTCACTTCTCTTCTTCCCAAGGTGCCCGGAAGCCTTTCTCGTGCCCTCGAACACCCTTCTTCAACTATGTCTCCCCGGTATTATTTTCATTATGCATTTATAGTTAATTTTTCGATTATTTCATTTCTTAAATGCATGATTTTTCTTATTTATTTAGAAAATGTCGCGTCACCCAACTGAACCCCGGGGCCAAACCTAGCCCAGACCCTAGGTTCCCAAACACAGAATTGTTTAATAAATTCGCTCAAACTACCTACAAACCCATTAAGACTAGTTTTCCCCACGGGCTGGATCGGATGGTAAGGCGCCTGGCCATTTACTTGGAGGTCACAGGTTCGAGGGTCGCCAGTTGCGTACGAGGATAAAATTCTGGTCTGCTGGTATTAATTCCCTCGACCCCAGGCGCCTCACCACACAAGTGATAACCGTGATTTACCTCCTCCGTGTTGGTCCTGCGGCGGGCTGGCGGAGGCGCTGGGGGCGAGCATTTCGCCTTTTTTTACTTACTTTACTTACTAAACAGACAATTCTTTGCCCAGTCCTGTCCAACCGCTATGGACGCGATTAATTTCTATCAACTTGACCAGCTTGTCTTCTGCACACATCCAGTGAACTCGACCTTGTGTGCAGAATTTTACAATAACCTGGTCAAACAAGATGACCTTTGCTACTCCTCTACTGTACAGGGGATGCCTCTAACTATCTCACCTGCCTTACTTACTATATTTCTAGGACTGCGACCCTCCCGGTCCACGTTTTGCTGTTACCCTCCGAGAGACCCTCCCTTTGATCCTCCCTATTCACACATTGATTTGGACACTCTTTACTCCTACTTCTATAGAGATGCGCGAAACCCGTTGGTGCAACGGTTTCAGTCCGTAGAGCTTCAGGTCCAGGACTACGCTCTCTACAGAGTTCTGGTTCGATGCATTCTGCCCTTGACTACTCGAGATGTCGCGACTATGCGGCCCTTCCATACCTTTCTTCTATATGCTATGATTCATCATCTGGACATAGATATTAGCCTGCACATGTTCCATACGATTATCTACGCATCCAGTATTACGACTCAAGGCCGAGTACGTACACCCTACTGTCATATCATCAGTAACCTCCTTCACCACTACGGTTGCGACATCACTGTTGGGGAGGTTACCCCAATGATCGAGTTTGACAAAATCGGGGCTAGGAACTTTTCGCTAGCAGGTATAGACATTTCGGTCGCCGGGGTTCTCTCGTGGAGATGACAGAGGGCCGGAGCTCAGATCGACTCGGATGAGGAGGTGGAGGTAGACGTGGTCCATCTCGCAGCCAAGATCAACGAGCACTTATAGGAGCCTCCTCCACTGACCACCGACCAGCGCATTACACTATTACAGACGGAGATGCACAGCCTCTGGGAGGAGATGGAGGCCCATCACGCTGAGTATATGGATGCTCTACAGAATGAACATAAGGTGAATGAGGGTTACCACACTAAGTACTTGGACACTCTTCACGCCAAACATCAGGTAAACGAGGCCCATCACATTGAGTACATGGATACCCTCCGAGCCGATCGTGAGACAAATGAGGCACGATACAATGAAATGATGTCCATGTTTCGGTCTTGGCAGCCTAGTCCATTCGACCCTCCTGGCCCCTCTTCATAGATCAGAGTGACTTTCCAGTTATCTTATTGTATCTTTGATTGTTTGACTTTCCCTACTGAGTAGGGTTGACTTGTGCTTGACTACTATTGACTTTACTGGTACTCCTGTTGACCAGTTGACTCTTATGCATCTATCATATTTACTTGCTGGCAACTTGTTTGATAAGTTATGTGTCTTATGCCATTTTACTTCAACTGCTAAGTCATGTACTTCATAATTGAATCTTATGCTTAGTAGAATAGGACTGCTCCATATTTTTTTAAAAATTACTTTATTTCTTATTTGTTAATTAATATGTTTTGAAAAATCATTTTTTTTGTAATTTAAAATGATTTTCTGACTTAGTTTTTTTAAAACGTATCCCCTTCAAATCTAGGGTTTTTTCGCAAATGGACTTAGCTTACGCCCTAACCCTGGAACTACATGCACCTATAGATCTAGAAGTTAGCATCTCACAAGCACCTTAGGGTACTTTTGATTGATAACCTGGGTTGAGATGCTTAGGTCTATGCCTTGATTCAAGATGCATTAAGTTAGTGCATCTGCAGTAATTGGGGCAATAAATACAAATTGAACAATAATCAGGTTAGGTGTCAAGCTTAGAAAATCTATCTTGATCAGATCACCTAACTTGACTAACCCTAGCGAAAGCTACTGTATATGACAGTTAGTTAGTTGCTAACTGGGTTAGACAGGACCCGAACAAGAACGGTTTAATTTGGTTTGGTCTAGTTTATGCTTATTAGAGTTGGTTCAATACAGAACTTCATTTTTTTTATTTTTTTTTGCTGCTATAATTAGTTTTTTTTATATATGGCAAAGGGAGAGAGAAAGGAAAGGATAAAATTTGTTTTAAAAAAAAAATTATCTCCTTTTCAAAAAGTAAAGTAAATAACGAAATGCTTACAAATGTTTTTCAAATCTAAGCATTTCAAAACTAAAAATTTTCTAAGTAAGAAAATTTTTCTAAGTATGGAAAAAAATTTTGAAAAACATTTTGGAAAATTTTTCTAAGTATGAAAATTTTTCTAAGTATGGAAAAACTTTTTGAAAAACTTTTTGGAAAATTTTTCTAATTATGAAAATATTTCTAAGTATGGAAAAACTTTTTCGAAAATTTTTCTAAAGTATGGAAAACTTGTTGGAAAATTTTCTAAGTGTGAAGAAAATTTTTGTTTGAAATATTTCTAAGCTTGAAATTTTTTATGCACTAAGTCAAATCTAAAGCACATAGAAAGTTTACAAAACCCCACTTATCTTTGAAAAACTCAGGGAGAGAATATTCGATTCAGGGGGAGAAAACTGAGTAGTGTTTTCGAATTCTTTGCTTATTTTTTTAACTTAACTTTTTGAACCATGTTGCCATAAATCAAAAAGGGGGAGATTGTTGGTGCAGGAAGCACCTAAGTTAAACCTGGGTTTTGATAATGGCAAAGGGTTCAGAAGTTAAGGTGTTAATGTGATCTAACAAGCTTACTAAGTATCCAGGAAAAGTCCTAGGTACACTAGGCAAGAAGTCCTAGCAAAGGGCTGGGCAAGAAGTCCTGGACAAGGACTGGGCGAGAAGACTTGACCGGAAGTTAGGTAAAGAAGTCCTAGTCGAGGACTGTGCAAGAAGTCCTGGCAAAGGGCTGGGCACCGAAGATCTGACCGGAAGTTGGTCAAAGAATTCCTGGTCGCGGACTGGGCACGAAGACCTGATTGGGTGGATTGGCAAAAGTCCAACCGGAGGAGCCAGTTGGTAAAAGGTAAACTCTCTTGAGAGGAGTAGGTGAGGATGCGTTCCCCGTGCGAGGGAACAGTAGGCGTCGGTTCGACCTAAGGTTCCATTTGGGAAACCTAAAGTCAGAACCAAGACATCTTAGGCTATAAATAATGGCTAACATGTTTGCTTCTTTTTGTTTTGGAAGTAACCATGGTTGCAGGGATCGAAGGAATGAGTTTCTGCGGCTGAGGCGCCTCACTGGGGCTAGGCGCCCGGATGGATACGGGCGCCCCAGTGAAAGGCTAAACTGAAGCAAATGAAGCAAACTGCCACGAAGGCTCTGGACCAAGTCAACTCAGGCGCCCGGGACTATACGGGCGCCCCTATCAGCCCAGGCGCCTCAGTCAAGTGGATGAGCGATGACCGAGCCTGCAGATAGGAGTTCTCGCAGGAGAGGCCACGTGTAGGCGCCCCCATCGACACAGGCGCCCCTATGGGTGCTATAAAAGGGAGTTCAACCCCAAGGCTTCAAAGAACTTCACTCACAATGCTCCAAGCACTTTCGTTCATGCGCTACGCTCCGATAAGCTCCGACTTCGAGATTCCAGCATCGACGATGACCCTCTGCTCCGAACTTTGATCCACCTCGGGCATCGGTAAATTTAATTTACGAAAAGTGTTGCAAATTCAATTTTTCAGTTCTATATTTGTATTCAATCTGTAAAAGAGTTTTCTCGACAATAGAATTGCCCAACGTAAACGGTCAAGGACCGTGGGCCTTGGAGTAGGAGCCGACCGCGACGCCGAACCAAGTAAAACCAACTTGTGTTCGCGATTGTTTTATTTAATTTTCGCTGCGTAATTGCTCTATTTTTTGAAAACTTTGATATCGATATTCACCCCCCCCCCCCTCTATCGATTTTCTCTGATCCAACAGGTGTGTTTCTTTTGGCAAAAATTTTTCAATAAATTTTTATTGTTGGCGCAAGTTTTGTTGTTTTTTTTTATGTGTGACAAAGGGGGAGAGAGAAGCTTAAGTTAAAAAAATTTTCATTTTCTCCCAAGTGTCAAAACATAAATCAAAATTTTTTATGTTTTCTCCCAAGGATCAAAACATAAATCAAAATCTTTTTTGTTTTCTCCCAAGCATCAAAACATAACCCTTAAATCCAATCTAACTTAAGATATTGTCAAACATCAAAAAGGGGTAGATTGTTGGTGCAAGATGCATTAGTGATACCCTCCTCTAGTGTTTCAATGTTTAACAATATGCTTAAGTTAGTGATATATTAGACAAGATAAAAGTTAGTCAAGAAATCCAAGAAATCCGTATCAAGGTAAACAAAGTCCTAGTTAACCTAGGCAATAAGTCTTGGTTCGAAGAATTGGGCACTAAGTCCTGATCATGGATTGGGCACTAAGTCCTGGCCGAGGGCTGGGCTCTTAAGACCTGACTGAGAGTTGGGCATGAAGTCCTAGTTCGAGGAATTGGGCACTAAGACCTGGCCGAGGGCTAGGCACCTAAGACCTGACCGAGGGTTGGGCACGAAGTCCTGGCTGAGGGCTGGGCACCTAAGACCTGACCGCGGGTTGGGCACTGTCTTGGTGAGTGAGCTGGGAACTAAGTCCTAGTGAGTGAAGCTGGGCACTAAGTCCTCGTCATGGACAGGGCACGAAGTTCTGATCTGGAAGATTGGGCAAAAGTCCAACCGGAGGAGTCGGTTGGCAAACTTCTCCTGAGAGGAGTAGGTGAAGGCGCGTTCCTCGGGAAGGGAACTCGGTTCGACCTAGGGTTTCGCGAGAAATCCAAAGTCAAAACCAATCATTAAGGCTAAGATTATATTCTTGTTTGTCTTGTCTTTGATTGTATTGCAGGTACTGGGAGTTGGAGGCAAGATAGAAAAGCTAACGCAGGAGAAAAAGCTGCCTCGAAGGTCATCCTAGGCGGCTATATCAATACAGGCGCCCCAGACCTAAAGGGCGCCCCAGACTGGGCAGGCCCATCCCAGGTGCCTATTAACATAGGTTCTGGGAAGGTCCCAGGTGCTTGGGAAGGAGACTTCTATCCTTGCTATGAGTTCGGTGCGAAGATAAAGTTTGACCAACGCATAAAGGCGCCCTACAGCCTTACAGGCGCCCGAGAAGACACTATATAAAGGGGTTCGACCCCTCAACTTTTGGCTATAATACTTGCACTGTAAGACGGGTTTCTCTGCCTCCGAAAAGTCTAGAAAGGAGACCATTAGTGGACGGGCGCTTACCGTGCTTAGGCCTTAGACGTACTGACCCTGGGGGGTTGGGAACCAAGTAAAAACCTACGTGCACTCTGAGTTGTGTCTTTCGTTTGTTTCTTTATTTTTCCGCTGTGCTACTAACGCTTTGTCTAGAAAGAATGAACATCGAAGTTTTTGACGAGATTATGAAAAGTTTTTTCATGTCAATATTCACCCCCCCCCCTCTCTATCGACGTCACCGGTCCCACACAAGTTCTAATTTTTGCTGTAGGTTTTTCAAATTGTCATTTTCATTTTTCAAAATATCAGATGAGGATGTAAGTGCCAATTTTTATTAATTTCAAATTTTTTTTCTAATCTATCATTAGATTTGAGCAAGGCTTTAACTCCTGGATACAACTGATCATGAGGAAGAAAAGAAACCTCACTTACCGGGTCGCTTTCGAAAAGTGAGGTTCCTACTTTGTCCTCACTTTCTTCTAACGTTTCTCCCCCTTCATCTGTGTTCCATTCTTGATGACTTGCCATCAGCGCAAGTCCCCCGTATTCTCAACCTTCCAACTCTTTTGACGAGGACTCATCCCAGGTGACCTTCAGTGTCTTTTTCTTCTTTGGCTGGTTCTTGAGTTTAGGACACTGGTCCTTCAGGTGTCCCTCCTCGTTGCAGTCGTAGCATTTGATTATTTGCTTTTTTGGAGACTGTCTTCTTTTCTGCGTTCTTGAAAATTTGTTAGCTTTAAAATATCTTTTAAAAGAACATACCATTTTTGTTGTTTCGTCATCAGTCGAGGATTCCCCGTCGAGTTGGATCTTCCTTATGTTCAATGCGACGATGTCTGCTTTCTTATTCTTTTCTACAAAACGAGATTCATGAAGTTCCAAAGTAGAAAACAATTGCTCTAATGTACTTACCTCTAAATCTTTTGAAATGAAATACGCGTCGATTACCGATGTCCATTCCTGGGTGCTCGAAATGCATTTAAGACGTACCTTTGAGCATCGCGAGTTGTTACCTTTTCTCTGAGGTTTCCAAAGTCCGTGATTAGTTCTTTTACTTTGGCGTGTAGATGCGCAACTGATTCTCCATCTTCCATCCAGAGGTTTGTCAGTTGACTTCGAAGGATGTCTCTTCATGCCAGTTTCACATCTGAGGTACCTTCATGCAATTCCTGGAATTTCTCCTAGAGCTCTTTTGCCGAGTTGTAATTCCTGATGTGGTTGACTTCTTGCGTGGGAAGAACGTCTAGCAGAAGATATTCCGCTTTTCCATTTCCTACAAAGTCCACTTGCTCCTTCTTGGTCCACGACTCTACTTCTTTATCCTCTCCATTATTGTCTTTAGGAACTGAAAAACCATTTTTCATAATTAGTAGCAGTTCAATATCAGTTTTAAAAAATACCTATATTCGGCGCTTCCACATCGAGAACTCCTCCTCAAACTTCGGCGGGTAGATTACTGCTCCAATCATTTTTTTTTAAATTGCTGCAATTGACGGTTAGTCCTTCTGCGGTGACCTTGGCTCTGATACCACTTGTTGGATCGGGTTGGCCCGGCTAGAGGGGGTGAATAGATGGTTAAAAAAATATATAAATGTGGAGGCACTCATCTTTTAAAAGGAAACTTGGTCGCAACTGAGATTGTTGCTTCCAAGGCAGTGGATGCTCAATAAAACACACCTAATGGCGGAGAATATTAGGATTGGGCGCCAAGCTAGAGGGGAGGGGGGTGAATAGCTTCTTTCGATTTTGTCTACAAAGATTGTTAGCTAAACACAAACAAAATCAATAAGAACAATAAGAACAATGCTAACCCCCTGATTTTTACTTGGTATCCACATCAGAGAGGTGACTAATCCAAGGATCCACACACCACACGCGAGCTCCACTATGAAAACCTCCTTCAAGGTGGAGAAACCTTCACAAGGTGGACCTCTTCCTCTTTACAAAATAGAAATAAGAATGAGAGGAAGAGCTGGAGATTTTGAGCACAAACAGTCACTACAAGAAAATTAGGATTCCGCAACACTTAAAAGACAACGCTTTTTAAAAAAATCGTTGTCTTTTTTCTTATTACAACGCTTTTAGTGAAAAGCGTTGTCTATGTTTTTTATTTCTTACTAAAGACAACATTTTTTAAGTAAGTGTTGTCTGTTGATGTTTTTTTTGGGGTCAAAGACAACGCTTGTAAAAAAGCGTTGTCTATAAACGTTTTTAAATATCTGTCATAATGAACTTTTAATAAGTATTGTGTATGTTCGCTACTTAACCTCTAAAATTCCTCTCCATCAAAATGTATCAAAATAATAATTTTAATAATAAAAACAAGAGCAAACAAAGGGGGAAAAGTCAAAATAATAATAATAATAATAATAATAATAATAATAATAATAAAATAACTAATTTTCTTTATGTTATGATATAACGTACCCTAACCCAATCCCTTATTTGCCCAAAAACAAAAGCCTGTCACACGCCTCTCGCCGTCTTGCGCCCGACTGTCTCCTCTCGCTCCTTCGTCGCCGATCGTAACCCGATCATTCATCACCGACTCTTCCCTCTCGCGCGCGATCTCTACTACCAGCAACCATCCGTCGGAGTACAGGTTAGTCCTCCACTCTTCTCGCGACCTCTGTTCTTCGATCTCACATGTCGATGGCCTAAAACGTAAAGAAACATCTCTTTATATTTTTGAAATCATAATAAAAATCACTGAGAAAGACTGCATTCTAATTAATATAAAACAAACATTATATTAAAAATGAAGTTAAAGATATATATATCGATTCCTTTGAAGAAAGAAAAAGCAACTTTAATGTCATTTCTCTTTAAGTTCGTTTTTCTGAACTGAGAACTAATCTGAGTCTGATAAAGTTATTTTTTACAGCAGGGCCTGAAATCAGTTAATTTCAGGTCCAGCGTGGGCCTAAAATAAAAGATTTCAGGTCCAGCGTGAGCCTGAAATAGAAATATTTCAGGCCTAGCGTGGGCTTGAAACAAAATATTTCAGGCCCAGCGTGGCCCTGAAACAAAAGATTTCAGGCCTTGCTCAGGGTCTGAAATCAAATGATTTCAGGCCCTGCGTCGCCCTGAAATCATGTGTTATGATAGGTTTTTTTTACGTAGGCCTGAAACGTAAAGAAACATCTCTTTATATTTTTGAAATCACAATAAAAATCACTGAGAAAGACTACCTTACGTGAGGCATTCTAATTAATATAAAATGAGCATTTATTAAAAACAAACTTATATATATCGATTCCTTTGAAGAAAGAAAAAGCAACTTGAATGCATTACTTTTCTCTTTAAGTTCATTTTTCTGAACTGAGAACTAATCTGAGTCTGATAAAACGATTTTTTACAAGAGGGCCTGAAATAAAAGATTTCAGGCCCTACATGATTCTATAAAATTAATAAATATAAAAAAATTAATTAAAAGATAATAATATATATTGATCAGCAAAATTAAAGATATAAGGATGATTTACTAAAACAAGCTATGATTCTACATTATTGTTGCATCGTTTTGTGTCAATTGATACGGTATGTGAACATCAGTAGGTTTTGGTGAAAATTCACTAATAGACCTAAAAAACTCCTAATGCAACATAATTTATAATAATTAGAAGTTTAGACACCAAAAATACCATCTCCTAGCTCAACTCTAACTACTGATATTGAGTTTTAAGAAATCCAAATATCCTAGGTCCATCAGTGGGTTTTGGTGAAAACCTACTGATAGACCTAAAAACTCTTATTGTAATATAATTTATAATCATTAAAAGTTTGGACACCAAAAATATCATCTCCTAATACTATTGATATTTTTATTTAATTTAATAAATCATGATTAAATATTATAAAAAATATTTTTAAAATAAAAAAAAAAATAGAAGGAGGATATGTGTTCAAGCCAAAGGAGGTGGTATTTTTTAAAATTTTTTATTTTAAAAATATTTTTTATAATATTTAATTATGATTTATTAAATTAAATAAAAATATCAATAGTTCTAGGAGATGGTATTTTTGATGTTCAAACTTCTAATAATTATAAATTATGTTGCAATAGGAGTTTTTAGGTCTAACAGTGGGTTTTCAACAAAACCCACTGATGGACCTAAGATATTTGGATTTCTTAAAACCCAATATCAATAGTTAGAGTTGAGCTAGGAGATAGTATTTTTGGTGTCCAAACTTCTAATGATTATAAATTATATTGCAATAGGAGTTTTTTAGGTCTATTAGTGGGTTTTCACCAAAATCCACTGATGGACCTAGGATATTTAGATTTCTCAAAACCCAATATCAATAGTTAATTAGAGTTGAGCTAGGAGATGGTATTTTTGGTATCCAAACTTCTAATGATTATAAATTATGTTGCAATATAAGTTTTTTAGATCTATCAGTGGGTTTTCACTAACACCCACTGATGTTCTCATACCATATAAGTTGGTATACAATGATGTAGCAATAATGTAGAATCATAGCTTGTTTTAATAAATCATCCTTATATCTATATTTTTGCTGATCAATATATATTATTATCTCTCTTAATTATTTTTTTATATTTATTAATTTTATATAATCATGCAAGGCCTGAAATCTTTGATTTCAGGCCCTGCTCAGGGCCTGAAATTAACTGATTTCAGGCCCTGCTATAAAAAATCACTTTATCATACTCAGATTAGTTCTCAATTCAAAAAAACGAACTTAAAGAGAAAAGTAATGCATTGAAGTTGCTTTTTCTTTCTTTAAAGGAATCGATATATATATCTATAAGTTCGTTTTTAATATAATGCTCGTTTTATATTAATTAGAATGCAGTCTTTCTCAGTGATTTTTATTATGATTTCAAAAATAAAAAGAGATGTTTTTTACGTTTCAGGCATATGTAAAAAAACCTATCATAACACATGATTTCAAGCCGACGCAGGGCCTGAAATCATTTAATATTAGGCCCTAAGCAGAGCCTGAAATCTTTTATTTCAGGTCCACACTGAGCCTGAAATATTTCTATTTCAGACCCACGCTGGACCTAAAATCATTTATTTCAGGCTCACACTTGGCCTAAAATCTTTTGATTTCAGGCCCACGCTGAGCCTGAAATCAAAAGATTTCATGCCTTTCTAATTTCAAGCCTTTTTTATATATTAATATATTTATTAAATATTATTTAATATATTAATTTATATTAATCAAATATAAAAAATCATCTATTTATATTTTTAAAATCACGTCGAAGAGATATTTTTTTAACTAAAATATTTTTGTTTTCTTTACCTTACGTTTTTTAGCCGATTCCATAATATATTATTTTAAAATAAAAAGTCTGAAAATGGATGTTAGTTGTCTCGGAATTCGTTACTGAGAAAGAGAAAGAGAAAACAGTACTTGGCAGGAAGGGTATAAGAGGAAGTTTACTAAAATGGGTGCGCCCTTTGGTAAAAATAAAATCATGGTATGTTTTTTTGATAAATACCAATTCTTGGATACGCTCTTTGGTAAAAAACCGTATTTTTGAATAAGACTTGTACCACGAGGATGAGGATACTGAGCAAGTTCGACCAGGTCGGAGTTCCACCTGAATGGAGTTAACTTTTCCTTGGGTCGAGTTTGATTCGTTTTAACTTTGACTGTCAAGTTACCAAGACTCTTGACCGATGGGACACCTAGGAACCGAAGGAAACTGCCATATCAAGAGGCTTGTGCCTCCATCCATCATCAGCTTGGTGGTGCGGAGGGACATAGATTTGAAGGCAAGTTTAGAGTGCCTACAAAGGGAGTTGAGACTTGAAGCCATTGTGGCGTGTCTCAAGGTGAGCATACAATCTATGACGACTTATGCCTCCCTCTCGTTCTTCTTCCTCGTCTTCTTGCACAACCAAACCGTCTTTGTTGTTCGATGCAACCATTAGAGGGTCAATCATAGTTGAGGGGCACACGTGTGGCTAAGAAAGGCATCATGAGGGTATGCCTCTTTTTTTTTTTACTTTTTTTAATCCCTCTGGCCAATTAATCTCGAGGATGATAAACCCATTCATATAAATTTCTTACTAACCACTGGCCATCAAGATAAATGTAAAAATGCTTATAATAGGCAGTCCAATAATCTAACGTTCCAAATTTGTCATCCCGTTGAAAAAAAAAATCATATAATATATCATAATTAAAAATCCAACTATATAAATATTTGAAAGAACATCCTACCACCCTACCATAACGTAGGGATGAAACCGAACTATGAATATTTGAAAGAACATCCTACCACCCTACCAAAACGTAGCGATGAAATGATCAATACATAAAAATATCAGTTCGCCAATATTCAGTATGTTAGAAGGAAACACCCTTTGAGCAAACTCGAGCCATTATTCAGGAAGAAGACTGTTGTCTACCTCTAAAGATTAATCGGGCAAAAAACCGAACACCTGAATTATCAAAATAAATAGAAACTGAAGAGAGATGCGAAATTACATTGATGAACTAGTTCTATTAACTCCAAAAAAAAAAAAAAACAAGTACACTACAAAACTGATAAACCCAGTTCCAAACTGGAACACAACCCAAAAAAACTAAAAGATAGCTCTCTACCATTGCAATTCACAGGAAGACTTCCCCAAGGTTCCTTTTCATCCTATCAAATGGCTCGAACAGCTCGAGAATAACCTGTGCAACACTTTTGCATATCTGATCTCACACCTCGAAATATTCTCAGGCCAGAAGCCTCTTTGGATCAAGGATTTGATTCAAACATCTGTGATGGTTATACAGTGACTCAAATGCCTGCATGCACACACTAGCGAAACCGGTCATTGCTTGGAAAATGTTGGGGAACCCTGTTTGTAGGTTGTTCAGTGTCATCGCTCTTGTAACTCCAACACTCTTCTCATATTTGCTCTTCTCTTCCTCGGCCTTTGTCTTTAGAGCTTCCACCTTTGCACGCTTCTCTAATACAAGGGATCTTCGTGCCACATCGCTATGACCTTCAGCTTCGAAGAAGATACCATACTTGGACTCCAATGATCTGAGCTCTTCCGACCTCTTCTCAAGCTCTTTGAATGCTGCTTCTGACCTTTTCTTTTGCTTTTGCTCCTCTGATTGCTGAACGACAATGGCATGGATAACAGTCAGGAAACTTTTGATTCCTTCTGAGGCTACTTTGTCAGGAATTCGATCAAAGGCAAGCTGCCATTCTTCACTCAATGAATAAATTTCTGAGTTAGGATCACATTTTGTGTGAGGATCATGGTGGCACTGGAAGAGCGACAAACGGAGCCAGCCTGCTAGAGCATATATGTATTCTCGCTGGGACTTGACGAGGCTGCAGAAAGACGAGTACCAGCGATCAACCTCCAGTTCTAGCTGGAGAGCAGCTTGTCGGAGTGCATTGCTTGTAGCTTGCGAGTACAGTGCACAGTTCAAGTATTCAAGTTGTTGAACAATGTGTGTCTGAACCTGATGGCACTCATACATGCTCCTCCACATGGTCATCAAACTGCATCAAAGAATGATTAAAGATGATTCAGTTCACAATATGGAAATCTTGTAAGGATCACATAAATAGCTAAAATATAAGTTCTCCATCAAAGATCTGCCATTTTGATTATAACAGGCATGTTTCATCTATTGTACTCAAAAAATTAATCCAAAAAACTAAAGTTCATTACCAAATATGTCCTAGTGAATACTAAATAGAAATACTAAATCACAAATTAATACTGGCAAATAGATGTCTTAACTTTCCTAGAACAAGGTTTAGAAAATTGTTGAAATAGAAAAAAAGTGCATTGGTGTGACCTCTTTATACATCAAGAATTATTCAAAACTGAATTTCCGGTATTCATTCAGGATCTTATGCAAATCCTATCTTTTCATGTACCCAGAAAACATGACTAAACAAGGTGCAGGTAGATAAGAAACCAATCTATTGCAGGACATGCTAACTTACACTACAAAACCTAATTTACCTAAATCTGTTTTTTATGATTATTTTCATCACATTCAAATCTGGTTCAACTTCAGTCTAAGAATTCAAATGTTAATAATGTCAATAATGACTCTCAGGCACTCTGCTGCAGTTTCCTATTCTACTAAGCAATAATAGCACATTATTCTCAGCACTACAGTTAGTGGGAAATCATCTTGGCAGATTCTCCAAACAGAGAATCTCGTTTGAATTTTTTCCCCAAAGAAAGCATCATAGTCATGAGTTTTCTCATCTCACATACCAAAATACTTCTAGTATGTCGAAAATAAACCAGTAAGTTAAGAGTAAAGAAGTTTCTTTTCGAAAAACTCCATGATGACCAAATTATATCATTTTGGTTAGAAGATCCTATCAGATGTTTTCTAGGAGACTTGGGTGGATTGTTCATTTGTTTTTAAATTGAAAAGGAGCATCAAAGATTTTGACCAAAAAAATGATGGTTTATAGTATTTATTTTGGTAATCAAATCATATCAAAGGTTTCTAGAAGTCTGAGAGGATTGTGCATATGTTTTTGGCATCAAATAGACAATCAAAGAGATTGTTTCTTAAAAGAAAAGCTTCTTAATAGTTCAAATAATGTCAATTTGTCTAAAAAATTATACCAGGGGCATCTGACTCTCAAATGGAGTGTTCAGTGTGTTGAGTTGAAATTTTGATGGCACAAAATATCAATTCAAAAAATAATAGTTTTCAATTAAAATCACTTGATCATTCCAAATGAGGTTCCTAGAATCTAGTATGATTTTCTAGCTAAAATGACAAAATGTAAAGCCATCAAGGAGTTTTCGTCCATTTAACTCAAAAAGACAAACAATCCTCGTGACACTCCTAGGAAATATCTGATGTAGTTTTGGAACCCAAATGACATGATTTGGATATCCAAGAACTTTTGTCAAAATCTCCATCATGCTTCACTTCAACTCAAAAACACATGAGCCAAGAGATTTTTACAATACCTTTTGCGAAAATGACATCATCTGAGTCAGCAAAGAGATCATGGTCCATTTTATACATAAAAAAGAAAAATCTAAAGTGTAATTCTTCCTCCTATAAATCCAGTGATATATATTTTTGTTTTGAAGAAATGAGCAAATTTTGAACTATTGAAAGAATTGAAAAGAGAGAAATTTATTTAGTTCACCATAGAAAGGTACTTTGGGTATGTAAATAAAGTGTATGATGTGCCTTTTTGGAGGAAAAAAGCACCCAAATTATAGTGCACCTTTTGGAAAATCTTCCAGTTTTCTTTCTAGTCTTCTATGTCTCTACCCAACCCTAAAAGCAACAGGATCAAATGAATGCTATATTTTTGAAGTTGAAGGTGGGCTTGTGTAAAGGACCGAGTGGCATTATTTAGTGTTGCCTCAGTTTCTTTTTCACCTCCCTATGTTTAGTCTTTCTTTGGGATATATTTTTCAGTCATCTGAGCAAGCATGATGCTATCAGCAAGACCACAGAAGCAACCAAATACTAAATGATTTAGCAAAAAACTCAAAACACGTGAGCATTCTAAAGCATTATTAAATCTCCTACGATTTAAAATAGAAAGACACTAACCCAGTGACTAATTCCAGAAGCTGAGGGAAGAGTTCAACCTCCCTCAGCTTAATGATTGCAGAGGATGTGGTTTCTATAGCCTGTGATGCTACCATCATTTTGGACTCCAAACTCTCGATCTCCATCTTGTTCTTCTCCACCTTCATATAGTCTACTCCTTTAGCTTCTTGCTTCCTCAATAGTGCCACCCTCTTCTCATGCTCCTCCTTGATCGTTTCAGCATTCTGAGGTAGAAACAACAGTAAAGAAGGCACATGGATCAAGCAAAGTGAATGGTCTTCTACGTAAAAGACAATGGTAATAAAGAAACAATCCATGTGCTGCCACATTTGTCTTGTAATGTTCCTTTAGGAGATTCAAGGACAATAAATTATAGAAAAAAAAGGCAATGCGTGAAAAATCACAAATGAATTACTGCCTAAGATCTGAAGAACTGAATCAGCATATGGTTTTTCTTTGCCTGGGAATCATTTGCCAGGAACATAGGCAGAACTAAAGACAAAAAAAAAATGGAGGAGAGAATTTATGTCCTGGAAAAGCTAAAGCAAGCGCCAAGCAAAAAGGAGGGCTTTCATGTTGCTAGTGTACCTTAACCTCAAGATACAGCTTCTTCTCCCAAGCATAGAGTTTCTCCACAGTGGAGGTATGACTCACACTATCAGCTGCAACTCCACTGCCGCTCCCACTTCCATGGTCCCTCCTCATCCCCTCTCCACAATTCCCAAAGCCGGTGAAATCACCACAAGTCTTAGAGTTGGATCTCCAGGACCAATGAAGTGGATTTAAATTCTTGCCATAACCAGACATTTTTCCTATATATTCACAGGAAACCACTCAATTTAATGATTGAAGTTACAGAAGTTATGTACAATGTACATTAGACATGATTTGTAGAGCTTACCACCAATTCCTTGGTTAAAAGAAAGATCAGAATTTGGAGCTTCTAGGATGAAGGAAACCCTTCTTCCGGCCTCAGTTGCCTTGAGGAAGTACTCGTCAAGTTCTTGAAGAATCTCGGACAGATCCTTGTTGCCCCTGGGGATAACAGCCACTGTTCGTTCACTGGTTGTATCCTTCGTCTTGCCGCTGACTACCGCTGGAGGAGGCGCCGCCGCAAGCGCCGCGGTGACTTCCGATATGGTGGTAGTGACCTCCTCCCACTCCTCAGTGGCCGAGTGAGAAGAGGACGGGACGAACGGATCCCAAAAATCCCAACTTGAAGAAGGCGGCGGAGGTGGCGGCGGGTGAAGAATGGGCGAGGATGCGGTGAGAGAGGAGGTCCAGTTTTGAGAAATCGGGCTCTTTGCTGAAGCCGGAGGCTGTGGAGCTGGTGGGGTAGGAGGAAGTGGAGGAGAGGGGAGGGGTGGTGGAGACGAAGACGGGGAAGAGGAAGAGAGGGCCGGGAGGTGGTGGTCGTCGTTATGGTTGTAGGTCTCGGCGTTGGCGAACTGGAGCAGGGCGGCGCCGATGGCGCGGAGAGAGCGGAGGTAAAGGGAATGGGCTAGGGCAAAGTCTCTCCGTCCCTGCACAAGATGCTTCATGTATCGCCGCCGGGCTTTGCACCGCGACACCACCTCCTGCCTCTCCAGCCGGGAATGCCAGCACCCCATCAACACCTCTCTCTAAAGTCGCCCCCTTTCTCTCCTGCAATAGCAGTCGCCGCGACCTCTACCACCTCCTGCAACCAAAACACAAAGGTGGCTCCTTTTCTCGGAAGCAAAAGTTGCAGACGTGAACCGAAGGAATCGACGTCTCTCTTCAACCTCGCGTTGGTGGAAAGCCAAAGGCGCCAACTTTGCAGCCTTTTAGCTCTCAAGCATCGTCCTCGCCCGAAAAGCACACCAAATCCTCCCTTTCAACGTTACCAAAGCGCTCGATTGCTACCAAAAACCTCCAAATCCTCGCTCTGAAACAACCAGTGCTATTACATTCTCAAGTCCTCTAGTCTTCAGCTTTATATAGCAATGAGCAGGAGTCGATGGCCTCTTCGGACCCTCATCGGCTCTCTTTCAAACGCGAAGGTGGAGAGATCAGAGACCTAAAGCGGATGGCACAGAGATATTTGAGCGTTGGGCAGTGTGGAGTGAGTGGATTCATGCTTCTTTCATCAAGGAAGGAAAGCTTTTAATTTTAGGGTTGGCAATCAGTAAAAGTGCTCCACGTTTAGGAAAAAAGGTTGTGCATCATGGGGGTGTTTTAGTCATTTCCTTGCTCAACGTTCGCGTCAGAAAATTGAATTTGAAGACAAGATCGAGCGTTTCGTTAATCTGGGTCATTGGTAATTTTGATCCTTAATAATCAAAAATGTATTTATTACTCAATTTTCGTAAATATTTAAATATTTAAATCGTACATCGTGCTTTTAAATTTATAAAATTATACTTATTTTCTTAAAATACTCTTTCATTTATTTATTTTTTACAAAATAAATATATATCATCAAAATATACAATTTTATATGTATTTGAAAATAATGGTTCGTTTATGATAAATTATCAAATCTAAGTAGATTATATGACTAGCAATGAAGATCTTGTGAGTGAAATTGGGCACTAAGATCTAATCGTAAGTTGGGTACGAAGACTTGGTGAGTAAAGTTGGACCATAGTGAGTGAAGTTTGTTGGTGTCCCGGTTAGTTTTGATGTGATCGACCAAGTTAGATTAGGTCATGTTGTGATTTTGATCCCTCTGTCTAAGTGTGCAGGAACTTATAAGCGGAGAAAGTCGAGCGTAAGACGTAGTAGACGAGAAAGATTGCACGGGGAAGTGAGTCATCAGGCTCAGTGCAGTCGAGGGGCGCGAAAGCTACGGAAGAGTACACCGGTGGAGCGAGAAGTGTTAGATGTGTATACTAAAAGACTTGTCTTTTTATATATATGATCGTCTACATTTTGAAAGAGAATCACAACAACTCAGATGCGTATTAGTATATGCATAAAAATCCGATGCTCTGCATTATAGATAACATGGTGTGTGGTGACGCACAGAAGATCATGTTATCAGTCCCTTGCATAGTATAAGTAGAGGCTCATAACCGAGATGAAATTGGACAAACCATCGGGATGGTTATAGTGTAATTAGGTGTGGTTTATCTTGACCATAGAATTATACTAGTGTGCTTTGTGTACATTGAGCAGGATCAAAACTAGAAGTCATCTAATTTGTACTGACTTAATAATTGGATTGGACCTCGGATTATTATGGAGTACAATCCCTAAATCCCGATATAATAACGGGCACGTATAGTTAATATTTTATTTCTTTGATTTACCAATAGGCGAGATTTATTCTGTTAAATCGATAGGCCCGGTATGTTGGGACAGAATATTAATTATATGGTCTGTCGTTGATTATTGACGAAATCGTGTCCTGATGAGTCAGGATGATGATGTCCCCTTGATGAGCTCATAAGGTTCATCATGTTAAACCCTGCAGGTGGATTTGATCCAACATGATGATAAAGTTGAGTGGTATTAGTCAAGGAGTTAGAAGTTGATTAATTAAAATTGTCAGTAATTTAAATTAATCAACGAACATTAGATATCTTAAACACGGGGGATGGATGTACTCATAATAGGTGGAGCACATATGAAAATATGGGGGTTGGTGAGAAAGTTCAATGGAGATCCTTTAGTGGAATGGATCTTCATTAATGGATTGGTTTTAGATCCATTAGTGGGTCAAGACCCAATTTCTCCTCTTGGTCTCTACCTTAGCCCTATATATATCCCATGGGATCAAGAAACCAAGGCTTAATCAATTAATCATCAACAACCAAGGCTTCTCTCCTCTCCTCTCTCCTTTCTCTCTCATAGGGCATTCGGCCGGCGCAAAAGCAAGGAGGAGGTTCTCCTCCTCTTTTCTTCCTCCCATCTTCACCACCACTTGATCAAGTTTCACATAGACAAGGAGGAGTCTCCCTCTTCCCTTTGTGGTGCTCGGGTGCAAGGGAGGAGTGGTCGGCGGCCGATGGGAGGCGGCGCAAGGGAGTGCGGCGGCAGTGCCACAAGCTTAAGGGAGCAGAAGATTTTTCGGTTGTTTGGGTTATGAAGAAGGATCTCTCTCTCCTTCTTCTTCTTCTTCACCTTCCTCTGGAGGGCTGCTGAAGGCCGACGGAGCTTGGGTGTTTTCCGGTGGCCGGCGGCGCAAGGGTAGAGGGAGAGGTGGCCGGCAATAACCCTAGGAGCTAGGGTTTTGATTGGCGTGAAGAAGGTGATTAATTGGAGCCCTTGGTGGTTCTGGTTCTCGGTAACTCATCGCCCACTCGACGTCCGGGAGGGAAGGGTCATAAGGTAGAAGACTACGAGGTAAAGGAAGGTATAATTTTCTTCCTTGGCTCCTTTTGTTCTATCATATTATGTGACATGTTTGATTAATTATCTTGCTTAATTGTTTGTTAATTAACGGTAGATAATTAATTATTGGACCCCGATAATAAACACAAAAATCGACGATCCACTCGTCATCTTTTCCGCGGTCGCTCGGTTAGGCAAATTACAAGGCTCGATCTTTGAGATTGGCCAAGTTATAATTTGAACCGATCGATATGACGAGATGGTCGTTTGAGATATAGGTCTCCATTTGAATTAATTTTTTAATCCGTAGATATGGAGGGGTCTCTTAAGGATGACCAAGTATTCGCTTAGGAAGCCTGCCAAGTCATACCCATCAATTGGTATCAGAGTTGAGGTTTCCGATTTTGTGTGTTTAGGATTCGGTTGATTACTTGTACATTATCATATATATTATTTTTGCTGGATGATATGTGGATGTGCATAGGATAATTTTTTGTTGCAGGCACTAAATTCCAACTTATCATGGCTTAAATATGGTTGTACGATTGATTGTGCAAATTTGTGTAATTAATTAAAATCCTCGGGGTTGACGAGGCTAGATAGTATTTAACTTTTGTAATTAAATACGACACATATTTAGCCGAACTTTTTATTTGCTTTCGATTTAGATATTATGTACACTCCTTCGTGGAGTATAGGATCGATGGATGTAAATAATTAGCTAGTCATCTCGGCTCAGAGATCCCTTCGTGGAAGGCTTGCGCATGGTGTAGGGAGTGATAGATCGAGTGCGTTGCTAGAGGGGGGTGAATAGCACTTTGTCGAATACTCTACAAAATTGTTAGCACAATACAAGCAATATAATTGAAAATATGAGATCTAATGCTAACTCACAGATTTTACTTGGTATCCACCCCGAAAGGTGACTAATCCAAGGATCCACATGAGTACACAATCTCCACTATGAAAAGCCTCCTTCAAGGTGGAGAAAACCTTTACAAAGTTGTCTTCTTCCTCTTTACAAGATCGAGATGAAAACTAGAGAAAGAGATAGGTCAATCGGGGCACTAGCAACACTTTGGTATAGTAAGAAACTGTACCTTCCTCGTGCCAAAAAGTCTCCTTTATATAAGAGAATAGGACAACTTCGCAAGATGTCCAGCCTGCACCAGTCGACTATCCCTTAAATGCTAGCCAACGGCTAGTTTTCGGGGTTACCAGTCGACTGCCCCTGGGGCAGTCGACTGGTCGAAGGCTGAAAATCTTCTGTGAGTTTTGGCAGTCGACTGCCTTTGGGCCAGTCGACTGCCCAGCATCTAGAAGCCCTCACACTCACTCCGAACACTCTCCTTCACGTGTGCCTTCAGGTATACTCCCTTGGCTTGCCCCTTGAAGTCTTCTTCCACCGGCTATCGTCCCTCGGATGCGCACACAAGCCTTCCCTTGGCTTGCCTCCATGCCACCCTTCACGTGTGCCCTTGAAGTCCACTTCCCGACTTGCCCTTGGAGTCCTCCTCCCTCGGATATGTTCTCCACGTGTGATTCTCCAATTCCTGCAAACTTAATCACACATATCAAATACAACACAACACCCTAACCTTAAACATATTGGCACACACACATCAAAACCATGATCTTCCCGATCATTCTTGGGTCGATTGTCTCAACAATCTCCCCCTTTTTTATGTGTAGCAATATGTTTAAGTTAGGGAGAAAATACCAGTCAACAACAGTAAATAACAATAGCAATTAAAAAATAAGACATAGTAAAACCAAGAGGAACCTCCCCCTTAACCCATATCTTCTCCCATTTTCAATTCATAAACCAAAGTTAATCAAAGTTAAATTATAAACCTAACTTAACAACAAGCAACGACAATTAAAAATATAAGACATAGCAAAATCTAAGAGGTAACCTCCCCCTTTGTTAGTGGGAGCCTTAGAGCCAATTATGTGATGATTGACTAGGAACATTTTGTATCATATTCTATCATTAGTAAAGACATGTTTGGTTATTATACTTACTTTGTATTTGTGTCAAATAACTAAGTATAATAATGTCCTTGTGTAGTAGGTTCTTATCTACATCATATCGATTAGTTGAATCGATAGTGAGATGATGTAGAGAACACTACACTAAACTATTCCTAGTCGAGCATTAATATTCATGGACAATATTAATGCATGGAGACTAGCATGTAGGTCAACTGATGACTTGAGCTCACAAGTCATGGATATGTGATATCAAGTTGACACATGGGTATACATTGGAGAATGTGTACTGAATTGACCCGCCATGAGAAAGTTTCATAGATTGTCATATGAGTGTCATAAACTTTCTCATGTGACTATTTGTATGAATAGTCCTTAGACCTGAAGTCACTACAGTTCCCTACATAAGGGGTTATGTACTTTGGTATCGTCAAACGTCACCCGTAACAGGGTGGACTATAAAGGTGATCACTGGGTATGTAATGAATTATACGGAGGGATGTGAGTGATGTAGATGGGATCTATCCCTCCCATATGACGGGAGTGATATTTGTGGGCCCCTTGATCGAGTAGGACTACTAAAATGCATGACCATGCTCGAATGAGTCAATATGAGATATTGAGCTCATTTGTTTGAGTGAGTCTACTCGGGGATCAAGAAACACAAGATTGACTGAGGATGACACGATCTATGCCTCATTGGTCAATCTAGATATCAAGGATAAAAGGACAAGGTCATACATTATCATAGTCACGGAGGTTTAGTCGGATCTCGACTTTTCTTGTTACTTGGGTAGCAATGATGCATTGCTAGATGCCGCACATTGCTTATGTGTCTAAAGTGTTTAGGCGCATTACCAACGTCACAAAAACTTATTGGGTCACACACAAAGGATACAATGCTTTAGGAAAGTTGATCGGCAGATCTGAGCCCGAATTGGGAACTCGGGAGGTCAGTTCGGGAGCTTGAGTTGGAACTCGAGAGTGAGAGTCGGAGCTCAGTAGACCGAGTCGGAACTCGGCAGACCGAGTCGGAGCTCGACAGACTGAGTCGGAGCTCGACAGACCGAGTCGGAGCTCGGCAGACCGAGTCGGAGCTCGATAGACTGGGTCGGAGCTCGGCAGACTTGGTCGGGAGCTCGGTGACTTGCTCGGGAGACTTGGTTGGGAGACCGAGTCGGAAGCCCGAGAGGCCCGGTCGAAATTGCATGAAGGAAAGAGAAAAGTCTCTCTTCATTGGATGAAATTTTTTTTTCTTGCATGGAAAAAGATGAAGAGCCACATTAAAAGATGTGTTCTTTATTAGTGTTAATGAAGGAAGCCAAAGAGACACAAACCTCTTCATATTCATGAGATGATTATAAAGAGGGTCTTGTGACTTTGGATGAGGTCTTCTTGCCTTAGCTTTTCCCCTTCCCTTCCTCTCTTCTTCCTCTCCTCCCTTTTTGGCCGAAACCTTATTGTAAGGTTCTTGGTGTTCTGCGAGCTACCTCAAGTTGCTAGCACAACTAAGGTAGCTCTCCCGAAGTTGAGAGATTGTGTCCGTGTGGATACAAATAGAGGCACGGACGCTTGAACGTGTAAGAGATCCGACGCATCTTGGACGAGCGAGATAAATGAAGGGCACGCTTCAAAGGTATAAACAGTAGATAAATCTATTAGATAGATAACTTCGTACGAGTTTTCTTTCGCATGGATCGCTCGAGGATTCTTGTTTCCGCTGCGTTTTTATGTTTTGGTGCCGGGAGAACCCAACAACTCGGGCACCCGTGTAAGGCCATGTCAGCAATAAGATAAACTTCACTAGGGTTGTAAATAGACTCCAAAGCTCAGTTACTTTCAATCATTCAAATTGTACACGAATTCTATTCATGTTTTCCTTTGTTCTTTTGTGTTCTAACTCTATAATGATGCTTCTTCGCCAACTAGGAGATCATCTGGAGATTGCACTATTTCATTGTCTTGGATTGGTAACCACGCTGGTTGCAACCAAGTAATTCTGTTGTACCTCTGTCTTTTTTGGTTTTTCATGTTCAAGTTATTATTTCATCTTATAAACTAACTTCCATCTTTATTAAGGAAAATAAAAGATAGTTTTTATTTTTAGGGGCAATTCACCCCCCCTCTTACCGATCGTATGATCACCGACGAAAGAAAGTAGTGACGAAGGGGGAGCTTCGGCCTTTGAACATGATTTGATAAGTGAGGTATGCCTTCTCTATTGGGTATGGCTAGGCGGGTTTCCTTAGCGAAAACATGGTCGTCCTTGAGAGACCTCTCCATGTCTATGGATTAAAAATAATCCGAATGGAGACCCGCCTCCCGACGACCATCTCGTGTCGTATCGAACAATCCAAATTACAACTCGGCCAATCACAAAGATCGAGCCTTGTAATTTGCTTGACCGTTCGACCATGGAAAAGTGACGAGTGGATCGCCGACTTTTGTGATTATGGTCGGGGTCCAATTATTTAATTATTAACCATGACAAACAATCAACTAATTAACATGAAATGACAAGGCAATTAAACATGGCACAAATGAAACAAAGGAGCCAAGGAAGAATTATACCTTCCATTACCTTACGATCTTCTACCATATGACCCTCCCCTCTTGGACGTCGAGTGGGCGACGATCTACCAAGAACCGTGGTCACCAAGTCAATCCCTTCTCCTCGCGCCAAACAATCCCTAACCAAAGTATGCCGCCAGCCACTCCGAGAAAGAAGATAATCCAATACACAAACCCTACCACTCCTCTCCTTGACCATCGGTGTCCTAACTGTGAGTTGTTTCAAGACAAAGTTACAAACAGCTTTGTTCCATGAAGAACAACATCTCCACAGTCAAAACCATCAGCCGACATCCAGAACCTGTCCACAGGTTGCAGCCGGCGGCCAAGTTGCGTTAGCAACATGGCTTCTCCTCAAACACCAGCCGGCGGCCAAGTTGCGTTAGCTACTTGGCTTCTCCTCAAACACCAGCTGGCGCCCTTCTTCCACGTAGAGAAGCCGACGTCATTCTCCAAGCATAGAGAAGCCGACGCCCTTCTCCAAACACAGAGAAGCCGACGCCCTTCTCCCACGCAGAGAAGCCACTTGAAGTGGCTGCATGTAACTTCACCGTGAGTTGATGAAGATTCAATTCTCCAATGGGAGAATTTGGCTTCATTCTTTTGATTCTCCAATGGGAGAATTTGACTGCATGCATGATAGATTGCAAAAATTGCAATTACAATTGCAATTCCGAATTGCAAAGAATTCTTTGCATGCAGTGCTCAGCGCCGCACAGAGAGTGACAGAGGGGAGAATAGAGTAGGGTTTTCCTTGTGTTTCCATTGGATTAATTCATTAACCTGGTTTCATGCCACCATGGGGTATATATAGGGCTACGGTAAGGACAATGAGGAGGAGTTAGGTCTTGGCCTACTAATGGATCCAAACCCGATCTATTAATGAAGATCCATTCCACTAAAGGATCCTCATTGAATTACCTCACTAACCCCATATTTACATATGGGCTCCACTTATTACGAATCGTCCATCCCCCGTGTTTAAAATATTGAATGCCCATTAATTAATTTAAATTACTGACAATTCAAATTAATTAACTTCTGGATCCTTGATTAGTACCACTCAACCTTATCATCATGCCGAATCAAATCTACCTGCAGGGATTAACATGATGAACCTGTTGGAGCAATCGGCCCTAAGATGGTCTGGTGTGACTATGGGTTTTGATGTTTGGGAAAAGGGTTTAAGTTAGGATTACCCTTGTATTCTTATATGCGTATGTTGAGTGTGTAAGTTGTACATGTTACGCATATGGACTTGACTGGACGACCTCGGTACGGTGAAGGGCGACATGGAGACAAGCTGGAGGCTTGTGTGCGCACCTAAGGGACCTTGGAGAGCAGGGACGATGAGTTGATTGGCGCGGACTTCAAGGCATGCGTGAAGGATGGCATGGAGGCAAGCTGGAGGCTTGCGTGCATCCGAGGGACGAGAGCCGAAGATGAAGAGGGCGCGAAGGCAACAGTCGAGGCTGCGGAGGAGGAGTCAGTCGAGTCGTGAGGGTACGAGTGCAGTGTGATTGTACTCGGGAAAACCTAGGGTTTGAGTACGGAGTGGAATGTACTCAGGAAGGGTAACCTTAGGTGGGTGAGTAGACCAGTCGACTAGCCTAGGGGCAGTCGACTGATGGAACTCACAGAAAGGTCTCAGCCTGGGAGCAGTCGACTGCCCTGGGAGCAGTCGACTGGTAGGTGGCTGGTGAGTTGGCTAAAATTCGAACGTTGGGGTGCAACGGTCGAATTTGGCTGGCACCAGTCGACTGCCCTGGGGGCAGTCGACTGGTAGCGAGAAATCTGCCCCGAGTCCTATTTAAAGAGGACTTCGTGGTGGCTGAGTTTCTCGACGAAACTCGCTTGGGTAAAGTGAGTTAGTAGTCTTTTGTGCCCAGATCGTGTCGGAGGTATTGTGGCGAGGTTTCTCCACCCATAAGGAGCGACGAGGGTTAGCCAGAGGTTATCCGGGGAGTGATCCACCGACGGATTCTTGGATTAGTCACCCCGGCCGGGGTGGATACCAAGTAAAATCGGTTTGTTAGCGTTGTTTCTTTATTGTTAGTTTTATTTTGTTTGTATTTCCGCTTGCGCGCTAACAATCTTGTAGAGATTCAACCGACAAACGCTATTCACCCCCCCTCTAGCATACGGAATCGATCCTAACAATTGGTATCAGAGCGAAGGACTGCTCTTGATGGGACTAACCGCCAAGGGAGCATACGCTAGAGGAAATGGAAGGTGAAGGTCCACTTGGGGACAAGATCTACACGCCACCGGCCTACGACAATGAAGATTTTGCATACTGGAAGGCGAGGATCGAGACGTGGTTCGGAATGGATTGGGCATGCCGAATTGCGCTTGAAGAGCCCTTCGAAGTTTCAAAGGACAAGCACGGGAAGAAGCTTCATCCTAGATATTGGGACAAAGAGCAACAAGAATAATTCCGGGCCAATGAGAAGGTAACAAATATTTTGGTTGATATATTACCTAACGAGATCTTGAGTTGTGTAGGGTCATATTAAAGTGCATGTGAATTATGGAGCAAGGTGAAAGAGTATCATGAGACTCCTACAAAAATTCAAGAGCCTAAGGAGAAAAGCCCCGTGATTCAAGAAGTGGAAGAAGAAAGTGAAGAATCATCAACCTCCTCAAGATAAGAAGAGGAAGAGGTCTCCACCTCAAGGATTGAGGGGGAGGAGAGATCCACTTCCATGCCAGATCAAGAGGAGGCATCCACATCATCAAAAGTTGAAGAAGTCTCAACTTCCACTAAAGCAAGGAACAAAGACCACATTACATGCTTTGGGTGTAATGAAAAGGGGCACTACAAGGATAAGTGCCCAAAAGGTAAAAAGGAGGTACTCTCTAAACCCGGGTCCATTCGATTAAAATCTAACATGAATTGTAGGAATGGAGGAGCCCAAGAGAGAAAAATGAAGATTAGATGCTTCACATGTGGTGAGCTAGGGCACTACCACACCAATTGCCCAAAGAAAGGTGAAATAAAGAAAATGGAGCATCTAAGGAGATGAGAGAATGAAGAAAGAAAGAAGAAAAGAAGCCCACATCAAGGAGGGACTACAAGGGTAAGGGAGGTAATTCCTGACCCTAGATTAAATTGTCATTCATATTTAAGTTCCTCCATGAATGCTAAGAATCATGCCAATTACCCATCCATGAATACTAGAAATAATGCAAATCATTCATCCATGTATGCTAGATTTCATGAAAATTATCTTTTTATGCATAACCATGGTTTTAAATATCATGATAGGAATAAGGATAACAAGGTAGATACATATCTTAAGAAAAGCATGCATCATGGTAAATCTAAGACCTGTGTATCCAAGGCTAAAGGCATTAACCTCAAGGAAGGGAAACAAATGCCTAAGAAAATGGGTAGTTCTAGGAATGTCCAATGTGGGCATATGGACTACAAGGTTAAAGGTCTAGAGAGGGAAAATCAAGCCTTGAGGGCAAGGCTTGATACATTAGAAAAAGCCCTAGAAAGATTCATGGTTGGATCTGAGGGCTTAGACATGGTGTTGGGTAGTATAAAACTCAACTATGATAGATCGGAATTGGGGTACCAATCTAAGACCTCCAAGGGCAATGGAAAGAAGTATGCTGGGAAAGCATACAATCTTAGTAAGGAGGGAAGGTCCAAGGATGGCAAGGGGATGCCATCCAAGGGTAAAAAGAGTGACCTAATGAAGGACAAGGTGTCCAAGGTTAAAAAGGTCAACTTTGTAGGCCAAGAGTCACCGGTGGCACACCGGTGTGGCCTAGTGATGGTTGAGTCACCTAGGGAGGTGGCTAGGGCTAAGAGCTCAAGGGGGAGTTCTAGAAGCCTTTGGGATATATGGTGAATGGACCTTGGGAGAGTTGCTCCTAGAGGTCTATATGGACCATGGAGTGTGCCAAAAGAATTGGAGACGGACTTGAGTCTCAATTCTTGGGTTTTGGCACGGTGTTTTTAAGTTTCATGCATGGAAATATGACATTGGGGTCATATTGCATGAAAATTAGTTTTTGATGTATAAATGCCATGTAAATCAATGCTAGGGATGTATTGTGGGTTGGCATGGGCAGAGACATCAAGAGGAAACCAAAATTAGAACTTTAGATCAAGGTTTTATTGAACTTTTTAGCTAGTTTTGAGTTTTGTATCAAACTTGGGAATGGTGATAGATACATTTTGGAATGTATTTTTCCCAAGTAAATATGAGTACCACAAACCTCTTCACAAAATTTGGGAATTTTTGGAGATTTGTAGAATTGTTGGCGCATTTCTGAATTTCGTCAGAAATGCTGAAATTTCAGACATTCAGAGTATCAGTCGGCTGCCATTTTGGCAGTCGACTGGTCAAGGCTGATTTTTGTATCATCAGCTGGTTTGGGGTCCAAATGATACAAAACAAGTGTATGGGGGGCTAGTACACATTGTTTATGGTCATTGGGGATTAAAAGAACCGATAATTGGGATATTGTTGGGTTCTTTTTGATGTTAGGCAAAGGGGGAGAAGTGTTAGGTTTAAGTTGGGAAACCAAACACTCCTTTGCAAGAAACCCTAGGTTTAGGGGGAGTTGAGATTAAGGGGGAGCATGGTTGCTTCATTCTTGGCGTAAGGGGAACCTTGGAGAGGTTCTTAAAAAGTCTTTGTAAGTCCAATGTAGGGGGAGCTTGGGAGAAGCTTTAAAAAGCCCGTGAAAATCCTAACTTGGAGGGTTAGGTGTAGAAAATTCCTAACTTGGAGGATTAGGTGTGGGATGCCTTGGGATAGGATCCATGTATGCATTGCATACGCATGATTTGAGCATTGTTTTTGCTAGTGACTACTGTTTTGCTTTCCCTAACTTAAACGTATTGCCAAACATCAAAAAGGGAGAGATTGTTGGAGCAATCGGCCCTAAGATGGTCTGGTGTGACCATGGGTTTTGATGTTTGGGCAAAGGGTTTAAGTTATGATTACCCTTGTATTCTTATATGCGTATGTTGAGTGTGCAGGTTGTACAGGTTACGCATATGAACTTGACTGGACGACCTCGGTACGGTGAAGGGCGACATGGAGACAAGCTGGAGGCTTGTGTGCGCACCTGAGCGACCTTGGAGAGCAGGGACGATGAGCTGATGGGCGCGGACTTCAAGGCATGCATGAAGGATGGCATGGAGGCAAGCTGGAGGCTTGCGTGCATCCGAGGGACGGGAGCCGAAGATGAAGAGGGCGCGAAGGCAACAGTCGAGGCTGCGGAGGAGGAGTCGGTTGAGTCGTGAGGGTACGAGTGCAGTGTGATTGTACTCGGGAAATCCTAGGGTTTGAGTGCGGAGTGGAATGTACTCAGGAAGGGTAACCTTAGGTGGGTGAATAGACCAGTCGACTGGCCTAGGGGCAGTCGACTGATGGAACTCACAGAAAGGTCTCAGCCTGGGACCAGTCGACTGCCCTGGGGGCAGTCGACTGGTAGGTGGCTGGTGAGTTGGCTAAAATTCGAACGTTGGGGGTGCAACGGTCGAATTTGGCTGGCACCAGTCGACTGCCCTGGGGGCAGTCGACTGGTAGCGAGAAATCAGCCCCGAGTCCTATTTAAAGAGGACTTCGTGGTGGCTGAGTTTCTCGACGAAACTCGCTTGGGTAAAGTGAGTTAGTAGTCTTTTGTGCCCAAATCGTGTCGGAGGTATTGTGGCGAGGTTTCTCCACCCATAAGGAGCGACGAGGGTTAGCCGGAGGTTATCCGGGGAGTGATCCACCGACGGATTCTTGGATTAGTCACTCGGTCGGGGTGGATACCAAGTAAAATCGGTTTGTTAGCATTGTTTCTTTATTGTTAGTTTTTTTTGTTTGTATTTCCGCTTGCGCGCTAACAATCTTGTAGAGATTCAACCGACAAACGCTATTCACCCCCCTCTAGCGTACAGAATCGATCCTAACAGAACCTTTTGAGCTCATCAAGAGGGCATCATCATCCCGACTTACCAGGACACGAATTCCGTCAATAATCAACGGCACACCATATTATTAATATTATCTCCCAACTTACCGGGCCTATCGATCTAATAGAATAGATCTCACCCATTGGTAAATCAAAGAAATAATAATTAATAATACATGCCTGTTATTATATCGAGATTAAGGGATCGTACTCCATAATAAAATCTGAGGTCCTATCAAATTATCAAGTCAGTACAAATTGGATAACCTCTGGTTTTGGTCCTGCTTAATGTACTCATAGCATACTAGTGTAATTCTATGGTCAAGACCACTCACACCTAATTACACTACAACCATCCCGATGATTTGTCCAATTCCATCTCGGTTGTGAGCCTCTACTTATACTAGGCAAGGGACTGATAACATGATCTTCCGTGTAACACCATACACCATGTTATCTAAATGTGTAGTAAAGGACTTTCATGCATGTACTAATATAAACAAGCACCTAGTGTTGTTGTGATTCTCTTTTCATAATTTAGATGATCTCATATATAAAAAGAGCGATGTCTTTTATTATACATATCTAACAATCTTCCACTTATACTTAAAGACTTTGCTGTTCTCAAAATGCCATACATCTGACTCCCTGATCCTCCACATGCCTAAATCTCTCGCTATCAAGGCCTCAGTGAAAAGATCTCCCAGGTTGTCCTCTGATATAATCTAGGCAACAACAGCGTTTCCTCTCGTGGGTGGTACTTGCGCTCTATGTGTTTACTTGCCTTATGGTCTCATGATTCCTTCGAGTTTGCAACTGCACCATTGTTTATCACAACCATATGTGATAGCTTCAAGCAAACCAGGAATCACATTGAAGTCCGTCTTGAGGTTCTTGAACCATGTATCTTTCTTAGCTGCCTCTGAGGCTGCCTGATAACCATTTTAGTCATGTCACGGTTTCAAATACAATTTCATTATCGAACTCCTCTACACTAATGTAGTATAGAGTAACTCTAGTCGTCTCCCAACGAATGTAGTTAATGCATGATAATTCTCAGGATCGTATTTTATTACTTTTGGGTTTTGGATATCAAACTGGGGTTTGAATTTGAGCATTAAGACTACGAAAAGACATTGCAAAGCAGGTAGGGAAATCTAGTCTAATTAAGGAAAGACAGTACAGGTAAGGAAATCTAATTTAACCTAATTACAAGTGCGGTAAAGAAAAAGACAACTAGGACTTAAGCATCAACAAAACTAACATGGAACAAAACTACAGCTTTGAAGAAATCTAATCTAACCTAACTTAATTGCATGTAAACGAAGACATGAAACTTAAAGCATGTGAAAAGCAATACAAAATAACAGCTAATCAACTAAGAAACATCACAATTGAAATAACTGTTCTAAGAGACATTTGACCAAACACCTCATATGCATGATTGAAATTGATTCAAGAACGTGCAATTCAAATTGGGGAAGTTCCATCAACTACAAACATTCACTCAAAAACAAACATAACAACTCAAACATTATCAATTATCAAAAATCAACAAGCAACAATTAAATTGCAAAAATAGTTCAATGAAAGGAGCTGCCGAATCAATTGGAATTGCTGGAAATGCAGTGAAGAAACTAATGCCGGCTGTGATGAACTGTGAAGAACTTCAATGAAAGGAAAAAGAAGTGCTGCCGGCTGTGACAACTGCTGGAAATGAATAACAACTACTGGCTGCTGGAAATCTATTCTGATGAAGAGCTGCGAAGACATTCAAATCTATAAAGAAGAAGAGAATTGCTGAGAAGAAGTAATGGAGCTGCCGAATGCTGAAAAGAAGAATTGCTGTGAAGCTGCTGGAAATTGGAAGAAGCTACTGGATCTAATCTGATGAACAAAGACGAAGCTGCGAAGAAATAAACTTGCTGAAATTAAAGAAATAGCTGCAATAGAAAACGAATGAAGAAACTGCTATAAAGAACGGATTGCCGGCGGTGAAGGTGGAGGAGATGAGTTGAGACAGGAACCCCCTCGTCTCAATCGCTTCTCCCCGATCGTTCCCCCGTGGAGAAGATGCCCTAACTGTGCGTCGCCTCCCTCTTTTGATCCCTGGCTGCGCATGGTTTGGCTCAGCCAACTTCAGCTCTGGTCCAGCTCAGGCAGTTGAGTTCAGTCCAGGTTCAATTCAGTAGTCCGGTTCAGCTTGAGTTCGGCTCAGCAATTGGCTCAGTCCAGCCTTGGGTTCAGCAGTTGTGTTTGGACCTGGGTTTGGTTCAGCCCAGCCAAGCATTTGAGTTAACCCAGCTTTTGGGTTCAGCAGTAGGATGGATGCAACAGACGACTCAGATTAATCTGACTTCATCCAACGGTCGAATCTCATCCGATCTGATCCAAATTTGATGATGTTGATCAAGGGTCAGGATCTGCCTCCCAGTAGCTCGGATCCTCCAAATTTGAAACGGATGGCTCAGATCAACCTAATCTTTGAATGAACGATCTAGATCCCTCTAATCTCGATCCAACGGCTGATTGATCTCTGATTTGGATGAAACCTTCAGATCTTGATCTATGGTCATAATTGATTCTATCTTGAACTCGGATTGACCAGAAGTTGACCGATAGCTCAGATCTAGCCATTCTCTGGAATGGATGGCTCCTATTAATCCGATACTTGATCCTTTTGATCTGGATCCAATCCTGACTCAAGTCTGACCCAATTTGATCTAGGTCCATGATCATTTGAAGCCTACAAAATGATATTCAAATTTAGTGCCAAAAATATCCCAAATATACAAAGATTTGAATTAAAAGACAAAATAGAGGGAATACATGAAACCTAATACAATTGCAAACTTAAGCATATAAAATGTGAATCAAACATGGATTTTAGAGCCTAAAATAATCAACAAAAATGATGGTTATCAAACTCCCCCACACTTATTCTTGGGCGTCTCGCACAAGTCAACTAGTAAACCTAAGATGTATCCCCCTAGATTATTCTCAATCATAGTTAGAAGCAATTGAAAGAAAATTACCTAAGGTTATCAATTCTCAAAAATCTAAGCTCAATGGACTAGAGACTTGTCCTTAAATCAACAACTTAGCATTTTCATCATTCATGATTCATTGAGATGAATTTAACTCACTAAACCTTTCAAGGGAAGTTTTTGATGGATCTCTTCTTGAATTCTATGTTCATGATGAAAGTGGAGCTCACTCAAACACACATGCTTTTTTGCACTACCATAGGCTTGCTTGTTATCTACTCTCCACTATTATTCATGAATTGGATCCACACCTACAAAAGCTTATTCAAACAAGTTAAAGAAGATATAGGCAATAATAGAGATGAAATAGAAAATTAAGGGACTTGATACTCATGAATCACAATAAAGAAAATAAAGAATATGATATGACAAAAAGATATGGCAAAGCAAAGAAAATAATATGATAAGGACACATGGAGAAAAAATATGGCATGAGAAGAAAGTGTGGAAAAATTAAGGAAAGTGTAAGACTTGGACACTCAAAAATGTATCCCAATGCACTTTGCCCATTTCTTTTGAGTTGTCTTGCATGTATCATGGTTGTGGGTGGAGTAGGAATTGAAGAACTATGAAAATTCAGTGTGCCAATTATTTTCCAGCTTTTTTTTTAACACAGCTCACTTTTTTTTTCACTTGGCACATTTTTTTTGCTTCTAATGATAGTATGCTGGCATCCTCCCCCACACTTAAACTTTTGTCCGTCTCGGGCAAACTAGCATTAAGAAACATTAAGGTATCCAAGTCTATGCAAAAGATTATTATGAACATGAAAGACAGGAAAAGGGGATATGTAATAAGAGTGTATCAACAAGGAAATTGCAAAAATGATATGAGGGAAGAGACAAAGTGATTTACCTCTATAAGTGTGGTCCAATCATAGAAATATAGCCTTAAAAGAACCAAAGCAAGTTCTAGAGTACAATCACATGTGTGTATCACAAAAATTTGGCCAATTCCTCGCTAGGTAAAAAGAATTCATCCCAATTCATCAATTTAGAATCCAATACTAAGAGGTACTCAAGCAACCAAGAATTTTCACCCAATGGCTCAAATCCTAAGTTTTGACAACCAAATTTAATTTACTTTCAAAGGACTCTAAAACGATATAAGAAAATCTAGATAGATACATTTATTCCTAATCATGCAAGAAGTAAAATGCCAAAAGAAATAAAATGATATCTACAATGACTTTTATGCATTCTACTCTACGCAAACATTTATTAGCAGAAACTCATTTGAAAAGAAAAATTACTACTTGAAAACATGAAAATGATATTCACAATAAAATAGGAGTGTAAGAAGAAAATAACTCCCCTTCAAATAGGGTACAGAGCACGTAGCATCCATCTTGGGAGAATTATCCTCATGTAGTCAATCTCGTAGTGCATGGATTTCTCCCTTGACAATTTAGCACAAGCATCTTCCGGTGGTCGGAGACGATTAAAGTTCAAAATCCATTCGTGGGGTAGATAATTGAAAATCAAAGTGAACTCGACCCCTCACACTGCATGCCCCTTAGAAGTCCTTCCGAGAGGTTGTAGGCTATTAAGTTTCAGTACCCATTCTAGAAGCCTACGGGATCCTGCAAAACCATGTATAGAAAATACCTCCCGCACGCATGCAGGGTAAGAACAGAGTGAAATGTGAACAACCTCTACATAAAATGACTCAAGATATGCGTCACATCCTATGAAATCAATTTTCGGTACCTCAATAAATTTATCACAATTATTTTCTACAAAAGATGCATCAAGAAACTCATCACAAACAATGAAATCCATTTTGGGTACCTCTATCTGTCTTTCATAATCAACTTCAGCATAAGATATAGCAAGAGATTCATCACAATAAACAACATCAATTTTAGGCCCTTCTAAAAATTTTTCATAATCAGTTTCAGCATAATATATATCAAGAATATCATCGCAATGAATAAAATCAAGCTTGGGTGCCTCTATGGAATTTTCATAATTATTTCTCACAAAAGATGTATCAAGACATTCATCATAACAAACAACATCAATTTGGGGCACTTCTAAAATTTTTTCACAATTCATATCCACAAGAGATGTATCAAGAGATTTATCATAGCAAACAACATCAATTTTAGGCACCTCTAAAAATTTTTTACAATCAGCAATTATATGATATGTATCACAACATGCTTCACATTCAACAAATTCAATATTAGGTACCTCAATGAATTTCTCATACTCCATCTCTACATAAGATGCATCCAAAAGTGTATCACAAACAATAAAATCAGTTTGAGGTGCCTCCAGTGATTTTTCCAAAGACGTAAGAGGAATATTTACCTGATTATGCTGAAGAATACCTGGAGGTTCTACAAGAATAGATGTATCTATAGCTTCCTCCTGGTCAAGTACAGGTTCCATCTCAGGCTCAAGTTCTGGTGGACACTCAACCGAAGCAGGTGATTCTTGGGTTCTTGCTTCCACCATGCAAGTCCCTACACTTCCATGCTGATCTTCTGAATCTTCTAATGTATCAGTCAATGTTGGTGGTCCCTGGGGCTCAGTACAATCCCCTACACCAATAGGGTCATCTCCAATGCATGCTTCATCAACCATATCTGCAACAACCATATTAGAAAAGTTAGGATCATCAACAACTACATCACCACAAAATAAAAGTAAAGAATGATCCTGTAAAGTTTCAGAATTAAATTCAAAACTATCACAAGCTCTATAATCAATCTCCTCCAATGCCTCTAAACTAGTAGAAATGGGTGATTCGTGGGGCTCAGTGCAATCCCCTACACCTGTAGATTCATCTGATTGTCCTGATCTTTGGGCATTTATTTGATTCATTTGTTCAACCAATTGTCCAAGGCATCTCTGAATATTTTTAAAAGCAGATTCAACAACTTGTTGTTCTTAAAAGGTAGCATAAGGTTGCTGAAAATCATAGTTAAGCGGTGAATTCTAAAAATCGAGTTGTTGGGGCTGATTATAAGGTTGAAATTGCGGTGTAAATTGTTGAAAAGTAGCCTGGGAACTTGGTTGGAATTCCTGAAACTTATGGTTCTGAGAACTCTGATCCTGACATTGAAAACTCTGAAGTGGAGGCTGGAAATTCTGATCGTGTGGTGGAAAATTCTGGTTGTAAGGCTGAAATTGCTGTGGAAATTGATATGGTTGCTGGTAATTCAAATTATCTTGGTACCCTTGCTGAATTCCTTGAAAAGGTGATTGATCTTGTTGATAGGGTTGCTGAAATTGGGGCTGGAATTGTTGAATTGGTTGTTCAAAACTCTGGAATTTGGCTGCCCATTCTGAGTTTGTTGGAAATTTAGTAGACTTGGCTGAAAATCTTGCTGAAATTGTTGAACTTGTGGCTGAAAAAACTGATTTGTTTGCTGGAAATTTGAATAGGGTTGTTGGAAATCTTGATTTGGCTGCTGAAATTACTGGAAAGGCTGAAAGTCTGAATAGGGCTGCTGATATTGGTTGAGAGGCTGACATTGTGGCTGCCCTTGCTGAAATTGATAGTTTGGTTGCTGAAAATTTGAATGAGATTGCTGAAAAGATTGGTCTTGCTGCTGAAAATGTTGACATGGCTGCTGGTAAGTAGATGAATCATTGTTGGGTCTTTGTTGGGATTTCAAGTGCTTAGTCAAATTTTTAACTCCACCAGTAGACCTTTGAGCTCTGGTTGTGCATTTGAAAACATTTTGATCTTGCAGCCCTGTCACAAAACAAACAAGAAAAATGGCAGCAACCGTATACAAAAGATAAAGCACAAGAAAATAGAATCAAAGAATATCAAGCACCACTACATTCCCCGGCAACGACGCCAAATTTGATAACCGTTTCAGTCGTGTCACGGTTTCAAATACAATTTCATTATCGAACTCCTCTACACTAATGTAGTATAGAGTAACTCGAGTCGTCTCCCAATGAATGTAGTTAATGCATGATAATTCTCAGGATCGTATTTTATTGCTTTTGGGTTTTGGATATCAAACTGGGGTTTGAATTTGAGCATTAAGACTACGAAAAGACATGGCAAAGCAGGTAGGGAAATCTAGTCTAATTAAGGAAAGACAGTACAGGTAAGGAAATCTAATTTAACCTAATTACAAGTGCAGTAAAGAAAAAGACAACTAGGACTTAAGCATCAACAAAACTAACATGGAACAAAACTATAGCTTTGAAGAAATCTAATCTAACCTAACTTAATTGCATGTAAACGAAGACATGAAACTTAAAGCATGTGAAAAGCAATACAAAATAACAGCTAATCAACTAAGAAACATCACAATTGAAATAACTGTTCTAAGAGACATTTGACCAAACACCTCATATGCATGATTGAAATTGATTCAAGAACGTGCAATTCAAATTGGGGAAGTTCCATCAACTACAAACATTCACTCAAAAACAAACATAACAACTCAAACATTATCAATTATCAAAAATCAACAAGCAACAATTAAATTGCAAAAATAGTTCAATGAAAGGAGCTGCCAAATCAATTGGAATTGCTGGAAATGCAGTGAAGAAACTATTGCTGGCTGCTGGAAATCTATTCTGATGAAGAGCTGCGAAGACATTCAAATCTATGAAGAAGAAGAGAATTGCTGAGAAGAAGTAATGGAGCTGCCGAATGCTGAAAAGAAGAATTGCTGTAAAGCTGCTGGAAATTGGAAGAAGCTACTGGATCTAATCTGATGAAGGCTGGACAAAGACGAAGCTGCGAAGAAATAAACTTGCTGAAATTAAAGAAATAGCTGTAATAGAAAATGAATGAAGAAACTGCTATAAAGAACGGGTTGCCGGCGGTGAAGGTGGAGGAGATGAGTTGAGACAGGAACCCCCTCGTCTCAATCGCTTCTCCCCGATTGTTCCCCCGTGGAGAAGATGCCCTAACTGTGCGTCGCCTCCCTCTTTTGATCCCTGGCTCCGCGTGGTTTGGCTCAGCCAACTTCAGCTCTAGTCCAACTCAGGAAGTTGAGTTCAGTCCAGGTTCAGTTCAGCAGTCCGGTTCAGCTTGAGTTCGGCTTAGCAATTGGCTCAGTCCAACCTTGGGTTCAGTAGTTGTGTTTGGACCTAGGTTCGGTTCATCCCAGCCAAGCATTTGAGTTAACCTAGCTTTTGGTTTCAGCAGTAGGATGGAAGCAACAGACGACTAAGATCAATCTGACTTCATCCAACGGTCGAATCTCATTCGATCTGATCCAAAATTTGATGATGTTGATCAAGGGTCAGGATCTGCCTCCCAGTAGCTCGGATCCTCCAAATTTGCAATGGATGGCTCAGATCAACCTAATCTTTGAATGAATGATCTAGATCCCTCTAATCTCGATCCTACGGCTGATTGATCTCTGATTTGGATGAAACCTTCAGATCTTGATCTATGGTCATAATTGATTCTATCTTGAACTCAGATTGACCAGAAGTTGATCGATAGCTCAGATCTAGCCGTTCTCTGGAAGGGACAGCTCCTATTAATCCAATGCTTGATCCCTTTGATTTAGATCCAATCCTGACTCAAGTCTGACCCAATTTGATCTAGGTCCATGATCAATTGAAGCCTATAAAATGATATTCAAATTTAGTGCCAAAAATATCCCAAATATACAAAGATTTGAATTACAAGCCAAAATAGAGGGAATACATGAAACCTAATACAATTGCAAACTTAAGCATATAAAATGTGAATCAAACATGGATTTTAGAGCCTAAAATAATCAACAAAAATGATGGTTATCATTGCCATATACTCAGCTTCCATGGTGGAGTCCATCACGCAGCCACTGCACGACACTGTTGGGACCGGGTGCATGTTGACATGGATGCGGGTTCGTAATTTTAAAATTAATTACGTGCAGTGGAAGGTTTATCATAAATAATTTCTCAAATTATTTAACCACACATCTAAGCATGCAAGTTTATCTTGTGTAGACATGATCATACATTTAAAATTTTGCAGAAACGTAAACTAATTTACTTAATACCTCGCGTAACTCGAAGGAAGGGACGAGATCCAACCGTAAGCGTCCCTCGGAAGCTCCGCCTCTATTCGCGTCCACGCCGAGTATCTTTGGGATGACTTCGCAAAGCCACGAGTTTCGTATTCTCGAGAACTACTAGATTCTCCGAGAACACGACAAGAAAAACCAAGGGAGAAGTAATCACATCGAAAAAACTCACTACCAAGGTTGGCCAGAATCACAATTCTGGCGAGAAGGAGGAAGATGACTTGTGCCCAATCCCAAGGTGATAATGGCCGGAGAGGAAGATCGTCCCAACGGAAGAACTTTGTCGCCTCGGTGCTTCTCCTTGTGCTCACGGCAAGAAGAAGGGAGAAGAGCCTTATGGCCAGCCAAGAGAAAGAAGGGAGGAGAGGGAGAGAGCCCAGGCAAGAATACTTGGATTGATTTCTAAGCCTTACATTGGTCCTTTATATAGTGGCCTCTCAACCGCCAAGTCTCTTTTTTCTTATGGAATAAATTTTCTATGACTTATTCCATCATGCCAAGTTTTATCATATTTTAATTCATGATAAAAACCGACTAAGTCTCCTTTTTTCTTATGGAATAAATTTTCTTATCATGGTAAATCAATCCATGATTAATTTTATAAAATAAAATAAATCAATCCATGGTTCATTTTAATTTCCATGAAAAATAAACCAAACCTTGGTTTATTATATAAAAATTTATATCATCCATAATTTTATAAAACAAACCAGACAATTGGTTTATTTTATAAATTGAACCAAAAACTTGGTTCTCTCCCTTTGTTGTGGCCGGCCAAGCAAAGAGGATGGAGACCCTCTTTGGCCGGCCCATCCAAGCCACGCCCCAATGAATTAAACTTATTTAATTCATCTATTAAGTCTTCAAAAGACTTAGCCATTTTACGCTTCCGATGCGTCTCTGAAAAATTCAGATTCGACTTATCGTTTGGCTTAACCAAACCTAATCTCTCTTGATTGAAAATCAAATTTTCAACTCGTTTTAAATCCCTCGGATTACTCGTAGTACGTGTGACTAAATAGGCTTTCGATGTATGTTGGCCGTCTATAATTAACCAATTATAGAACGATCATGAGTGACACCTAGTAGTACATCATGATCCCCAATTAATCGAAAGATCAACGGTTGACCTCAGAAACTATTCTGAAACCCTTCAACAGCTATAATGAACCGTGCCCCATTCCCTTCACCATCTTATACCCACTTGGTTAAGGACATGGTCTATGTGTGTCAGTCCCCACTAGGTTGACTACGTCACACCTAGCCCAAGTAACGTTTTCTCGTCCTACGGATTCTAATTACTCTCATGTATTTAAGAGATTCATACTCTGAACATGTCATGCTCTGGCCAGAGGCTTCGAGTAACAATCCAACGATAGACCTTGGGTATACATCTCCTCGCAAGGAGTGGTGAATCCTTTCTAGGCTGTTCAAACATCTTCGGGCACTTTGGCTTATACCCAATCATCCTGGGTCCACACCTCCTTAGAGATGCTTGCTTAAGATGTCAAAGTATAAGTCTCCATGACCAAGATGACTTGAACACCGCAAGTCAAAGAAACATCGCACTTAAGCTGCAGTAAGAACTTCATTGACATATCTATATATAGACTACCATATGAAGTTTTACAGCCAGTCACTCCAATGAACTAGTTCCCTTAACTCGCATTCATGTTTATCTCCGGACATCCCAATATCACCATCCAGTGAGAATCAGCTGATTAGAGATAACCCATGCTAGTCTCAACAGAATTGATAGTGTTCGTATTTATCAATTTATCGACTGGGGGCAATTTCAATACTTCACAATTGCACATGTAGAGATAATCACTAGTTGTGAATTCATCACAAATTCTCTCATGTTGTGTATTGTATTGCGGACATTCAGTAAATGAGTTTAAGATCTCAATCAAATACATAATCATGTATACTCAAATAGTGAATATTCATTTATTAAAATAAATGATTACAATCATAAGGCGATTGCCTTAGGATATTTTTCTCATATCACTAACATACACTCCTCCATCATATGGTTCCACCTCCTAAAGTAAACCCCGAGGAATACTTATGTTTGCCCCTATCCGACTAGAAAATTGTATCCGTATAACCCATAGGGAATTGGTCTGCCCGGTAAACCAACTTATAATCCTTAGTCCTTCTCAAGCACTAATACAAGCTTTTACTGCAATCCAATTTCCTTGACTTGGGTTACTTTGATATTTGCTAACCATGCCCATGACAAAGTAGATATCCCGTCTCGATTTTAGCATACATGTGGCTTCCTATAGCCGACGCTAAAGGAACCACCATTACAAGCTCTATCTCCTTTGATAATCCAAACATATCTCCTTAGATAGAGTAGCTCCACAGCTGAAAAGTACAAAACTTTTCTTGGAGGTTTCCATGCCAAAACGAGTTAAGACACTATCTCTGTATGAAGCTTGGGATAAGCACAACATCCTTCTTTGGTGATCCCTTAGAACTTTGATCGCCAAGGATGTGTCCTACTTCTCCTAAGTTCTTCATATCGATTGTTTGGACAACCATACCCTTACGTCTGATAATACTTTGTCATTGTTGCCAACTAACAAAATATTATCTACGTATAGTACAAGAATACCACTATGTTTCCGTCACGTTTCTTACATACACAAATTTCATCCGTCCTTTGAACAAATCCATATGACTGAATTATCTTTTCAAAGCGGATGTTCCTCGTCATAGGTCCAGGGATCTTGATTCATGGTCACCATGGACCGAGTCCGAAGACTCTCCCAAGAACATGAATCCTTCTGGTTGACTAACAACCCTCCCACTACGACGAGGTACCACCTCTGTATCTTCTGTGACACGTGGTGCAGTGACTTGTGGTGTATCCTCTTGTATAGTTGGTACTAAGGTCAGAACATCCCCTCTTAATTCTTCAAGAACTAGTCTACTCATGGGCTTGTGGTTCATCACAAAGTCTTCTTCTATGAATCTGGTATTCGTGCCAACGATTATCCTCTAATCCTTAGGACTATAGAACCACCTTTCGTTCATCTAGGATAGCCTACGAACAAGTGCACGAGATTCCAACTTATCAGTATCCCCTCTCAGCACATGTGCTGAGATACCCCAAATATGAATATGTCTTAGACTAGGCTTTCGCCCAGTCCACATTTCTATGGGAGTAGAAGTTATTGACCTAGATGGTATCTAGTATGTATGCTACCGTTTCCAGAGCATATCCCCAGAACGAATCTGGCAACTTGGAGCAGCTCATCATTGTCCTAACCATCTCCATAAGAGCTCTTTTCCTTCGCTCTACTGCACCGTTCTGTTGGGGCGTACTGGGTGGGTGCAGTTAATTGGGACTGAATCCCTGCCTCTGATAAGTAAGTCCTAAACTCTCCCAAGAGATATTCATCACTACGATCTGATTATAGTGTCTTGATACTTTTACTTTGATGTTTCTCCACATCAACCTAAAATTCTTTGAACAGATCAAAGTATTCAGACTTGTGGTCATCAAGTAAACATATTTATAACTTTGAATATTCGTCTCATGAAGTATTCAAAGCTACCTCTATCCTGGATAGGCATAGAACCACACAAATCAGAATGAACCAATTCTAACATATCTTTAGCCCTATACCCGTTGGCCTTGAAAGGCCTCTTGGTCGTCTTACCTTCCAAGCAAGATTCAAAGGTTGGGAAGTCTCCCACCACCAATGAACTCGAGGGCCCATTGGCTATCGATCTTTGAATCCTACTAAGGTTAATATGACCAAGCCTTAGATGCCAACGACATGTTTGGATCATCTTGGAAGGAACCGTTCTCTTACTTTGGTTAGATGATGAACTATTAACTACTATTTGCATCGTGGGAGATTTTGGTTATAATTGCTTAAATTGCTTATCCATGTTCCTAAACAGATAATCTTTCTATTCCATTTTTCATAACAAAAAGTAATAGAATATCGATTATTTCAAAAACTGAACCAAAGTTCTTTCTAAAAAATTGGGTACATAAAAGCAATCCTCTTAAAACCAAAACTTTATTTTCCTATCTAAAGAAAAATAAATAACTCCCACTGCAATAGTCGCCACCTTCGTAGCATATCCCATGTAGACGGTAATCTCTTCCTTAGCTAGTCGTTGGGCTTCCTGGAACCCCTGCAAAGAATTGCAGACATGTTTAGTGGTATCCGTATCTACCCACCAAGTACCGATAGATAACACCGCTAAACATGTTACAACGACAAAAGAAAAGATATACCTTTCTCTTGACGACGGGGATAGTTCGCCTTCCAGCCTGCTGGCTCGTGAAGCACTTGCCTTTCGACTTCTTCACACCAACCTAAGGTCCCTGCGATTCTGTTGTCTTCTTGGACTCACCTTGTTTCTTCTTCTTCCTGCCTTTCGGCACAAAAGTAGAAACCTTCTGAGTCACTAAGGCCTACGAACCCTGACGAAAGAGCCCCTCTGCCATCTGGAGCTCTCCTAGTAGTTCCCTCAACGTATACTCATGCTTATTCATGTTATAGTTGAGCCAGAATTGCTCAAAACTTCTAGGCAGAGATTGGAGTATTATATCGACCCATGTTTCCCCATCGATTTATCCTCCAAGATCCTCAATCTCATTGAGGTGGACCATCATTTTCAGGACATTCTTCAAAGAGTACAAATTTGTACTCTTCAGCAGCAAGGACAATGTCTAGGTTTCTTTTCCAGTCTATGTAATTGGGGTTAGTACATTTATTTTCCTTAAGTATGGTCGCTAGTGGGTTACAGGCTATTTTGAAAATCCTAAGAATCACAACATATACTACTTTAGAAATCGAAAATAAATTGATTCCTCAAAATAATAAATTTTCGAAATCAACCAACATCTCAAACACCGAGAATTTGCATGTCACGTTAGTGTGGACGTATATAAACCCTACATTCGTTAGAGAAGATTTTACCCATTAATCTTACTATCTTGTCAACCTAAATTTTTGACAAGTAAGACTAATAGTTGGTCAATTTCGGCCCTACAAGTTATTAGAAGTGACTCCATTGGGGAGGATACTAATAATTGTATCTAAGTGTTTACCATTGCACGACACTAAGAGAATTAGTTAGGATTATGTGCCTTCCATTGGGGAAGTACACATGCTCTTCAATAATCCTCTATAATCTTTTCTGACCTTGTGATCTGCAGAACAAGCCTATCCGTTATGGAGGAAGGCACTCAGAGCTAATGCGCGGGCATGTTCACATCACATATCATATTGCAATGGAGGCCATGGGACCCTTAGGGTCCCTCTCCCACTTAGAAATTTATTTCGACGAATTTTAACTAGCATAACCACACAACAAGCACATAACCAACATATGAAAAATATAGAAAATCCTAGATTTTCCAACTTTCATGGCCTTGGTCTCTAATGCGCCTCCAGTCGTGTCGTCACTTCGTCTGCTCCTCCCTTCCTTATGCGCAAGCCACCTTGAGGGATCTCCGAGCCGAAATAACTAGCTAATTATTTACATCATCGATCCTGTACTCCATATAGGAGTGTACATGAAAACTAGATTGAAAGTAAAATAAATAGCTCGGCTAAACATGTGCCGTATTTAATTACAAAAATTAAATACCTAGCCTCGTCAACCCCGAAGATTAATTAATTTACAATAATTTGCACAACCATTCATACAACCATTATTTGGCCATGACAAGTTGGAATCTCGTGCCTGAACACAAAGTTAGCCTACGCACATCCACATATCATCCAGCAAAATAAAATGTATGAAAATGCAAAAAATTAACCAATCCTTAAACACACAAAGTCGGAAACCTTAGCTCTGATACCAATTGTTGGGTATGGCTAGGCGGGTTTCCTTAGCGAAAACTTGGTCATCCTTGAGAGATCTTTCCATGTCTACGGATTAAAAATAATCTGAATGGAGACCCATCTCCCAACGACCATCTCGTGCTGTACCAAACAATCCAAATTACAACTTGGCCAATCACAAAGATCGAGCCTTGTAATTTGCTTGACTGTTCGACCGCGGAAAATGCGACGAGTGGATCGTCGGCTTTTGTGTTTATGGTCGAGGTCCAATTAGTTAATTATTAACCATGACAAGCAATCAAAATAATTAACTAATTAACATGAAATGATGAGGCAATTAAACATGGCACAAATGAAACAATGGAGCCATGGAAGAATTATACCTTCCATTACCTTACGATCTTCTACCGTATAACCCTCCCCTCTTGGACGTCGTGTGGGTGACGATCTACCAAGAACCGTGGTCACCAAGCCGATCCCTTCTTCTCATGCCAACCAATCCATAACCAAAGGATGCCGCCGCTCACTCCGAGAAAGAAGATAATCCAAAACACAAACCCTAGTACTCCTCTCCCCGACCGCCGGTGTCCTAACTGTGAGTTGTTTCAAGACAATGTTGCAAACAACTTTGCTCCTTGAAGAACAACATCTCCACAGTCAAAACCAGCAGCCGGCGTCTAGAACCTGTCCACAGGTTGCAGCCGGCGGCCAAGTTGCTTTAGCAACTTGGCTTCTCCTCAAATACCAGCCGACATCGTTCTCCAAGCACAGAGAAGTCGACGCCCTTCTCCAAACACAGAGAAGCCGGTGCCCTTCCCCCACGTAGAGAAGCCACTTTAAGTGGCTGCATGCAACTTCACTGTGAGTTGATGAAGATTCAATTCTCCAATTGGAGAATTTCGGCTGCATGGTTTTAATTCTCCAATGGGAGAATTTGGCTGCATGAATGATAGATTGCAAAAATTACAATTACAATTGCAATTCCGAATTGCAAAGAATTCTTTGCATGTAGTGCTGGGGGTCGTGTAGAGAGAGAGAGAGAGGGGAGAGAGAGAGAGAGGGGGGAGAGAGTAGGATTTTTCTTGTGTTTCCATTGGATTAATTCATTAACCTGGTTTCATGCCACCATGGGGTATATATAGGGCTACGGTAGGGACCATGAGGATGAGTTGGGTCTTAGCCTACTAATGGATCCAAACCCGATCCATTAATGAAGATCCATTCCACTAAAGGATCCTCATTGAATTACTTCACCAACCCCATATTTACTTATGAGCTCCACTTATTATGAGTTGTCCATCCCCCTGTGTTTAAGATATCGAATACCCGTTAATTAATTTAAATTACTGGCAATTCAAATTAATTAACTTCAGGATCCTTGATTAGTACCACTCAACCTTATCATCATGCCGGATTAAATACACCTGCAGGGTTTAGCATGATGAACCTTTTGAGCTCATCAAGGGGGCATCATCATCTCGACTCACCAGGACACGGATTTCGTCAATAATCAATGACACACCATATTATTAATATTATCTCTCGACTTACCGAGCCTATCGATCTAACAGAATAGATCTCGCCCATTGATAAATCAAAAAATAATAATTAATAATACATGCCCGTTATTATATCGGGATTAAGGAATCGTACTCCATAATAAAATCTGAGGTTCTATCCAATTATCAAGTCAGTACAAATTGGATAACCTCTGATTTTGGTCCTGCTCAATGTACTCATAGCACACTAGTATAATTCTATGGTCAAGACCAACCACACCTAATTACACTACAATCATTCCGAAGGTTTGTCCAATTCCATCACGGTTGTGAGCCTCTACTTATACTAGGCAAGGGACTAATAATATGATCCTCCGTGTAACACCATACACCATGTTATCTACAATGCGTAGTAAAGGACTTTCATGCATATACTAATATAAACAAGCACCTAGTGTTGTTGTGATTCTCTTTTCAAAATTTAGATGATCTCATATATAAAAAGAGCGATGTCTTTTAATATACACATCTAACATTCTCCTCCCGATTAACTCTATTGTGTTATTAAAGTAATGACTAAATCCATATGTAAGTTGAAATCCAGGAATTTAGAATTGAATAGAAAGTTAGCTTCTACATGTCTAATAGATATGTATGATAAACTGAAATTAGAAAATAAAAACTTGAAGGATCAAATAGAGAAATTGAAAAATAACCATGCATGTTCTAATTATTTTCAAAATTCATCAAGTAAATATTTTCGAGGACTAAATTGGTATTTACAATATCACAAGGGATAAATTATAAGAATTCTTAGAAATTATACTCCATCTAAATTTTTAATTAACCCTGTTAGTAAGAATTTGTTTTGGGTCCCAAAATCTATACTAAATTGTTAGATTTTATTTAATACTTGTTTGTCAATTATTAATTAATGTTTTTTTGTTAATTAATGCTTTATTTGCCATCTTTTTGATATTTTTGATCAAATATGTATTTTTTATAGAAAATTTAGTTTTATATTTTTTGTTGATAGATTTCACTGTGATCTATCAATAAAAATTTTTCTTGAAAATTTTTTACTGTTAAATTGCAAATGTTTTCTCTTTAAATTGCAAATTATTTAATCACTTGTATCACTTATTTTATTTCATATTTTTTATTTGTGGTTATCTCTAACTTGACTCGGGTTGATGCACATCAAAAAGGGTGAGATTTTATGTATCTCGAGTATGTTTTGATGTGGTGACCCGAAATTAAAGTTAGGTTCTGTTGGTATTTCATTCTTTTATCTAAGTGTGCCGAAGCTTAGGAGCACAGGTAATCAAGTGGAAGACACAGCGGATGAGAAGGATAACATGGGAAGGAAACCAACGAGCTCAATGCATCCGAGAGACGTGGAGGTTTGCGGAAGAGTACGCCAGTGGAGCGAGAAGGATACGTGCTATGTCCAAGGGACGAGAAGCCGAGAGGAAGCACGCTTGGTGAAGGGTTCGGGTGAGCCCAGCTCTGGAAGTCCCGAGATCACCCAGAAGCCCAATGCTAGAAGATTGTCATGATGATTGTTGGTCAGCAAGAGGGGGGTGAATTTCCCCTGAAAATAAAAACACAAATCCTTTTGTTTATCTTTTAAAAAAGATGTTAGTTAGATAAAAAAGAAATAAATACCATAAAAATTCAGCAAATTGTAAAGAAAGAGGCAACTGGATTTTACTTGGTTTACAACCGGAGAGGTTGCTAATCCAAGGCGGAATGTGGCTCGATTCTCCTGAATAAAACTCCTTCGAGCGAAAAAGCCTCTTACACGTTCAAGGCACAGAAAAAGAAAGAAAAACAACACAGAATTTGGTTGCTAATACTTGAATTGAATGAGTAAATTAAAACTGAGCTCTAAGGGCCTATTTATAGCCTTGGTCAAATTTATCCGTCTACTGACGTGGCACTATAGGGGCGCCTGAGTGCTTGAGGGCATCTGACATGTGGCTTGGGTGTTGTCTGAAGTGTAACGTTTGCAAACGGCTAGCTGGGATGATTTTTCGCGTCTAAGGAACCTATATGCATAGGAGCGCCCAAGTGTTCGTGCGCCCCTATATACAGGCGCCCGAGAGCCCAAGCACCCCCTATCAATATGGGCGCCCGAGTGACTCTAGTCAGCAACTTGCTGACCTGTTTCTAGCAGATCTTCTTGGGTGATTTCTGGCCAACCGAATTTAGGCTCACCCGAACCCGAATCCGGCCTTTCGTACCTTGAGCATCCTTCCTCCCGGCTTCTCGTCCCTCGGACGCCGCGTGCGTCCTTCTCGCTCCACCGGCGTATTCTTTCGCAGTGCTCCACGTCCCTTGGATGCACCGAGCTCGTCGACTCCCTTTCAGTGTCATCCTTCTCGACCGCTGCGTCTTCTGCTTGACTTTCTGCACTCCTAAGTCCTGCACATTTAGACATAGGGATTAAAAATACCAGGACCTAAATTGACTTGGTTGACTACATCAAAACCAACCAAGGGTACTTACAATCTCCCCCTTTTTAATGTGCATCAACCCGAGTTAAGGTAGGGTAAACAAGCCAAATAAAATATATAAATCAATATATAACACTGTATGCATTTAAAAAAAAGTTGAAATTTAGAGCCTACCTCTTAACTTAATACTTATTTTTAAAAAATTTGAAATTTAGGGCCTACCCCTTAACTTAATACTTCTCCCCCTTTGATCACATCAAAAACAACTTAAAATGTCAAGGGAAATACTTTTAAAATTTTAAAAATAATCCAAAAGCTCCAATTTTTTTTTTGAAAAGATCTGTAACACAATAAATAGTTTTCATAAAATTTATGTTTTCAAAATTTGCTTGAAATTTTTTTCCGAAAATTTATCAAATTTTTATAACAGTTTGAATTTCAAAGAAATATTTCTAGAAAAAAATTTGTCAAAGTGAGAATAATTTTCTAACTTTTTGAAACATGATTTTGAATTCATTATTGATAATTTAGAAAATTAATTTTAAAATTTGATTTTGTCATCAAATTATTTTGAAAATTTCTCAAAGCTTAGCAGATAATTTACAGATCCTGATAAATTAGTTTCGATGAAATTAATTTTTTAATTATAAAAAACTCATTTTTTTATGAAAATTATAATCAATGTGTTTATTTGTAAAAAAGTTCGAAAGAAAAAAACAATTTTTATAGATAGAACAAAGCATCCTTTATTGACAAAAGAAATTTAAACTAATCTTTCTTCAAACAGTTATCCAATTGAAATATTGAACAAGATTAAAGCATTTAATTATCAAAATAAATTTAGACTCTACTTGACAAATAAAGAATAAATCTAATAGTTTAAGACGTATTTAGGAATGTAATATAAATTTTTGCCAACAGAATTTACAAGGAACTTAGATGGAATATATGATCTATGAATTTTTATAATTTGGCCCCTGTGAAATCTAAAATATCAATTAAGTTTACTATAATATCTAATTTTTGAATTTCTAGAACAATTTGAGCATGTATAGTTATCTTACAATTTTTCAATTTGAACTTTCAAATTTTCATATTAACATTTTAACTTATCATACATTTCTAATGGGCATGATGAAGATAATATTTTTTTTAATTCTACATTTTTATTTTTTAGTTTACACATGGATTTGTTCATTTGTTTAATACCAAAATATAGTTGGTCAGGAGGTAGAAGACATATCTCACTTACCATATCCATTCTAAAATTCGAAGCTCTCCCTTCATCGCTGTTGTCTTCTGACATGGCTCCCCCTTCATTGATGCTCTCATCTTCTTGGTGTGAAATTATCAGAGCAAGTCCAGCTTGTTCCTCGAGATTTGAGTCTTCCGATGAAGACTCGTCCCATGTCGCCTTTAGGTTGTGGGCTTTTGTCTTTGGTGCCCCTTTTCCTTTGTTCTTCCATTTGGGGAAGTTTTCCTTCACGTGTCTTTCTTCAATGTAGTTGTAGCAGTGGATTTTCCTTTGCTTCATACCGTGCACCTTATTAAATTTTTTAGTTTTAAAATATTTAGACAACTTTCTTACTATATACGCTGTGTTTTCATCATTTTATGAAGATTCTTCTTCATGTTAGATCCTTCTCGTGCATAGGGCGATGTTACCCATTTTACTTTTTCCTGCACATTTGGATTCGTGAAGTTCTAAAGTGGAAAAAAGACATTGCTCTATTATACTTACCTCAAGATCCTTAGAGATGTAGTAGATGTCGATTATCGAAGTCCAATTCGGGGTCATCGGAAAGGCATTCAATGCGTACCTTTGTGGATCCTGATTGCTTACCGATTCTCCAAGATTATTGAGTTCCGTCATCAGCTCCTTAAGCTTAGCGTGAAGTTGTGCTACTGACTCTACTTCTTCCAGTCGAAGGTTGTTGAGTTGATTCCAAAGCAGATCTCTTTTTGCTAATTTGGCTTCAGAGGTACCTTCATGGAGTTCAAGGAACTTTTCCCAAAGTTCCTTTGCAGATCGGTAGTTCCTGATTCGGTTGACTTTTGTGTAGGGAGTACGATTAGCAGATGGTATTCTGCTTTACCGTTTGCTACAAAGTCAGCTTGTTCCTTCTTTGACCACAAACTTTTATCTTTGGGCTTGTCATCAATGTAACGCCCGTAAAATCCTCTCAATATTTTTCTTTAAAATATTGATCATGCCTATATGGATTCTTGAGTAACATATGAATACTAGCATGAACATTAGCATGATTTCTTATATGAATTAAAAAGCTAAGTACTAATGAGCCTTACACGGGCCCTTCTAGCACCATGGCTATTAGTGGACCTTGGGTAGAATTTTAACATAAATAGAAATGAGTTCTAATTAGGAATATTAGCATAACTCTTGGTGGGCTCTTATGTGGGCCTTGCCAAAAATAAGAGTAAATGGAATAAAAAGAAAGTGCATGCACCAAGGATTGAACCTGGGACCTAGAATAGAGGCAAAGCCTCATCATGCATGTACTAACTAATTCACCTAGCAAGGGAGTGCTAGTGGAAAAGGAAGAAGATTTTAGTTGAGGCTAAAGAAGGTGAAGATGCACCATGCCCCTTCACTTAGTATAAAAGAGAGGGATAAGAAGTGAAGAGGCACCTAAGTTATTTCTTCCTCTTTTCTTCCACCAAGGCTCTTCCTCTCCTCTCTTCTTCCTCCTTCTTGCCGTGAGCCACAAGGAAGGTTTTCCCCTTGGAAAACTTCACAAGAGGACTCCCTCTTGAAGATCCAAGGTTTCCTACAAGGCTACAAGGGCAAGGGGTGTTCTAAGGTCAAGAAGGTCTTCACTCTTTTCTCTATTTAAGGTTCCTAACCAAGGCAACAAGAGGTAAGACTCCCTCACCTATGGTATAATAGTTTTTATGTTATCTTTCATGATTTAAGAATTGTTGGGGATATATGTTGAGAAAACTATGGACTTAGGGTTTCCTAGAAGTTTCGGCCAAGCACCCTTTTAGGGTTTGGGATGATGTTAAAACCTCACTTATATTTCCTAAAGCTTTCACATGATAAATAAAGAATGAATTGTGAGTTGTGGAATTTTTGTAGCACCCTAAGTCCCTCATGAAGTTTCTGCCACCTTCCCCATTTCATGGTTAGGATTAGATCTAACCCTCCAAGCATGCTTATTATGATTCCCTATGTTACAATGGAGGTTAATTGTGAGTTATATGAATTTTCCACGGACTTGTGACTCCTCTAGGGTTTCGGCCAAAGACCCAATTCATGGTTAGAAATTAGGGTTAGCCCCAATCATGTGTTCTAATGGCTTCCTATGTCATTGTATGTATTGTATGGGTGTTATGTTACTTATGGTACCTCACATGTTACTTGAATAATGGGACTTCCATCTATAACTTGTAACGACCCGACCCATTTGGTGGCCATTCTGCGACCCCTTATTTTTCTGTGGGTTATCGACCGTCGACCGTGTCGTTACCATACTAGGTCTTCCCACCGCCTGGTCGGTGGATTTTTGCCTTCCCAGGATTCGAACCCTAGACCCAGGCTTAAGTCTAGTTCTTCATGAATCCTGGTAACCAATTGAGCTAAGGGAAGGCAAAAATCCACCGACCAGGCGGTGGGAAGACCTAGTATGGTAACGACACGATCGACGGTCGACGGTCGATGGTCGACGACTCACAGAAAAATAAGGGGTCGCCGAATGGGCCGCCAAATGAGTCGGGTCATTACAATAAAAAGGCACCTTTTTATTGTAACGACCCGACCCATTTGGCAGCCCATTCGACAGCCCATTCGACGACCCCTTATTTTTCTGTGGGTCGTCGACCGTCGACCGTCGACCGTCGACCGTCGACCGTGTCGTTACCATACTAGGTCTTCCCACCACCCGGTCGGTGGATTTTTGCCTTCCCAGGATTCGAACCCTAGACCCAAGCTTAAGTCTAGTTCTTTATGAATCCTTGGTTACCAGGATTCATAAAGAACTAGACTTAAGCCTGGGTCTAGGGTTCGAATCCTGGGAAGGCAAAAATCCACCGACCGGGTGGTGGGAAGACCTAGTATGGTAACGACACGGTCGACGGTCGACGGTCGACGACCCACAGAAAAATAAGGGGTCACTGAATGGACCGCCAAATGGGCCGGGTCATTACAATAAAAAGGCGCCTATTATTGTAACGACCCGGCCCATTTGGCGACCCATTCGACGACCCCTTATTTTTCTATGGGTCGTCGACCGTCGACCGTGTCGTTACCATACTAGGTCTTCCCACCGCCTGGTCGGTAGATTTTTGCCTTCCCAAGATTCGAACCCTAGACCCAGGCTTAAGTCTAGTTCTTTATGAACCTTGGTAACCAATTGAGCGCTCAATTGGTTACCAGGATTCATAAAGAACTAGACTTAAGTCTGGGTCTAGGGTTCGAATCCTGGGAAGGCAAAAATCTACCGACCAGGCGGTGGGAACACCTAGTATGGTAACGACACGGTCGACGGTCGACGACCCACAGAAAAATAAGGGGTCGCCGAATGGGCCGCCAAATGGGCTAGCTCAATTGGTTACCAAGATTCATAAAGAACTAGACTTAAGCCTGGGTCTAGGGTTCGAATCCTGGGAAGGCAAAAATCTACTGACCAGGCGGTGGGAAGACCTAGTATGGTAACGACACGGTCGACGGTCGATGGTCGAGACCCACAGAAAAATAAGGGGTCACCGAATGGGCCGCAAAATGGGCTGCCAAATGGGCCAGGTCGTTACACAACTTTCGGCCAAGCACCAATTCTAGGGTTTGGGTTAGTCTAAGGTTTCAAGTGTACTTGTTTATGACTTATTATGATGTAGATATATGTTCAAGCATGTTATATGAATTTTATGATACCTAAAACCTAACTTTATGTGCTATGCATCACGACCTTGTATGCTTATGTTATGTGCCATGTTTTAGAAGGTTTTATTCATGAATGTTTTAAACCATATACCATGAACACATGTGTTGTGAAGTATGCATCATGTTTATGTAGAATTATGCATGCATTAGGTTAAAGACCTTGAACATATGTATGATGAGATATATATTATGGTTATGTAGACCTACGCATGTTTATGTTGAATGTCGTGAACCTATGTAGTATGTATCATGTTCATATGGATCCTACCCATGCATGTTTTAAGATAGATACCATGATCATGTATGCTATGTAATATGTACCATGTATGAAAAAAAACTTATCTATGCATGCTTACCTTATGTACCATGATCATGCAAGTTTTATGAACTAAGATGATGTTTATGCCTTAGGGCATAATTATGTATGTATGTCATGCCTTATGAATGAAGATGATGTTCATGCCTCTAAGGCATAATAATGTGTGCATGACATACCTTATGAATCAAGTCTATGTTTGTGCCTTTAAGGCATAATGATGTTATGCATTAACTATGAATGATGAAATGCTAAGAATGCTTTATACCATGCTTCATGTATTAAGATCATGTTTATGTCTTTAATTATGCTATGTAAGTTCTATGAATGATGAAATACCAAGAGCATTTCTTATTATGTAAAAAGAAGCATGTGAAGCTATTTTACTTTATGAATGGGCTTGTACCGGACCCAAGTAAGGTCCAAGGGATGAGCTCCTTAGAAAGCCTCGGTTCAAGACTACCGTAGCTGTCCTCGATTCTGGGACTACCGTAGCTGTCCAACAGGGATGGACTCCTTAGAAAGCCTCGGTTCTGGACTACCGTAGCTGTTCCTAGGTTGAAGGTAACTTAGTACCCTAGTAGGTCGAGACTAGCTACCTCGTATTTACTTAGGGATGCGCGCAAATGATGGATGTATGTATGTGGTACAAGGCGGGCCCCCCCCATGATGTTGAGATTTATGTTTAAGTACTTATAATTATGATTTTCAAATAAGCATCCTTATGTTATGTGCATTTAACTCATACATTCATTCATGTTATGCATCTATTCCATGTCAAGTATTTTATATGCTTATGTTTTATGTCAAGAACTTCTTTATGTTAAGTATTTTATATGCTTATGTTTTATGTCTAGAACTTCTCTATGTCAAGTATGTTATGTGCTTATATTTATGTCAAGTACTTCTTATGCCATGAGCTCTATGCACTTCCATCACATGTTAAGCACTTCCATATGATTATATGTTTTCATGTACATCTATTGTCACGCCCCGAGACCTAGGAGTCGCTGATCCAATAGAAAATCGGACAGCACCTCCCCTGTCCGACGGACAATTTACACAATACAAACATCCCACGCAATATATATTTGGCCTCAGGCCTCCAAAATAGATAAACACAACATAAAAGCATCAGACAACTAAGTAAATCATACCTGACTGCGGATCGGTCTGACTTACGACAAATCAACAAATACATAAACCCCTTAGGGCATACTATAACACTCACAAGACATATACAAAGTCCTAAAAGAAATATGAAATAAATACATCGCCAAGTACAAAAACAAAACCCTGTCGTCGCGATGGGTAGGGATTGGCTGCTGGGCTCTTCCGGCGACTCCAAGTATTTCAGCCTGAAAATAAAAATATATGGCAACGGTATGAGTCCATAAACTCAGCGAATACCCAACAAATATGTATAGTACGTTAGAATAATAATAAGGGTCTACGCTAATACAGTCTCATATAAACAATAGGAAAGAGTATACTGAAGATACTAAATACAGGTACATACCTGAATCCATCTATCCTGGAAAAAGGGGTGAAATCAATCCCTATGGAACAAGTATAACATATATCCAAAGTAGACAAATCTCCAGCATATGCATGGCAATCAAGTGCAGAAATCAAATGCAGCAAACAATGAACGATGCAAAATATGCACATGGTGCAATGATATGTGTCACCCCTGACACCAGTCAGATCATCGTCCACCTGTCATAAGTAGACGTCCGAAAGGGTAGAGCTATGACAACTGTACGCACCTTGCTATCACTGCTCCTGAGTGACCGAGTGGACAGGATGCTGGCGGAGGTCTCTCTCCTACCCCAAGCAATGGGGGAGTCTAACTCTCATCTTCTCGTGTCTCAGGATGAGAAGGGATCCCTGGCTGCTACCACGCACGGGAGCCACCCTCCAAATAGTGACCGTGCGGAGCAATACAGGGCAAATGCACACACTCTATGGCAGCCACTACCCCTGAGTGGATGTGTGTGCATATCCTCATGTAACTGACGATGAGCTTAGACTACATAGGAGCCGATGATCGTCAGCATGCAATAATGCAAGGATGGTGTATGATCCAAACATGTATAACACCCACCAAGTCCTCAACTAACACCTCAGGGTGCTAGGTATAGGTCTGAATTCTATATCATGGGATACAAGTAACCTACTAGGTATACTGAAAAAGTAACCAGTGATCCATCAATGTCAAAATGCAAGAGAACATATCACTACATATATGCATGTATATACACATGACAACCATAGTGACTGTATGAAACTATAGGGAGATAACCCCAAGGATAAGCAGCATGTATCAAATACAGGTATACTAAGACAGATATAGCATATAACTTACTGTTATCTATAACAAACCATGCATAGCAATATGACAATATCAACAAGATAAGTCAAGGGGTACCCGCCTTAAAATGTAGAGCGTATCTGAGCACAAATCACTATCACCCGAAACGAGTCTGAATCAACGTCCTGTATCAATACAAGAAATAAAATAGCTCAATTAATTACCACACAACATTCATATCAAGCCCTAATGAGATACCCTCCTAAGGGAACAACCACTAATACATCTTAGTTTAATTATTATTTTCCCGTTTAAACCAACCTACTAATAATCAGTCGCACCACAATCGATCTAGAAACTATATATTCAAATAGAAAGGGTTCACACAACCACCAAACCAGCTCCCAGTAAGCGATCCAACTCAAGGGAATAACCTATACACCCATCTCAGAACTTACCATTACTAAAAACCCAATGGCTTCTATCCATCGTGCACACAATAGCAGCTTCAAACCTAGAACAAATCCGAATAAAAATACAACCCAAATCTCAGATCGCACCACAAGGCCAAACCAATACACAACCTCCACACACGCCAAAGGAAAGAAACCCAAATCAGGAACATAACAATGATAGCATTTCAAAAGAAACTCTTCCAATCCAAAATCAAACTCAATTCGGCCCACTGATCTAATCCACCGAACTATTGTTAGTGATATGAGAGAAGTGTCCTAAAGCAATCGCCTTATGATTGTAAACATTTATTTTAATAAATGATAATTCACTATTTGAGTATACATGTTTGTGTATTTGATTGGGATCTTAAACTCATCTACTGAATGTCCGCAATATAATTCACAGCATAAGAGAATTTGTGATGGGATCACAACTAGTGATTATCTCTAAATGTGCAATTGTGAAGTATTGAAAATATCCCTAGTCGATGAATTGATAAATACGGACACTATCAATTCTGTTGAGACTAGCATGGGTTATTCTCTAATCAGCTGATTCTCACTGGCTGGTGACATTGGGATGTCCGGAGATAAACATGGATGCTAGTTAAGGGAACTAGTTCATTGGAGTGACTAGCTGTAAAACTTCATATGGTAATCTATAAAGATATGTCACTGAAGTTATTACTGCAGCTTAAGTGCGATGTTCCTTTGACTTGCGGTGTTCAAGTCATCTTGGTCATGGAGACTTATACTTTAACATCTTAAGCAAGCATCTCCAAGGAGGTGTGGACCCAGGATGATTGGGTATAAGCCGAAGTGCCCGAAGATGTTTGAACAACCTACAAAGGATTCACCACTCCTTGCGAGGAGATGTATACCCAGGCCTATTGTTGGATTGTTACTCAAAGCCTCTGGCCAGAGCATATCATGTTTAGAGTGTGAGTCTCTTAAATACATGAGAGTAATTAGAAATTCAAAGGACGAGAAAGACATTACTTGGGCTAGGTGTGACGTAGTCAGCCTAGTGGGGACTGACACAAATAGACCGTGTCCTGAACCAAGTGGGTATAAGATGGTGAAGGGAATGGGTCATGATTCATTAGAGCTGTTGAAGGGTTTCAGAATTACTTCTGAGGTCAAACCGTTGATCTTTCGATTAATTGGGGGTCATGATGTACTACTAGGTGCCACTCATGACCGTTCTATAATTGGTTAATTATAGACGGCCAACATAAATCGAAAGCCTATTTAGTCACACGCACTACGAGTAATCCGAGGGATTTAAAACGAGTTGAAAATTAGATTTTCCAATCAAGAGAAATAAGTCGAATCTGAGTTAATCAGAGGCGCAACGGAAACTTAAAATGGCTAAGTCTTTTGAAGGCTTATTGGGCGAATTAAATGAGTTTAATTCGCGATCGGTTCGTCTCGGTTTGGCCGGCCAAAGAGGGTGTTAACCCCCTTTGGTTTGGCCGGCCACAACAAGGGGAAGAAACCAATTTATTTGGTTTAATTAATAAAATAAATCTAGCGCGATTTGTTTTATAAATTATGGATAAATAAATTTGTATAAAGAAATTTATATAAATAAATTTATAGAAATTTATTCTTTTTATGGAAATTAAAATGATCCATGGAATGGTTTATTTTAATTTTATAAAATCAATTATGAATTGATTTTTTCATAATAAGAAAGTTTATAAATTTCTTATAAAATTTATTCCATAATTAAAGGAGAGAAGTATTTTTTTTATTATAAAGTTAGTTATAATAAAACTAGGCATAACGGAATTATTCATAAGAAGGATTATAAGATAAATTTCTTATGAAAATTAATTCCATTAATTCCGTTAAGAGAGAGACTTGGCAAGGGAGAAGTAACTATATAAGGAACCAAAGGCAAGCCTTGAATTCCGAATCAATTAATCAAGAGGTTAGTTGCTCTCTCTCTCTCTCTCTACACGCCTCTCTCTCTAGGGCCGGCGCCCCTCTCTCTCTAGGGCCGGCTATCTCTCCTCCCCTAGGGCCGGCGCAACTCCCAAGGTGGGCGTGAGCTTCATCCACCAAGACGACCTCGGAGAAGAAGAAGCGGATCACATCTCCTTCCTTCTCGGAATTTAGATTCCGTCTCTTGGTGGTTAGTTTCCTTTATTCTCTCTTGATCTTCTAGTTGTGCCTTTAGAGAATCTAGTAGTTCTCGTCGGCACAAAACTCGTGGCTTTGCAAAGTCATCCCGAAGAGAACTCGGCGTGGACGCGAATAGAGGCGAAGCTTCCAAGGGACGCTACGGTTGGATCTCGTCCCTTTTCTTCGAGTTACGCGAGGTACAAAGTAAATTAGTTTACTTTTCCGCAAAGTTTTATTTTATGATCATGTCCACACACCATAAGGTTGCATGCTAGATACGTGGTTAGAATAATTTGAGAAATTATTTTATGCTAATTCTTCCGCTGCACGTAAAAATTTAAAATTTTACGAACACGTATCATTGTCAACATGCACCCGGTCCCAACAACTATCACCATGGCTTCCACAATAAATCAACAGAATTTAAGAACACAAACCCACAAATACCAAAATCGAAACCTAATCCAACCCAAGAACAAAAACCCAAACTGATCTAAAATCGATTCCCACCTAATGGAACAGATTAGCATCGAATCTCAACACTAAAATAGTTGAATCTTACCTCTGATGTCAGGCCAGAAACCCACTGCACAAATCCCACCGATCAGTGAATGAATAGGCGTAGATCTTCCTCCCAACCCAACTCCTCACGAACACCAACTCCTCTCCAAGGGAGCGAGCGCAGAATCGCCACAGGGAAAGACAAATCAGCACTTCTACACAAAACCGCTGATGATATCACAAATCTCGGCACAAACTAGAACCAAGGAGACAAGAACAAGATCTAGGAACCAAGATCTTACCTAGATGAAAGCGATCTGGAAGGGAAAGAGAAGTTGGTGTTTGGCTGCGGGCTAGGTTCGCAGAGAGGAATGAGGAGAGGGTCGGTGCTTGCGGCTATGCTAGAGTTCGCAGAGGGGAGGAAGAAAATGAAGGAAGGGGGTGGCTTGGCTTTGGCGGCGGCTAGGGCACGAGGGGAGGAAGGCGTCGGGGCAATTGGAGTTGGCTGCGGCTAGGGCACGAGGGAAGAAGATGTAATAAAGGGGGGAGGGGGGTCTTTTTGCAGAAAAGCCCCTCATTTTTCTCCATTCTACACTAAACCCTTATGATTTCTAATTTTTAACATTTAACTCCCGTAGTTTGCTTTACTAGCCCTTAAGCCCTCAAAATGTATAATTTTATTCCATCTAACTCCCCGAAACTTCGCCTAAGGAGTCGGAAACCCTAGACTCAATCCGAAAAAATCTCGAAAAATTTTCTGGTCCAAATTTTCGAATTGCCGTATTTTACATTCTCCCCCACTAATAAAAATTTGGTCCCCAAATTTCCTTCATTCCTCATATGTCACACACTAGCAGCTAAACATGTCTGTACTCATCATGAGTAACCTCTTCGGCTGATACCCTATGGTTACACTATTACGGAGCAACTGGAGTTATCAATCCAGAGGTTGTCATCCGATAACCAGATACACCCAAACAACCATTCAGTCATCTCAACTATCCAGGGTACTCAATCCTAAGATCACTGGTGCCAAGTCTATACTCCTATCATCAAACGTAAAACGTAAAATCCATGAATATCACCCAAGTATCAATAAGTCAATAACATCCTCCCAAACCTCACAAGTCATATATATATATATATATATATATATATATATATATATACTCCAATAGACCATCAGAAGATAACATATAATTTAGAGATTGTGCCAATATGTCGTACCATATGCTGCTATCAATAACAGACTTCCTAAATAATCAACCACCGAAAGATCATTTATCCACCAAATGATCCATCAAAGAGCTACAATCCGGTAGGTCCATGTCCACTAATGGAATCCTCAAAGTACAACATATAATAGAAGTTCGTCAATCTCAATCCACCTCTCAACACCAACGAGAAAGTCCATGGTGATAACAACCTCATGATCCCGTGAACTAATAGATCCACGATGGGGGTATAATAACCGAAAATCAATGGACATCTTTGCCCTCGTGATTAATGTCTAATATCTCACCGGAAGATAAGGATACAACTAACCCCACATCCTCCGCAGCCTAACGGGTCGTACATCCCGATGCACCATCGAGATTATCTAACCATATGCACTCAATCTATGAGTCATGGTCCCTCATAGCATAGCGTAGCAACTAGCGAGTCACACCGACCGTCGACTCGTAGTAAAATACCATCCAATTCCTCCACTCCACGGTCCAAAACCCTCTAAGGTTCTACTCCATAACAAGGAGATAGAGGCATGTTATCTCTCAGGAGTATCTCAACATACTCCTCAAGCAATTCCTCTATTTCCCCACAGGTCGTCCTCGATAACATCTAACTAGAGGTGACCTAGTCTTGTAAGTGATTTGTATCCGCGCAAATCATAAGTTCGTAGGTACTTTATTGGTTATTTAGACCAAGTACAAGTGATCACCCATAAGTGTCAAGCAACTAGCTCCACACTTCTCCATATTAGCTCAAATCACCCATCAACATGTAATTTCCAAGTCAACAACAAAGTACAAGTGATCCATAGTTAAAGCGCCTAAAGAAAATAGAATGTATCAATCCTTTACTAAGCGTAATAATATGTAGCTAATGCTACCCTACTGCATTATGCAGATCATGTACTCAAAACATGATATCTAGATTATCTGCCCAAATATACGTAACATAAGAAAAACTTGCTGCTCCATGAGCTAAAGTGAATTAATCCAATAATGGTCAAGCTAATTACAGTAGGCATTCCTAGTTCTCACTCAGCTGATAGTAGCTAGTACAAGTACTATGAATAATAAGGTCTAGGAAAAATCAAAAATCCTCAACCTCCAATATCTGGTTGACAGGTTTGACCCTTGTCTTCCAACCCGTATGTTGGTATCACACAAGAGTCAACATTCTCCACATTTAGACAAGTCTGCAACAATCCAACTAATGGCCTTCATGGTTGATCCTAACCATTATTATTATAAACTAATTGACTTTAAATCATCAGATCTAACCAAGTTACCAGACGGGTACAAGAATAATAACATTATCCGATAATATGAGAGAAATTTTAACCATACCTAAATATACAAGAATGGAAATATAATCCAATAACATAAAAGAATTCCTAACTATACCCTGATATACAGGAATAGTAACATGTTCCAACAACATGAGAAAATTCCAAACCATACCTAAATATAGAGGAATGGTAACATGATCAATTAACGTGAGAGAATTTCTAAATCATACCTAAATATACAAGAATGGTAACATAATCCAGTAACATGAGAGAATTACCTACCATACCTACATACACAGGAATAGTAAAATGATCCAATGATATAAGAGAATTTCTAACCATACCCAACTAGGATAAGGGATACAAGAGATCAAAAGAAATACTTGTCGCCAGAAGAAGTCCCATCGCGCCAAGTCCCAAACAACCACATCGAGAAAACTACTCCGAACAAATCCGAAAAGACTCGAAAAAAATAAGTAGGCACCGTAAACCTACGCTCTGATACCGATACCAAAATTAAATTGGTATCAGATAAACACCGAAAATCCACAAGTCCTCAAGGTATCCGACAACCTTGCTCTGATACCAAAAATAAATTGTCACGCCCCGAGACCTAGGAGTCGCTGATCTAATAGAAAATCGGATAGCACCTCCCCTGTCCAGCGGACAATTTACACATACACACAACATATATAATATCACCACGCAGTTTAAATGGGCCTCAAGCCTCAAATCCAAACAGAATAACAGTATATATGACAAATTACTCATAAAACCAAAACACGATCTTACCTGAGCTGCCAGGGGGCAGGAACGCAGCAAAAACCACACACATAGTCCAACAATGGACTCAAAAGTACAATCCATAAATAAAGTCACATACTACAAGTTCACGGAAATCCAATGCAACGAAATAAAACCTAACATGGTTCCAAAACATAAAGAAACTCATAAAGACCAAATCGAATGTCATCTCAAGCATGGGACTGGCGACTCGGACCCTCTTGGCAGATATCAACCTGAAATCAAAATGTATGGCAATGGTGTGAGTCCATAAACTCAGCGAATACCCAGCAGATATGCATAGTACGTTAGAATAATAATAAGGGTTTACGCTAATACAGTCTCATATAAACCATCGGAAAGGGTATACTGAAGATACTAAATACAGGTACATACCTGAATCCATCTATCCTGAAAAAGGGGTGAAATCAATCCCTATGGAACAAGTATAACATATATCCAAAGTAGACAAATCTCAAGTATATGCATGTCAACCAAGTGTAGAAATCAAATGCAACAAACAATGCATGATGCAAAATATGCACATGGTGCAATGATATGTGTCACCCCTGACACCAGTCAGATCATCGTCCACCTATCATAAGTAGACGTCCGAAAGGGTAGAGCTATGACAACTGTACGCACCCTGCTATCACTGCTCCTGAGTGACCGAGTGGACAGGATGCTGGCGGAGGTCTCTCTCCTACCCCAAGCAATGGGGGAGTCTAGCTCTCATCTTCTCGTGTCTCAGGACGAGAAGGGATCCCTGGCTGCTACCACGCACCGGAACTACCCTCCAAATAGTGACCGTGTGGAGCAATACAGGGCAAATGCAAACACTCTATGGCAGTCACTACCCCTGAGTGGATGTGTGTGCATATCCTCATGTAACTGACGATGGGCTCAGACTACATAGGAGCCGATGATCGTCAGCATGCAATAATGCAAGGATGGTGCATCATCCAAACATATATAACACCCACCAAGTCCTCAACTAACACCTCAGGGTGCTAGGTATAGGTCTGAATCCTATATCATGGGATACAAGTAACCTACTAGGTATACTGAAAAAGTAACCAGTGATCCATCAATGCCAAAATGCAAGAGAACGTATCACTACATCTATGCATGTATATACACATGGCAACCATAGAGACTGTATGAAACTATAGGGAGATAACCTCAAGGATAAGCAGCATGTATCAAGTACAGGTATACTAAGGATGATATAGCATATAACTTACTGTTATCTATAACAAACCATGCATAGTAATATGACAATATCAACAAGATAAGTCAAGGGGTACCTGCCTTAAAATGTAGAGCGTATTCGAGCACAACTCACTATCACCCGAAACGAGTCTGAATCAACGTCCTGTATCAATACAAGAAATAAAATAGCTAAATTAATTACCACACAACATTCATATCAAGCCCTAATGAGATACCCTCCTAAGGGAACAACCACTAATACGTCTTAGTTTAATTATTATTTTCCCGTTTAAACCAACCCACTAATAATCAGTCACACCACAATCGATCTAGAAACTATAGATTCAAATAGCAAGGGTTCACACAACCACCAAATCAGCTCCCAGTAAGCGATCCAACTCAAGGGAATAACCTATACACCCATCTCAGAACTTACCATTACTAAAAACCCAATGAGCTTCTATCCATCATGCTCACAACAACAACTTCAAACCTAGAACAAATCCGAATAAAAATACAACCCAAATCTCAGATCGCACCACAAGGCCAAACCAATACACAACCTCCACACACACCAAAGGAAAGAAACCCAAATCAGGAACATAACAATGATAGCATTTCAAAAGAAACTCTTCCAATCCAAAATCAAACTCAATTCAACCCACTGATCTAATCCACCGAACTATCACCATGGCTTCCACAATAAATCAACAGAATTTGAGAACACAAATGCACAAATACCAAAATTGAAACCTAATCCAACCCAAGAACAAAAACCCAAACTGATCTAAAATTGATTCCCACCTAATTGAACAGATCAGCATCGAATCTCAACACTAAAATAGTTGAATCTTACCTCTGATGTCAGGTCAGAAACCCACTGCACAAATCCCACCTATCAGTGAATGAATAGGCGTAGATCTTCCTCCCAACCCAACTCCTCATGAACACCAACTCCTCTCCAAGGGAGCGAGCACAGAATCGCCACAGGGAAAGACAAATCAGCACTTCTACACAAAACCGCTGATGATATCACAAATCTCGGCACAAACTAGAACCAAGGAGACAAGAACAAGATCTAGGAACCAAGATCTTACCTAGATGAAAGCGATCTGGAAGGGAAAGAGAAGTTGCCATTTGGCTGCGGGCTAGGTTCGCGGAAAGGAATAAGGAGAGGGTCGGTGCTTGCGGCTACGCTAGGGTTTGCATAGGGGAGGAAGAAAACGAAGGAAGGGGGTGGCTTGGCTTCAGTGGTGGCTAGGGCACAAGGGGAGGAAGGCGTCGGGGCAATTGGAGTTGGCTGCGGCTAGGGCATGAGGGAAGAAGATGTAATAAAGGGGGGTCTTTTTGCAGAAAAGCCCCTCATTTTTCTCCATTCTACACTAAACCCTTATGATTTCTAATTTTAACATTTAACTCCCCTAGTTTGCTTTACTAGCCCTTAAGCCCTCAAAATGTATAATTTTATTCCATCTAACTCATCGAAACTTCGCCTAAGGAGTCGGAAACCCTAGACTCAATTCGGAAAAATCCCGAAAAATTTTCTGGTCCGAATTTTTGAATTGCTGTATTTTACATCTATATGCCTCCTCATGTCAAATGCTTTATGAATACCTACTCTTGATATGCTTTTGTTTTATGTTACACTCTTTATGTTATGCTCTTTCCATTGACTATATGTGACGTATGGTTTTAGTGAGTAGGAAAGGGTCTTACTAAGCCTATGTGCTTATAAGTTTTATTTTCTTATACCGCAGATCGAGCAAGAGGATACTAAGCTAAGGGAAGCAGTAGGAGGGGCAAGTGTGTGTGTGGCAGTGACATGGCAAAAGAAAAAAAAAGATCCTATTACTCATAATTGTCACATGTCTTATGTTTTGCATTGTCATCTTTACTTTCATGCTATACTTTATGATGGTTTTCTTAACGAACAACTTGTTAGGAATATTTTATTACTTATGTTGCTTATGAACAACTTATGATGATTTCTATATCGTGCTTTATTGCTATACTTATCATTGCTAAATTATGATGTTAACATGCTATACCATGATGTGTTCATTTAGAACAATATGTTGGCTTTAAGCTGGATGGTAGGGTAAGTTATGTATAATGCAAGCATGTTCAAGAATGTTATGTCTCACATGCTATGTCTTATGTTATGACAATGCTAAGTTTACAATGTAACCATGTTTAAGAATGATAGCTAAGATATATCAACATGATTCAAGTTGTAATTGCATGGTTTAAACACATATGTATGAAGTTTTAAATTACTCCGCTGCATTAAGATCTCCATATGCGTATATGTATGATCGCGTAGCGCTGCCTTCCTTCCGCCTAGATCGTAAGGCGGGAAAGGCGGGCGTTACAATCAACGTCCTTGGGAGCTACAAAAATGTTTTTCATGATTAAAATTAAATCAAAATCAGTTTTAATGAAATCCTACATCTTGCGCTTCCAACTTGTGAACTTGTAACGATCCAGAAAATTCTCTTAATATTTTCTTAAAATATTAAGCATGTCTAGATAATTTTCCGAGGGACCTAGAAATATTAGTACGAACCTTAGCCTAGAAATCCATGATTTTTCTCATTTAAATTGAGAAACTAAGTACTAATGGGCCTTATATGGGCTTTTCTAGTACCATGATTATTAGTGGATTTTAGGTAGAATTTAATATAAATATAAATAGATTTTAATTAGGAATATTAGTATGATTATGGGTGAGTTTTAGCATGGTTTCCTATTTAAATTGAGAAGTTAGGCACTAATGGGCCTTATATGGGCTTTCTAGTACCATGATTATTGATGAATTTTAGGTAAAAATTTATAGAAATATAAAGGGGTTTTAATGAGAAATATTAACATAATTATGGGAGAATTTTTAGGGGATTTTCGAATATTAGGAAAAATAAATTAAAAATAAAATGGAAAACTAATGCATGCACTAAGGATTTGAACCTTGGACCTCTTGTATAACCATGGATGCTCTAACCAACTCACCTAGCAAGGGATTTCTATGAGGAAATGAAATGAAGTTTGGTTAAGGCTTAGGGGAAGAGGAAGAGACACCATGACTCTTCACTTACCCTCCTTAATGTGCTATAAAGAGGGGGTTTGGGAGTTTCTTTCTTCCTCCCTCATTCTAGCCGAAAATCTCAAGAGGAGATTTCCCTTGGAAAAGCTTCACAAGAGGGTCTCATCTCCAAGATCTAAAGGGTTCCCAAGGTTACAAGGGCTAGAGGTGACTTAAGGTCTAAGGAGTTCTCTTGATTCTCTATAATCAAGGTGAAAAATCAAGAAACCCCAAGGTAAGACTCCCTCACCTATGGTATAATGGTTTTTCTTGAAGATGATATGAAAGTCTTGTATGTGATGTTTATGTTGGAAAACCAAAGGAAACCCATGAACCTAACCTTATAGGTTTCGGCCACCATGGGTTCTTGGTCTATAATGATGATAAAAATCTTCATAATGTTTTCTAATGTGTTCTTATGATGTTTAGAGATTAAATATAATTTTTGAGAATTTTTGGGGTACCCTAGGATCCCCTAGGGTTTCGGCCATCCCATGAATCCATGGGTAGAGTTGAACTTAAACCCTCAAGCATGTGGTTTGTGTGTTATCATGATATAAGGGAGATTGAGGGGGGCTTATGTGAACTTTTACAAGGCATTGTGACCCCCACAAGTTTCGGCCAAGTTGGACCTAGGGAAATAAGTTAGGGATTTCCCTCAAGCAAGGGTACCAATGGCTTCATGGTAGAGTATGTTTGGTGTTAATGTTTTATTGGGGATTTTATGGAATTTTTTCCATGAACCCATGGCCTTGTAGGGTTTCGGCCAGCACATGGAAAGAGGGCTAAAGGTTAGGGATAACCCTAATTATGAGCCCTAATGGCCTCCCATGGTCTTATAAGTAAAGTATGGTTGGTTCCTTACCTTATGCTATGTTACATGATTAATAGAATGATGGAATCTAGCCCTATAGGTTTTGGCCAAGCAAAGGAATTTAGGGTTTGGAAGGAGTTAGGGTTCAAAGAATGATGGTTTATGCTTACCATGAATTATATATATGTATAGGTTCTAGCATGTGGTAGAAATCATGTTACCAATAACCCTAAGTTTAAGAACCATGTTTTATGTTTTATGTCTTATGTTTATGATTGGATACCATGCTTAATAGGGTTATTTATGAATGTCTTATGTTTATGCCATGTACTTGGATGGTAGGTAGCATGTTTATGGAAGTCCTACCTATGTATGCTTATGTTAGGTAGAGAACCATGCTATGTTATATGCTCATGTTATGTTAAGAACCATGCTATGTTGTATGCTCATGTTATGTTAAGAACCAAGCTATGTTATTTGCTCATGTTATGTTAAGAATCATGCTATGTTATTTTGTAGGTTTATGTTCATGATAAGAATGATGCCATGATAAGTATGTTATGTTTATGTTCATGATAAGAATGATGCCATGATAAGTATGTTAGGTTTATGTTCATGATAAGAATGATGCCATGATAGGTATGTTATGTTTATGTTCATGATAAGAATGATGCCATGATGAGTATGTTATGTTTATGTTCATGATAAGAATGATGCCATGATAAGTATGTTAGGTTTATGTTCATGATAAGAATGATGCCATGATAAGTATGTTATGTTGATGTTCATGATAAGGATGATGCATGCCATGTTTTATGAATGATGATGCATGCCTTGTTTTATGAAAGAAGATGCATGCCATGTTATGAATGAAAGATGATGCTTATGTCTTTAAGGCATAAATATGCTAAACGGCACGGTCGATGGTCGACGGTACGACGGTCGTGAGGACCGGTAAATGAGCCGGTAGACGGGCCGAGCCGTAACAAGTTATGTTATGTTAAAAATGCCATGAATGTCTTATGAATGATGAAGCATGTAAAGTATTTTACTTTATGAATGGGCTTGTACCGGACCGAAGTATGGGTCCAAGGGATGGACACCTTAAGAACGCCCCGGTTCTGGACTACCGACTATGCTGTCCACGGTTCTGGCACTACCGTAGCTGTGCAACAGGGATGGGCACCTTAAGAATGCCTCGGTTCGGGGACTACCGACTATGCTGTCTTTACCCTAGTAGGTCGAGGCTAGCTACCTCGTACTTACTTAGGGATGCGCGCTTATGATGTATGTATGTGGTACAAGCCAGGGCCCAATGATATGATGATTATGTTTAAGCATTTAAAAGTATGTTTTAAAAAGTTAAGCATCTTTATGTATATGCATTCCACTCATGCATTCATTCATGTTATGCATTATGCTATGCTAATAAGATTTTATGCTTACGCTTCATGTTAAGAAAGATGCATGAAAATAAATGATCTATGTCATGATTATGTTAAGAAGATGTTCATATACTATGATAGGAAGTATGCTTATGTTTAGGCCATACAGGTTGTTTCACACCTTATGGACATGTTTATACCATGTATTATGCCATGTCATGAATGTTTAGGATGTTATGTTTATACCATGAATTATGCTATGTAGTATGTGTTGGATCGTGAAAGACGGATAGAGGGGGGGGGGTGAATATCGGTACTCATTCTTTTTCGGAAAGCTAAGAGTAAGTGCACAGCGAAAATAAAAATACGAGATACAGCACAATGACACAGGGGTTTTTACTTGGTTCGGAGCCTGTGTCGACTCCTACTCCAAGGCCCACGGTCGTTGACCGTTTACTTTGGGCAATTCTATATTCGCGCAAAGGAGGTTACAAAAATTTCGATTACAAAGAAAGTACAATAAAATTATAATAAACTGTTTAAGCTCTTCGTTACCGACGTCCGGAGTGTATCGATTCTTTTCGGGGCAGCAGGACGTCGTGGGCTCGAGGTGGGGCGTTTCTGGAGCAAGGCACGAGCGTAGAAGAGCGTGGAAGCTTTGGAGTAAAGTTGATGTTGAAGGCTTGGGCGTTGGGGAGCTATTTATAGCCCCTAGGGCGCCCTGGACTTCGGGGGCGCCCTTCCAAGTGTCACCTGATCCGCAATCAGCTCGGTCAAGCGCTATCCCGCTCGAACAGGGATTAAGTTTGACCTCTGGGGCGCCCTGGTCACTGAGGGCGCCTTGGTTGACGTGGTCTTCTCGGCTGGATAGGGCTGGAGCTTCACAGTCTTGGGCTGGAGGCGCCCTGGCTGCTGAGGGCGCCTTCACTCACGAGGGCGCCTTCGCTACTGAGGGCGCCTCGCCCAGTAAGCAGCTGAAGCCCTTTTGCTTCAATTGGTTTTGGTTCACCTTGAGGGCGCCCTGGACACTCAGGGCGCCTTACTCAGCTGCTGCCTCACTCCTTTGAGGCTCTCTGAGTTGCAGACACACGTTCCTTCGGTCCTGCATCCAGGGTTAGTCCAAAACACAATAACACAATTAATTATTTATTTTATATAGTCTTAGCTGTCTTGGTTCTGACTTTGGTCTCCAAAATGGAGTCCTAGGTCGAACCGACGCCTACTGTTCCCTCGACGGGGAACGCATCCTCACCTACTCCTCTCGGGAGAATTTACCTGATGCCAACCGTTCCTCTGGTTGGACTTTTGCCTGACGGTCCTTTGTCAGGTCTTGGATGCCGAGCTGCCCTTCACCCGGTGCCTAGCATTCCTTCGCTAGGGCTTTAGTCCCAAGCTGTCCTTCGCCTGGCGCCTAGCAGTCCTTCGCTAGGTCTTGGATGCTGGCAGTCCTTCGCCAGTTGCCTAGCAGTCCTTCGCTAGGGCTTGGATGCTGGCATTCCTTCGCCAGTTGCCTAACAGTCCTTCGCTAGGGCTTGGATACTGGCAGTCCTTCGCCAGGTGCCTAGCAGTCCTTCGCTAGGGCTTGGATACTGGCAGTCCTTCGCCAGGTGCCTAGCAGTCCTTCGCTAGGGCTTTTTCTGCACACTCAGTGAACAACGTTAGATCACAAATAAACTTAACTTTGAATCCTTTGCCAATATCAAAACCAGGTTCGATATGGTGCTTCCTGCACCAACAGTATGCCATGTTTACCATGAATTATGCCATGCTAGGAACGTTGATTATGTTTATGCTTTTATGCTTATGCCATATAGTATGCCATGTTTAGAATGTTATCATGCTTATGTTCATGTCACGTAGTATGCCATGCTTAGAACATTACGATGTGTACGTTTATGCCATGTCTCATGCCATGTTAGTAATGTTCACTTATGTTTATGTTCATGCCATGCTATGTATATGATAAGTGATTCAAGATGTTATGTTCTAAGTAGAGCACCAAGCATGTAAATGTTTCATGTGCTCATTATGAGATGATGAATGGTTTATATGATAAATAACTATAATTTATGATATTATGTATAACCTATAATAGGGAAGTATATGATAGCCTACATACATTAGATTATAACACTCTCACCTATGTTAGCATATAACATTAGTTCCATTATACTAATACTAATATAATTAATGGTATAAGTCATACAGTATAACCCAAAATGATACGCATAGGGTAGTGTCCTAATTATATTAACACCTATTGTAGATTAGGGGTCCACTATATTTTCATACTAATTATAAATATTAGAATTATCAACGTATGTTTCACTATTATCTTATATATAATATATAAGATTTCCTTAAGTTATTTTATGGTAATATAATAAATATGATCTCACTTATCATGTAACAACCATTAACTAATATTTCGGAAGCATACTATTATTAGGTTTACCCATAATTATAATAGCTAAATAATTATGATATATGCATATAATTACATCATAGAGCTATTAATGACACTAGCCCAATTATATGCCAAGGAGATAATTAGACTTTATGGAGTTCCCAATACCACCATCTCAGATAGGGATGGTCACTTCACCCCCCATTTTGGGAGTGCGTCACGAAGTCTCTCAGCACTAAACTATGATTCAGCACCGCTGGTCACCCTTAGACTGACGGGCAACCTGAATGGGTGAATCAAGTACTAGAGGATGTGTTGCAGCTTGTGCCTTGGACTTCAAAGGGAGTTGGTGCCGATATCTATGCTTAGCGGAAAATTGCTTACAACAATAGCTACCAAGCTACTATTGGAATGACACCTTATGAGGCCTTGTATGGGAGGAGATGTAGGTCTCCGATCTGTTGGTACGAGGGTGGTGAAAAGAAGGAAATGGGGCTCACAACGGATGTTATCGACTGCGCCACCCGAGCTATACAGAATATTCGACAACGGATAGCAACTGCTCAAAGCCGGCAGAAGAGTTATGTCGATGTCCGGCGTAGAACACTGGAATTTAAAGTTGGAGATTGGGTGTTTCTCAAAGTGGCCCCTATGAAGGGGGTGACAAGATTTGGGAAGAAAGGAAAACTAAGTCCGCGCTATGTGGGGCCGTACCTGATTCTGAAAAGAGTCGGTAAAGTGGCATATGAGCTGGAGTTGTCTCCAGAGATGTCAGCTATCCATAACGTATTCCATGTGTCCCTGCTTAAAAAGTGTATTCCAAATATGGACCAAGTGATCGAGTCGCAGACGGTACAAGTGCAAGAGGACCTAAGTTATGAGAGCAGACCCATCCAGATTTTGGATAGGGAGGTCAAGAAGCTAAGGAGTAAGGAGGTACCCTTAGTCAAGGTCTTATGGCAAAGTCAACGGTTCGAGGAAGCTACCTGGGAACGCGAGGACGAGATGAGGCGCAAGTACCCGGAGTTATTCTAAGTTCGAGGACGAACTTTCACGAGGTATGGGGGATTGTAACGACCCGAAAATTCTCTTAATATTTTCTTAAAATATTAAGCATGTCTAGATAATTTTCCGAGGGACCTAGAAATATTAGTACGAACCTTAGCCTAGAAATCCATGATTTTTCTCATTTAAATTTAGAAACTAAGTACTAATGGGCCTTATATGGGCTTTTCTAGTACCATGATTATTAGTGGATTTTAGGTAGAATTTAATATAAATATAAATGGATTTTAATTAGGAATATTAGTATGATTATGGGTGAATTTTAGCATGGTTTCCTATTTAAATTGAGATGTTAGGCACTAATGGGCCTTATATGGGCTTTCTAGTACCATGATTATTGATGAATTTTAGGTAAAAATTTATAGAAATATAAAGGGTTTTAATGAGAAATATTAACATAATTATGGGGGAATTTTTAGGGGATTTTCGAATATTAGGAAAAATAAATTAAAAATAAAATAGAAAATTAATGCATGCACCAAGGATTTGAACCTTAGACATCTTGTATAACCATGCATGCTCTAACCAACTCACCTAGCAAGGGATTTCTATGAGAAAATGAAATGGAGTTTGGTTAAGGCTTAGGGGAAGAGGAAGAGATACCATGACTCTTCACTTACCCTCCTTAATGTGCTATAAAGAGGGGGTTTGGGAGTTTCTTTCTTCCTCCCTCATTCTAGCCGAAAATCTCAAGAGGAGATTTCCCTTGGAAAAGCTTCACAAGAGGGTCTCATCTCCAAGATCTAAAGGGTTCCCAAGGTTACAAGGGCTAGAGGTGACTTAAGGTCTAAGGAGTTCTTTTGATTCTCTATAATCAAGGTGAAAAATCAAGAAACCCCAAGGTAAGACTCCCTCACCAGTGGTATAATGGTTTTTCTTGAAGATTTACATGATATGAAAGTCTTGTATGTGATGTTTATGTTGGAAAACCAAAGGAAACCCATGAACCTAACCTTATAGGTTTCGGCCACCATGGGTTCTTGGTCTATAATGATGATAAAAATCTTCATAATGTTGTCTAATGTGTTCTCATGATGTTTAGAGATTAAATATAATTTTTGAGAATTTTTGGGGTACCCTAGGATCCCCTAGGGTTTCGGCCATCCCATGAATCCATGGGTAGAGTTGAACTTAAACCCTCAAGCATGTGGTTTGTGTGTTATCATGATATAAGGGAGATTGAGGGGGGCTTATGTGAACTTTTACAAGGCATTGTGACCCCCACAAGTTTCGGCCAAGTTGGACCTAGGGCAATAAGTTAGGGATTTCCCTCAAGCAAGGGTCCCAAGGGCTTCATGGTAGAGTATGTTTGGTGTTAATGTTTGATTGGGGATTTTATGGAATTTATTCCATGAACCCATGGCCTTGTAGGGTTTCGGCCAGCACATGGAAAGAGGGCTAAAGGTTAGGGATAACCCTAATTATGAGCCCTAATGGCCTCCCATGGTCTTATAAGTAAAGTATGGTTGGTTCCTTACCTTATGCTATGTTACATGATTAATGGAATGATGGAATCTAGCCCTATAGGTTTTGGCCAAGCAAAGGAATTTAGGGTTTGGAAGGAGTTAGGGTTCAAAGAATGATGGTTTATGCTTACCATGAAGTATATATATGTATAGGTTCAAGCATGTGGTAGAAATCATGTTACCAATAACCCTAAGTTTAAGCACCGTGTTTTATGATTTATGTCTTATGTTTATGATTGGATGCCATGCTTAATAGGGTTATTTATGAATGTCTTATGTTTATGCCATGTACTTGGATATGGTAGGTAGCATGTTTATGGAAGTCCTACCTATGTATGCTTATGTTAGGTAGAGAACCATGCTATGTTATATGCTCATGTTATGTTAAGAACCATGCTATGTTGTATGCTCATGTTATGTTAAGAACCAAGCTATGTTATATGCTCATGTTATGTTAAGAACCATGGTATGTTATTTTGTAGGTTTATGTTTATGATAAGAATGATGCCATGATAAGTATGTTATGTTTATGTTCATGATAAGAATGATGACATGATAAGTATGTTAGGTTTATGTTCATGATAAGAATGATGCCATGATAGGTATGTTATGTTTATGTTCATGATAAGAATGATGCAATGATGAGTATGTTATATTTATGTTCATGATAAGAATGATGCCATGACAAGTATGTTAGGTTTATGCTCATGATAAAAATGATGCCATGATAAGTATGTTATGTTGATGTTCATGATAAGGATGATGCATGCCATGTTTTATGAATGATGATGCATGCCATGTTTTATGAAAGAAGATGCATGCCATGTTATGAATGAAAGATGATGCTTATGTCTTTAAGGCATAAATATGCTAAACGGCACGGTCGATGGTCGACGGTACGACGGTCGTGAGGACCGGTAAATGGGCCGGTAGACGGGCCGAGCCGTAACAAGTTATGTTATGTTAAAAATGCCATGAATGTCTTATGAATGATGAAGCATGTAAAGTATTTTACTTTATGAATGGGCTTGTACCGGACCGAAGTATGGGTCCAAGGGATGGGCACCTTAAGAACGCCCCGGTTCTGGACTACCGACTATGCTGTCCACGGTTCTGGCACTACCGTAGCTGTGCAACAGGGATGGGCACCTTAAGAACGCCTCGGTTCGGGGACTACTGACTATGCTGTCCTTACCCTAGTAGGTCGAGGCTAGCTACCTCGTACATACTTAGGGATGCGCGCTTATGATGTATGTATGTGGTACAAGCCAGGGCCCAATGATATGATGATTATGTTTAAGCATTTAAAAGTATGTTTTAAAAAGTTAAGCATCCTTATGTATATGCATTCCACTCATACATTCATTCATATTATGCATTATGCTATGCTAATAAGATTTTATGCTTACGCTTCATGTTAAGAAAGATGCATGAAAATAAATGATCTATGTCATGATTATGTTAAGAAGATGTTCATATGCTATGATAGGAAGTATGCTTATGTTTAGGCCATACAGGTTGTTTCACACCTTATGGACATGTTTATACCATGTATTATGCCATGTCAAGAATGTTTAGGATGTTATGTTTATACCATGAATTATGCTATGTAGTATGCCATGTTTACCATGAATTATGCTATGCTAGGAACGTTGATTATGTTTATGCTTTTATGCTTATGCCATATAGTATGCCATGTTTAGAATGTTATCATGCTTATGTTCATGTCACGTAGTATGCCATGCTTAGAACGTTACGATGTGTACGTTTATGCCATGTCTCATGCCATGTTAGTAATGTTCACTTATGTTTATGTTCATGCCATGCTATGTATATGATAAGTGATTCAAGATGTTATGTTCTAAGTAGAGCACCAAGCATGTAAATGTTTCATGTGCTCATTATGAGATGATGAATGGTTTTTGTGAGTAGGAAAGAGTCTTACTAAGCCTGTGTGCTTATAGTCTTATTTCCTTATACCGCAGATCATTCAAGGGGACAATGATGGAAGCAGCAGGAGGGCAAGAACGCATGTGTGTGGTAGTGACTTGGCCCAGGGAATCATATGTTTATCGTTTATGCTAGAACTTTACTTTGGTCACTTATATGCTTGAATAATGACTTATGGAACTCTATGATGTGATGTTAAGTATGCCATGATATGACATGATATGATGTTTAAGTATGAAGTCAATATGCCGAGTTTCCATGTCATTATGTTAGGAATGGTAGTAGGGTATGTATGTATAAGTTAAAGTTATTCCGCTGCCTTATGATGTCTACATGCCTTAAGTATGTTAACGTAACGCCGCTTTACGAAAAAAAAAGTGGGCGTTACAGAACTCCCCTTCGAGCATTGGCAGGTAAATCACCGGTCCGACCATTTTGTATTTGCTTTAGACGACGGTTAGTCCTTCTGGAGCATCCATGCTCTTATACCAATTGACGGTGATCGTTGGTTTGCAAGAGGGGGTGAATTGCCCCTAAAAATAAAAATTTAAATCCTTTGTTTATCATTAAACAAAGATGTTAGTTAGATCAAACAGAAATAAATAACATAAAAAATTGAGCAAATTATAAAGAAAGAGGCAACCAGATTTTACTTGGTTTGCAATCGGGGAGGTTGTTAATCTAAGGCGGAGTGTGACACGATTCTCCTGAATAAAGCTCAATAATTTATAGCCCTGGTCAAATTTATCCATTTGATGATGTGGCACTATGTGGGCGCCCGAGTGCTTGAGGGTGTCTGACGCATGGCTTGGATGTTTTTCGAAGTGCAACGTTCACAAACAGCTAGCTGGGATGATTTTTCGGCTCTAGGGTGCCCGAATGTATAGGGGCGCCAGAGTGTTCAGGCGCCCCTATATATGGGCTCCCAAGAGCCCAGACGCCCCTATCAATATAGACGCTCGAGTGACTCTGGTCAACAACTTGCTGACTGTGGGAACCGGTGTCGTCGATAGAGGGGGGAGGGGTGAATATCGACTTGTAAAAATTTCGAGAAACTTGTCTTTCGATCATTCATTCTAGATACAGAGTTAGTAGCACATCAGAAAATAGAAAAGAACAAAAATAAATGATACTCGTACACGCGGGATTTACTTGGTTCCCAACCCCCAAGAGTCAGTACGTCCAAGGCCTAAGTACGGGAAACGCCTGTCCACTAATGGTCTCCTTTACGGATTTTCTAGAGGCGGAGAAATCCGTTTTACAGTTAAGTTACAAGCACAAGATATAATTGAAAATTAACTTTGCAAGATAAAATCAAACCAAATGAAACGTCGAAGACTCGGCCGATCTGGAACTCTAAAGTGCCGCGCACTTCCTTCTAAAGCCTCGTTGGTCGCAGAGCTTCGTCTTTAGCACTTTATTGTCATTCAGAATGCTTAGAATGAAGTCGAGATTGATGTTCTGAGTTGAGGGGTCGAACCCCTTTATATAGCCTTGTCTTGGGCGCCTGAGTTGCTATGGGGGCCTCTATGCGGCCAAAGTTTCATCCAAACTCGCTATCTTCGCGAAGCTGATAAACACTCCTTCTTGGATGCCCTATACCTTATTGGGCGCCTAATTCATTCAGGCGCGTGGCATCCAGGGTGCTTGGCTTGATGTGGGCGCCCTGGTTTCAAAGGGGGCGCTTAGTAAGCTGTAATTCAGCTTCTTTGTGTTTGTTTGCCTGCTTTGTCTTCAATTTTAGGTAGCTGCAAGATACACAAACACAAGACAAACAAGTATATACCCTTAGCCTTAAAGATTGGTTCTGACTTTAGGATCCGCGAAACCCTAGGTCAAACTGACGCCTGTGTTCCCTTTCCAAGGAATGCGCCTTTCGCCTACTCCTCTCAGGAGAAGGTTGCCACCCGACCCATCCGGTTGGACTTTTGCCCAACTTCACTCACCAAGACTTTTGCCCAATCTTACGACCAGGACTTATTACCCAGCATCACTCAACAGGATTTTTGCCCAGCTTCACTCACCAAGACTTCATGCCCAGTCCATGACCAGGACTTATTGTCCAACCCTATGTTAGGACTTCGGTTCCCAGCCCTCGGCTAGGACTTATTGCCCAATTCCTCGAATCAGAACTTCGTGCCCAACCCTCAGTTAGGTCTTTGGTGCCCAGCTCGCGGCCAGGACTTATTGCCCAATCCATGATCAGGACTTAGTGCCCAATTCTTCGAACCAGGACTTATTGCTTAGGTTAACTAGGACTTTTCTTCACTTTTATACGGATTTCTTGACTCACCCTTACCTTGTCAATGTCACTAACTTAAGCATATTGTTAAACATTGAAATACTAGAGGAGGATATCACTAATGCATCTTGCACCAATAATCTCCCCATTTTTGATGTTTGATAATATCTTAAGTTAGATTGGATTAAAGGGTTAAATTATGGTCCTTAGGATAAACTGGAAACAGTTGATCTAAGTTTTGATCCTTGAAAAAAATATTTTGATTTACATTTTGATCCTTTGGAAAAAAATTTCTAACTTACGCTCTCCATTCCTTTGGGAGAAAAAAATTTCTAACTTAAGCTAACTCTCCCCCTTTGTCATACATCAAAAATAATGACAAAACAAACTTGCACCAACAAAGAAAATTCAAAAAATTTCCTTTTCCTTTTGAAAGTACCTAGTATAATTCTTTGAAAGCATATCATTTTTGATAAAACAATTTTCAAAACTCTTCCCTTTTTGTTTTAAAAAAAAGACTAAGTACTAGTTAAAAAAACTAAGTACTTAAATTGTGCCAAAAAAAATTGTACTTTGAAATGTATTGTGCACTTGGAAAAATATTTTATAATTTTAGATATATACTTTGAATTTAGAAAATTTTTGCACTTAGAAAAATATTGTCTTAGAAAAATTTTCATTTAGAAAAGACTTTAAAAAAAATTGCACTTATAAAAGATTTTCACAAAAAAAATTATGCACTTTAGAAAAAAAATTTCACTTAGAGAAATATAGTGCATTAAGAAAAATTAGTATTTTGAAAGAAATTTGCACTTAATACTTTGAAAAATGTTTTGCACAAAAAAAATTTGTACTATAAAAAATGTTTTGCACTTAAAATAGTTTTGCAAGAAAAAGTCTTTTTACTATCATTTTTGTTTTGAAAACATAATATTTTACTTGACTTAGTTTCTTTTCCAGTTTGACACAATCATAGGAATCCTTGTTAACTACAAGAACATTTCCCTAAGTGTCCTGGAAATTCTCCAAACTCAAGTAAATATTATTTTCAAAAGTGATTCCATAAAAAAGATAAGTTTTTGAAAGTGATTTTTAAGAAAAAAATGACTTTAAAATGATAGTATTTTAAAGAGAAAATACTTATGTTTTCAAAAAGATTCTGAATCTACAGTGTATGAAAATATTTTGAAATGTTCAATAATTTTTTTAATTTGACCTCCCCCTAAACTTGACATAGTCCTCGAAAGCTTGTTGACTACAAGTAATCTTCCTCTGAGACTTAGGGTTTAATTCAGACCAAAAGATTTATCTAATAATTAATAATTATCAGAAAATAGAATTACATTCTTTTGACTTAGACTCCCCTAAATCTGACACAATCCTAGAAGTTCTTATAGATCAAGAAGAAAACTCCCTATGTGTCTTTTAGGGTTTATCAAAAGCAAAAGATTAATTTAAAATAATTTATGACTGATATTTTGAAATGATAGTATGATAATTTTTAAAGAATTAATTTTTGAAAGAATGGAATATAATAAGTTTCTTAAACATTTTTCGAAAACATATTTTGAAGTGATAGTAATTTTTAAAGCACAAGATTTTTCAAAAAATATTTGAAAAAAAACTCCCCCTAAACTTGACATCATCTAACTCTTTCTAAGTGTCTTAAGGGACTTTAGTGTTGACCTAAAAGGCTTGTATTTAATTGTGTAGGTCAAACAATTTTTCGAAAGGATATAATTTTGAAAATGTATTGTATTTAAGCAATCAGACAAGCATGAAATCCATAAAAAGATTATTATGTTAAAACATTATTTTGAAAATAGATTATTAGAAAAATATCCTAAGAATTTTGAAAATAATTTTGAAAAATATCTTTCAATTTATTAGTCCTTAACATCTCACCCATTCTAAATGTCCCAGTACAAGCAAACATGGTTGCCTTATGGGTGTATTGTGAGATGCTTGAGTAATTTTTCTTTGAATTAATGTTAAATCTAAGATTTAATTAAAACTTGTGTTAGATTCAAATTTATCAAATAGTAAATAAAAAAAAGAGTTTTGATAATTGGCTTCTAGGTCTTGGCGAGGCACAGAGGCCTTCTTTAGCCATAACCTTATTAGAGCAACAACCCTTTCCTTGATAAAACCTTTTACCGAAAGCTCATTTTCACGATACTTCTTAAAAAATTTTGATTTAACTAGCTTAGGTTTTGGATCGGTAGCTTCGGCTAGTTCCACCAGACTAAACAGACCATGTAGACTACACCTTACCCCACTTGACCTTATTAGAAGCGCTTCCCTAATGTACTATCATCTCACCTCCACCTAATTTTATGTTGTTCAAGTTTCAAGTAAGGCTTTTGTCCTTAACTAACTATTCTAAATCATGCAGAAATTTAAACATGAATTTCATGACATACATTTAAAAAAAATTTGCAAATGCATAAGCATGACATTTATGCATGATTCAATCAAGTCAAGGCATTTTTAATTAAGTTTCTAATAATGTATCAAATTCTCGATTTGATACTTATCGTGTGAACCCGCGAATATGCCAACCCACTTTGATATATTTAATTTTATTAAATTGATTAATGCAGTTGGGTAAGATTTTATTTAGTTTGAGTTTAAGTTATTAAGATTTAATTAGAGGTTTAAATTATTTAAGAGTTAGAGTTAATGTTGAGGTTATTTAAGAATTAATTGGAGTTAAATTAATTAAGAATTAATTGAAGTTACATTAATTAGGGATTAATTGATGTTAAATTAATTAAGAATTAATTGAAGTTAAATTAATTAAGAATTTGAAGTTAAATTAATTAGGGATTAATTGAAGTTAAATTAATTAAGAATTAATTGGAGTTAAATTAATTAAGGTAAAAATAATTAAGGTTAAATTAACATTAAAATAATTATGATTTAATTAAAGTAAAATAATTAAGATTTAATTAAGGTTAAAATAATTAGGATTTAATTAAGGTTAAAATAATTAAGATTTAATTAAGAATTACATTAATTAAGGATTAATTAGGATTATATTAATTAAGGAATAATTAAAATTAAATTAATTAATGATTAATTAAATGAAATTAATTAATGATTAATTAAAATGAAATTAATTAATGATTAATTAAAATGAAATTAATTAAGGATTAAATTGAGTTAAAAGTTTTGGGTCTAATTGCATGAATTTCATTATTTTAAAAATATCTGACTTATCTACTATTTATTTTTCATTTAATTTTTCAAGTTTTTCTAATACTTCTACTTTATTTGAATTTTTGTAGATTTTATTAACTGTAGCCTTGATTGTAGAAAATTCGTCTTCCTCCTCATCCTTATCATCAAGGTCATATTCTTCTATATCTTCATAGTAAGTAGATTAATTTTCAGGGTTGTTAATTAATGTTTCATAATTAATATCGAAGAAGTTATCAGAATTAACCAGGAAATCAATATTAATTAAATCTTCATTCTCATTTATAGAAGTTTATAGATTATCAGGATTATCTTCAGATAAAATATCAGAATTAATAATAGATTTATCATTATCCTCAGAAATATCTTTTATATCCTCAGAAAATTCTTCAGAATTATCTTTGATATTATCATTATCCATAGAACTATGTTTAATATCCTCAAAAAAATCTTTAGAATTATCTTTAATATTATCAGAAAAATTATTAGAATTAATTCTAAAAATTATATCATTGATATTAAAGATTAAAAGGTTAATTTCTAATATTTTAATATTATCTACATTTGGTAATTGGTTATGCAAAATATTAATTTGACTATACAAAAAGTCTAATTTTTCAGAAAAATTATCTAACTTATCTAAATTATCATATGACTATGCAGGAATTTGAAAATCTTTACAAACATAAACTTTTCGTACCTTGGACGGACACTGATTCTTGTAGTGTTCGTGCTTTTGACATTTGAAGCACTTGATTTGACTCATGTCCTTCCGGAGTTCGAGTGCTGGTACCTCCTTTGCTGTCGATGGTGAAGATCGAGTCTTACAAGTAGGACACTAATTTTTATAGTGTCCTCTCTCCCTGCACTTGAAACATGTAATATGAAATTTAAAATTTACCATAATTAAAGAAAAATACCTGATTCACCCTTGGGCTCCCCCTCAACTCCTGGCGTCTTTGCTCCGTTGGCTGTTAGTCCGATGAAAAGCGACCAGGCTCTGATACTACTTGTGGGGACCAGTGTCGTCGATAGAGGGGGCATGTTGAATATCGACTTGTAAAAATTTGCGAAAACTTGTTGTAAATTCGATCGTTCGTTCTAGATACAGAGTTAGTAGCATAGCGGAAAATAGAAATGAATGAAAATGAAAGATACTCATACACGCGGGATTTACATGGTTCCCAACACCCCAGGGTTAGTATGTCCAAGGCCTAAGCACGGGAAACGCCTGTCCACTAATGGTTTCCTTTCCGGACTTTCTAGAGGCGGAGAAACCCATCTTATAGTTGAGTTACAAGAACAAGATATAACTGAAAATTAACTTTGCAAAATAAAATCAAACCAAATGAAACGTCGAAGACTCGGCCGATCTAGAACTCCGAAGTGCCACACACTTCCTCCTGGACCCATCATATGCTTTATTATCACTCAGAATGCTAAGAATGAAGTCGAGATTGATGTTCTAAGTTGAGGGGTTGAACCCCTTCATATAGCCATGTCTTGGGCGCCTGAGTTGCCATGGGGCGCTGATAAGTACTATTTTGTTGATCATTTCAGGCTCTAAAATCCATGTTTGACCCATATTTTACATGCTTAATCTTGAATTTACCCTAGGTTCTATAAATTAATTTTATTTTGGGCTTTATTGGAAATCTTTATACATTTGAAATATTTTGGCACTAAATTATTAATCTACTTTTATAGGCTTGGAAGGATCATGGACCTAGGTCATGCTGGGTCAAACTTGAGTCAGAAGTGGATCCGGATCGAGTGATCAAGCATCAGACTAATATGGGTCATCCGATTCAAAAATGGCTAGATCTGAGCCATCTGTGAACATTTGATGCAATCCGAGCTAGGGTTAAAGCTAATCAAGCACTCAGGTCAAGATCTGAAGGTTTCATCCAAATCAGAGATCATTCAGCCGTTGGATCAAGCTTAAAAGGATCTAAACCGTCCATTTAAAGATCGGGTAGATCGGAGCCATCCGTTGCAAATCTGGAAGATCCAAGTTACTGATAGGCAGATCCTGACCCTTGATCAAGATTTGGAAGGTTTGGTTCAGATTTGAGGAGATCCGGCCGTTGGATGGAGCAAGGAAGATCTCAGCCGTCCAATACTAACAAATATAACAACCTCTTCCCCGATCAGATCGGTCGTCGTGTCTTCGTCGTAAGTTTTGAGATTTTCGTGTTCTTCACTGTCTTCTTCAAATTTTTCTAATCCGATTGCGCGACCACATTGATTCTGAACTTGAGTGGAGTTCTAGATTGTCGGAACTACTTCTCCGTGAGGTTTTCAGATCAAACTTTTCGCTCAACAGAGCTAAGTGGGGGTTTCACCAGCTCTGCCATTCGCCTGATCGAATCACTCTTGTGTGCTATTTTTCATCCACCTGAGTAAGTCGGAGGGTTCTCTGGATTGCTCTGATCGTTCCTAAGTCATTACCGCAATCCCACACAGTGAGTTTGAGGAGATTGGATGGATGTTTCAGCCGGGAGCAGAATTTGAGCTGAATTGATCGCGGAGTCAAAAATTCGATCGGTTGGTCAAGCTAGGGGGTTCGTAGCTAACTCTTGTGTGATAGCAAGAAGGATTTGTACTCAGGGAAGGGATCGATGATTAGATATTAAGCATTTTTATTTCTGAACAACAGTGTTTTATTTCTGAATTTTGTATCAACTGAACATTAGTTTCTGAATTTTGCAGCTTGCTTGCATTCTGTTTGTTTTGAGTTTGATTCCTAAAGTTAAACACACCTTTTAGTGTGCTATTGTGCTTGAAATCAGTTTGTTTTACATCCAGCTTGTTTCTGAATTTCAATCTTCATTTCTGCATATCAGTTTTTAGTTGCTGCATTTTGTATCAAGTGAAGCTTTGGCATTGATTGGTATCAAGATTAAACACAACTTTTAGCGTACTATTGCATTTGATATCAGTTTGTTTTGCATTAGGTTGTTTCTGAATTTTAGATTCCATTTCTGCAATTAGGTTTATAGTTTCTGCATTAGTATCAATCGAAATTTCAGCACTGATTTGATACAGATTGCTTAGCATTTGGTTTGCTTTGAGAGGTAATTCCTGAAGTTGAACACAACTTGTAGTGTACTATTGCATTTGATATCATATTTGTTCTCCAGATTCGGCTAATTTGCATTGGTTGATTAAGTTCCCCATTGGTTGGGTTCATTAGTTGAAATTACCTAGTTTAAATTCGTCTAGTTAAGTTTCTTTCCTTTTCACTGTGATTTCATTCCTGATTGCAAACAAAACCCAAATCTTATTTGAAACCCAAAAATATTTGACGACACATAAATTAGAGCTTGAACCAAATATCCTGAACTAGCCCTAGGAAAAATACGACCTATGACCCCTTTACTACATTTAAATTGTGAGCTAGGGTTTTTAGTAGTTGAAATATCTAAATTTGAGACCCACATTCGTGACATGTATCTTTGGGAGCCATCAAATTTTTGGCGCCGTTGCCGGGGAATCTACTAGTTGAGTTTGTTTGATTTTTGCTTGCGTGCTTACTGCTATATCTTGTGATCTATTTTATTTTTCCATACACATTTGCTGCGATTTGTTTATTTTATGACCAGGTCAGCAGGTGGTGATCTCGAGGAATTTGACCCTGAAATTGAGAGAACATTCAGAGCAAGGAGGAACCAAGGCATAATTTCCGAGGCTATTGACATTCCTCCTCTTCAGACTATTCCTACTCATTCAGGCATTATCATGGCAGACCACCAGAAGACCATGAAAGAACTTGCAGCACCAGATGACACCTTTCACTATTCCAGCATTGCTTATCCAGAGCTGACTGGCGATTTTGAGCTTAGATCAGGACTTATCCACTTATTGCCTAAATTTCAAGGATTATCTGGAGAAGATCCAAACAGACATCTGCATGAATTTCACATAGTCTGCTCCACCATGAAGCCTCAGGGGATTTCAGAAGAAGATATTAAGCTGAGGGCATTCCCATTTTCCCTGACTGGAGCAGCAAAGGATTGGTTCTACTATTTACTTACTGGGTACGTGTCTAGCTAGATTTCTATGAAGAAGACATTTCTAGAAAAATACTTCCCAGCCTACAGAACTGCAATCATCAGAAAGAGCATATGTGGCATACAGCAAGTGGTGGGGGAGACTCTTTATGACTACTGGGAGGGATTTAACAAGCTATGCTCTAGTTGCCCACAGCACCAGATCAGTGAGTAGCTTCTCATTCAGTACTTCTACGAGGGGTTGTTGTAGATAGATAGGATCATGATAGACGCTGCAGCTGGAGGAGCCTAGTTAACAAACCCCCAGATCAAGCTAGGGAGTTAATTTCGAACATGGCAGAGAACTCACAACAGTTTGGAAGTAGAGCATTGTCCACCAGAGGAGTGAATGAGGTCCAGGTGACTTCTAATGAACAAAGGGAAATTAGGAATTCTCTGGTAGAGCTGATATCATTGGTGAAGCAAATAACTCTTAATAATGCAAGCCAAAATCCTAATTTTTCAGTACCTCCACAATCAAGCTAAGTGATGAGGGTATGTGGAATTTGCTCCAGCCAAGAACATAATTCAGATTCATGTCCCAACCTTCAGCAAGATAAAACAATAGCGACGTTGGTTAGGGGACAATTTCAAGCCAAGAATAACCCCTACTCATCCACTTACAACCCTGGTTGGAGGGACCATCCAAATATGAAGTATAGCAACTCTTTTTATCAACAAAATCCATCACAACAACAATTTCAGCAGCCTCAACAAAATTTCCAGCAACTACAGTAATCTCAGCAGCAATTCCAGCCTCAATTCCAGCCTCAATTCCAGCAACTTTTTTAAGGTAATCAACAAGGTTTGCAAGCGAATTTGAATTTTTAGCAACAATATCAACCCTTACAGCAACAATTCCAACAACCACAGCAAGGTTTTCAGCCTTTAAATCAGAACTTTCAACCACAAAATCAAAGTTTTCAGCCCACTCAGTTTCAATCTTCACCACAACCATTTCCACTTCAAAACCAGAATTTTCAAGGCTATAATTCTCAGCAAGTTTAGCCATCATTCCAGCCCAATTATCAGCCATTTCAGCAGCCATTTCAGCCCTACAATCAGCCCTACAATCAGCCCCAACAGCCCCAATTCCAACAATCACAGCAGGGTAGTATTTTTCAGCAGCCTACCTCATCATTTCAAGATCAATCAAAGCCCTATGCTAACCAAGGGGGATATGGAGGTTCTAGTGGGGGAAATGTGCAACAACAAAGGATAGAAGAGATGCTTCAACAACTTTTACAACAACAAAGAAATGATCCCGCTATACAAAACATCGAAAGGCAAATTGGACAATTGGCTAGCGGGATGAATCAAATTCAAGCTCAAGGATCAAGCCAACTACCTTCTCAAGTTACTCCTAATCGAAAGGGAAACGTTAGTGCTATTACTTTGAGGAGTGGGAAGGTTACTTCAACTCAAAATGGTCCAAGAGCTGATTTTTCTGGAAACAGGGCAGCACCTACATTTCCAGCACCAATCAGTCCTGAAATCACTTCAAAATCAGTTGGTTCCACCCCTAGTCCATGCTCAACGCCTTCCTCAAGTAATCCTGTGATTTTGGTGGAAAATGAGGGAGAAATCAGAGGTGAAACTGACCTTACAGCAGCTATCTCAAGTGGGACAGCAGCTCAAAATTCAGCCCCCTCCAATTTCAGTTCAAGAGGAAGAAATGAGAGTTCCCTTGCCCTTTCCACAGCAAAAAACACAAGCCAAAAGGTAAGTGGAGGAGGAGAAAGCTAAATAATACAATGAGCTTGTAAAGTTGTTTAGCAAAGTAGATATTAATGTACCCCTGTTGACCATGATCAAACAGATTCCTAAGTAAGCAAAATTCCTGAAAGATTTATGTGTTCACAAGAAGAAGCTTAAGGAGAATGAGTTGGTCAGCTTGGGGAAAAATGTTTCAGCACTCATCCATGCCATACCTCAAAAGTGTGAAGACCCTGGAGTTTTTACTGTATCATGTGAGATAGGGAGGACTATGTTTCATGACGCTATGCTAGACTTGGGAGCCTCCATCAATGTAATGCCCAGATCGGTCTTCTAGATGCTTGGCATTGGCCCTCTGCAGCCCACTGGAGTGGTAATTCAGTTAGCAGACAGAAGCCAGACCCATCCAGCAGGAATTATTAAAGATGTTTTGGTAAAAGTAAAGGAGTTGATTTTTCCTGCAGACTTCTACATTCTAGACATGGAAGGAGACTATCTTGCACATAAATCCCCACTCATCCTGGGGAGGCCCTTTCTGAAGACTACCAGGACGAAGATCGACGTTTATGCTGGCACACTTTCGATGGAGGTGGGGGACACAGTAGTTCAGTTTAGTATTTTCGATGCCATGAAGTACCCCAGGGAAGATCACTCTATTATGAGTATTGACATTCTGGATGGACTGGTTGATACAGATTCAGTGGTTGAGGAAATTTCACATGATTTTTCCATAGGAGATATTATTGCAGAGGACGCTGAGGGAGTACTTGCTATTGAGACTGAGGATATTTCAGAGTTTATTTCAGATTCACTTCCAGCTGGTGAGGTTTTTCTAGGTGTAGGGGATTGCACAGAGCCCCAAGGATCACCTACTTCTATTGAGATTCCAGAGGTTTCAGAGCACAGGTATGACAGTGTAGGGGATTTCACAGAGCCCCAAGGATCACTCATACCCACTAAGCAGGGCCAGATTGAACTTAAGCCACTACCAGGCCATTTGAAATATGTGTACCTAGGAGAGGAGCAGACTTTTCCCGTTATTATTGCTCAGCATTTGGAATTAGAGCAGGAAGAGAAGTTATTGCAAGTCTTGAGGCAATACAAGAAAGCGATTGGGTGGACATTATCAGATATACCAGGTATCAGCCCAGCTCTCTGTATGCACAGGATATTCTTGGAAGAAAATGTTAAACCCGTGAGGCAGTCGCAAAGGAGACTTAACCCACTCATTTTGGACGTTGTTAAGAAAGAGGTGACTCGACTTCTACAGGCAGGTATCATTTACCCCATTTCTGATAGTCAGTGGGTTAGTCCCATACATGTGGTGCCCAAGAAATCTGGAGTGACAGTGGTGGAAGATGGAAGCAACGAACTAGTGCCCACCAGAGTTAAGAATTCCTGGAGAGTCTACATTGATTATAGGAAGCTCAACAAGGTCACTAGGAAGGACCACTTCCCTTTACCCTTTATTGATCAGATGCTTGAAAGACTGGTAGGGAATTCCCATTATTATTTTTTGGATGGTTATTCAGGCTACTTCCAGATTTGTATAGATCTAGAGGACCAAGAGAAGACTACCTTCACTTGCCCCTTTGACACTTTTGCCTACAGACGTATGCCATTTGGACTCTGCAACGCACTAGGAACATTTCAGCGATGCATGGTAACCATATTTGGTGAGTTGTTAGAGCATTGTATGAAGATATTTATGGATGACTTTTCAGTTTTTGGCACGTCTTTTGATTCATGTTTAGAAAATTTGTCTAGGATTTTACACCGTTGCATTGAAACTAACCTTGTGCTTAATTTTAAAAAATGCCACTTTATGGTAGAGCATGGTATTGTACTTGGACATATAGTCTCTAGGAGAGGTATAGAGGTAGATCCTGCAAAAATAAGTGTTATTTCTTCTTTATCTTACCCCGTATCCGTACGGGATGTTCGTGCTTTCCTTGGATATGCAGGTTTCTACCGCAGATTTATTAGACACTTTAGCGATATTGCTCGGCCCTTGACAAAACTTTTGTAGAAAGATGTTGAATTTTGCTTTGATGATAAGTGCAAAGAAGCTTTTCACAGATTCAGGGAGGCTCTTACCTCTGCTCCTATTATTAAGTCACCTGATTGGAATTTGCCATTTGAATTAATGTGTGATGCATCTAACTTTGCAGTGGGAGCTGTTCTAGCACAGAGGGTGGAGGGAGCACCCCATGTCATATGTTATGCTTCCAAGACCCTGGATGCTGCCCAAGCAAATTACACTACCACTGAGAAGGAGCTTCTTGCCATAGTTTTTGCTTTAGACTGTTTTAGATCTTACTTATTGTGCTCACATGTTATTATTTTTTCTGATCATGCAGCTCTAAAATACTTGTTGAAAAAGCCTGATGTTAAACCTAGACTGATCAGATGGATGCTCCTGCTCCAAGAATTTGACCTGGAGATCAGAGACAGAAGTGGCAAAGAAAACCTAGTTGCAGATCACCTGAGCAGAATTGAAGGAGATGGATCTCCTACCACCATAGACGATGATTTTAGAGATGAGCACCTTCTTGCAGTACATGGTGAGACACCTTGGTATGCAGACCATGTTAATTTCTTAGCTGCACATGTTTTCCCTACACACTTTTCTAAAGCTCAAAAAGGTAAAATTAAAAGCGATGCAAAATTCTATGTGTGGGATGACCCGTATTTATGGAAATTCTGTAATGATCAAATAATTAGGAGATGCGTACCAGACCATGAGTTTTCTTCTGTCCTTACATTTTGCCATTCATCAGCTTGTGGGGGTCATTTTGGACCCCAAAGAACCGCTAGGAAGGTACTAGAGTGTGGATTGTACTGGCCCACCCTATTTCATGATGCATATCTGTTTTATAAGAATTGTGATAGATGTCAGCGAACTAGAAACATAGGAGCGAGAAATGAGATGCCCCAACACACTATACTTTTCTGTGAGATTTTTGATCTTTGGGGAATAGATTTTATAGGACCTTTTCCTGCATCATTTGGTTATCTGTATATTTTGCTTGCTGTAGATTATATTTCTAAATGGGTGGAGGACATTCTCTCCAAGACTGACGATTCTTGTGTTGTTGTTAGTTTTGTCAGGTCACACATTTTCTACAGGTTTGGAATTCCAAGGGCCATAATAAGTGACCAAGGATCTCATTTTTGCAATAAACACATGAAGGCTCTACTTGGCAAGTATGGGGTTGTGCACAAAGTTTCTACATCCTACCATCCCCAAACAAATGGACAGGCTGAAATTTCTAACAGAGAGATCAAATCAATTTTGGAAAAGACCATTGGGCCCACTAGAAAATATTGGAGCAAGAGGCTTGACGATGCATTATGGGCCTATAGAACGACCTTGTCACCAATTTAGAATGTCTCCTTACTGCTTAGTGTATGGAAAAGCTTGTCATCTTCCCGTGGAAATTGAGCACAAAGCATATTGGGCAGTAAAGGCGTGTAACTTTGATGCTACCAAGGTGGGAGAAGAAAGAAAACTTCAACTTCAAGAGCTTGAAGAGATTAAGCTAGAAGCATTTGAAAATTCAAGGATCTACAAGGAAAAGACCAAAAACTTCCATGACAAGCACATCTTGAAGAAAGACTTCCAAATTGGTGATAAGGTCTTATTGTATAAATCAAGACTCAAATTGATAAAAGGTAAGTTAAGGTCAAGGTGGGAAGGTCCATTTATTGTAACTAACATTTTTCCCTATGGAGTTGTTGAAATTAAAGATGAAGCTAACGGTTTTGTTTGGAAAGTCAATGGCCATCGGCTCAAAAAGTACTTTGAAGAATTAAAGGAGCTAGAGGTGGACGAAGTGAACATCAAAGACGCTATCTACCCAAATTAAGGGGAGTTTACTTTTCTTGCACTTATATTTCATTATATATATCATTTTCATGTTTCTAGAAGTAAATCTTTCTTTTTGAAATGAGTTATTGATAATAACTTCTTAGGTAAAATAGGATGAATAAATAGACATTGTAAATACCATGTTATTTCTTTTGGCACTTGTTCTCAGTGAGTAGGAATAAATGTATCTCTCTAGGTTGTCTTCATATCATTTTAGAGTCTCGTGAAAATAAATTAAATTTGGTTGTTGAAACTTAAGGTTTGAGCTAATGGATGAATTCTTGGATGCTTGAGTACTACTTGGCTATGGATTCTAAATTGATGACTTGTGATGAATTATTTGTACCTAGTGAGAATTAGCCCTATTTTTGTGACACACATATGTGATTGTACTCTAGAACTTGCTTAGGTTCTTTCAAAACCATATTTCTATGATTGAACCACATCTATAGAGGCTAATCACTTTGTTTTTCCTTTTCATATCAATTTTTGCGATACTCATTGTTGATACATGATCTATACTTCTGTTTCCTTCCCCTATATTTCTATTCATAACATCTTTTCTATGGACTTGGTTGTTTGAGATATTTCTTAATGTTATTTTGCCCGAGACGGACAAAAGATCAAGTGTGGGGGAGGTTTTAGTTGTTTGGATTTTTGAATAGAGCAGGTTTACTCAAGTGCAGAATTTCTCATGGAAATTGGTGGCAAGCAAGTTCGTACTGCTGTTTATCATTTGTGATTGTTGAGTTGTAGTGGGAAAATTTATCAACAGTTGGAAGCATTGAATCAAGTGGTGCATGAACTCTTTCGAGCATTGTATCAATTATGAGGACAATGGTGAAGTTTTGGCAACCTACAAGCAAACTGTGCCAAGTCTAAAGCCCAAATGAAACCTTATGCGTTGTGAAACTGCAAAGTGTTGAAAATCTGTTGAAGAACTGTTGTTGAATCTGTATTGGAAAAATTCAGTTGGAATGCTAGTAGGACTAAGATTGTGTTTCCATAAAAGCAGTTTTGTATCAACTTGAAACTGAATCTGGGCTTTCTAGGCTATGAATCAAGGAATTAAGTACATAAATGTATCAAAAAGAATTGAGTACATCCACTTGAAAATTCTGATACATTCACTCAAGAAGAGAGCCACCAACACTTGCGTGGAGCTGAAAATTGAAACAGAAACGGAAAAAAAGAAAAAAAAAGAGAATGTAAGTAGAAGTGTGCCAACTTGAAGGTGATGTGTATCAAGAGTGAGTTGCAAGAGTTGGTTAGTGAAGGTTACATGTGGAGCATCTAATTCCCTAATTGTTATTTGATGTCTCAAGTTTCTATGATACAAATTCTGGTCCGAAGTGTTTCCAAATGAAGTTTGGCTCCATTAGAAGTTTTCAGAGCAGAACAAAAAAAACACAGATGGGAAGCCGAATTGCAAGAAAAGACTGAACAAGAAGAAAAAGAAAACCTCACAGAGAAGTAGTTCTGGTCAGCAAGTCTCCAAATGAACAAGAATTAGCTGCAAACACAAATAGAAAATTAGCAGCTGACCACAAAAAAACAAAGAGAGAAAGAAAGAAAAAAAAAGGAAACAAGGTTGGCACGTAATAAATTCAATTAAGTTTGGCACAATAAACTCAGTTAAGTTTGGTTCAGCAGAATCAAAGGCAATGTCAAATCCTTACTCTACTACAATTCGGACTTCACTAGAGGATCATAAAAAAAAGGAAGCAGAAGAAACAAAAAAGAGAGAAGGAAACAAAGTGGCACGAAATTGCAGTTTTGGGCACAATGAAATCAGTGAAATTCTTCTCCTCCGAATCAAAACCTTGCTCCACCACAATTCTGACTTTACTAGAGGGTCATAAAAAAACAAAGAGAGAAAGAAAGAAAAAAAAAGAAGAGAGGGGAAACAAGGTTGGCACGCAAATACAGGGTTGGCACAATGAAATCAATGAAGTTCTCTTCATCCAAATCAAAAGCACTATCAAATTCTTTCTCCACCATAATTCTGATTTCACTAGAGGACTATAAAGAGGGCAAAGTGCATTGGAAATATTCTTGAGCATCCAAGTTTTTCACTTCATCAAATTTTCTATTTTCTTAACTTTTACTTCATTCTTACCATTTCATATGTCTTTAGCTTGTTTGAATAAACTTTTGTAGATGTGGATCCGAATCATGAATAATGGTGGAGAGTAGATAACAAGCAAGCCTATGGTAGTGCAAAAAGCATGTTGTGTTTGAGTGAGCTCCATTTTCATCATAAACTTAGAACTCAAGAAGAGAGCCACCAAAACATCCCTTGAAAGGCTTAGTGAGTTAAATTCATCTCAATGAATCATGAAGGATGAAAATGCTAAGTTGTTGATTTAAGGACGAGATACTAATCCATAGTGCTTAGATTTTTGAGAATTGACAACCTTAGGTGATTTCTTTTCAATTGCTTCTAACTATGTTTGGAAAGAATCTAAGGGATACAAATTTAGTAGTTTTCGTGAGACGCTTAAGTTTAAGTATGGGGGAGTTGATAAGTACTATTTTGTTGATCATTTCAGGCTCTAAAATCCATGTTTGACCCATATTTTACATTCTTAATCTTGAATTTACCCTAGGTTCTATGAATTAATTTTATTTTGGGCTTTATTGGAAATCTTTATACATTTGAAATATTTTGGCACTAAATTGTTAATCTACTTTTATAGGCTTGGAAGGATCATGGACCTAGGTCATGCTGGGTCAAACTTGAGTCAGAAGTGGATCCGGATCGAGTGATCAAGCATCAGACTAATATGGGCCGTCCGATTAAAAAATGGCTAGATCTGAGCCATCTGCGAACTTTTGATGCAATCCAAGCTAGGGTTAAAGCTAATCAAGCACTCAGGTCAAGATCTGAAGGTTTCATCCAAATCAGGGATCATTCAGTCGTTGGATCAATCTCAAAAGTATCTAGACCGTCCATTCAAAGATCGGGTAGATCTGAGCCATCCGTTGCAAATCAGGAAGATCCGAGTTACTGATAGGCAGATCCTGACCCTTGATCATGATCTGGAAGGTTTGGTTCAGATCTGAGGAGATCCGGCCATTGGATGGAGCAAGGAAGATCTCAGCCGTCCAATGCTAACAAATATAACAGCCTCTTCCCTGATCAGATCGGTCGTCGTGTCTTCGCCGCAGATTTTGAGTTTTTCATGTTCTTCACTGTCTTCTTCAAATTTTTCTCATCCGATCACGCGACCACATTGATTCTGAACTTGAGTGGAGTTCTAGATCGTCGGAACTACTTCTCTGTGAGGTTTTCAGATCAAACTTGTCGCTGAACAGAGCTAAGTGGGGGTTTCACCAGCTCTGCCATTCGCCTGATCGAATCACTCTTATGTGCCATTTTTCATCCACCTGAGCAAGTCGGAGGGTTCTCTGGATTGCTCTGATCGTTCCTATGTCATTACTGCAATCCCACACATTGAGTTTGAGGAGATCGGATGGATGTTTCAGCCCAGAGCAGAATTTGAGCTGAATTGATCGCGGAGTCGGAAATTTGATCGGTTGGTCAAGCTAGGGGGTTCGTAGCTGACTCTTGTGTGATAGCAAGAAGGATTTGTACTCAGGGAAGGGATCGATGATTAGATATTGAGCATTTTCATTTCTGAACAGCAGTGTTTTATTTCTGAAATTTGTATCAACTGAACATTAGTTTCTGAATTTTGTAGCTTGCTTGCATTCTGTTTGTTTTAAGTTTGATTCCTGAAGTTAAACACACCTTTTAGTGTGCTATTGTGCTTGAAATCAGTTTGTTTTACATCCATCTTGTTTCTGAATTTCAATCTTCATTTCTGCATATCAGTTTTTTGTTGCTGCATTTTGTATCAAGTGAATCTTCGGCATTGATTGGTATCAAGATTAAACACAACTTTTAGCGTACTATTGCATTTGATATCAGTTTGTTTCGCATTAGGTTGTTTCTGAATTTTAGATTCCATTTTTGCAATTAGGTTTATTGTTTCTGCATTAGTATCAATCGAAATTTCAGCACTGATTTGATACAGATTGCTTAGCATTTGGTTTGCTTTGAGTGGTAATTCCTGAAGTTGAACACAACTTATAGTGTACTATTGCATTTGATATCAGATTTGTTCTCCGGATTCGGCTAATTTTCATTGGTTAATTAAGTTCCCCATTGGTTGAGTTCATTAGTTGAAATTACCTAGTTTAAATTCGTCTAGTTAAGTTTCTTTCCTTTTCACTGTGATTTCATTCCTGATTGCAAACAAAACCCAAATCTTATTTGAAACCCAAAAATATTTGACGACACATAAATTCGAGCTTGAACCAAACATCCTGAACTAGTCCTAGGAAAAATACGACCTGTGACCCCTTTACTACATTGAAATTGTGAGCTAGGGTTTCCAGCAGTTGAAATATCTAAATTTGAGACCCACATTCGTGACATCTATCTTTGGGAGCCATCAGACGCCTCTATGCAGTCAAAGTTTCATCCAAACTCGCTATCTTCGCGAAGCTGATAAACACTCCTTCATGGGCGCCCTGGACCTTATTGGGCGCCTGATTCATTCAGGCACCTGGCATCCAGGGCTCCTGGCTTGATGGGGGCGCCCTAGTTTCAATGGGGGCACCCAGTAAGCTGTAATTCAGCTTCTTTGTGTTTGTTTGTCTGTTTTATCTTCAATTTTAGGTACCTGCATGATACACAAACACAAGACAAACAAGTATATACCCTTAGCCTTAAAGATTGGTTGTGGCTTTGGGTTTCGCGTGAAACTCTAAGTCGAACCGACGCATGTGTTCCCTTCCCGAGGAACGCGCCTTTCGCCTACTCCTCTCAGGAGAAGGTTGCCACCCGACCCATCCAGTTGGACTTTTGCCCAGCTTCACTCACCAGTACTTTTGCATAGCTTCACTCACTAGGATTTCGTGCCCAGTCTACGACCATGACTTATTGCCCAACCCTATGTCAGGACTTCGGTGCCCAACCCTCAGCCAGGACTTATTGCCCAATTCCTCGAATCAGGACTTCGTGCCCAACCCTCGGTCAAGTCTTCAGTGCCCAGCCCGCGTCCAGGACTTATTGCCCAATCCATGATCAGGACTTAGTGCCCAATTCTTCAAACCAGGACTTATTGCCTAGGTTAACTAGGACTTTTCTTCACTTTAATATGTATTTCTTTTCTCACCCTTACCTTGTCAATGTATCACTAACTTAAGCATATTGTTAAACATTGAAACACTAGAGGAGGACATCACTGATGCATCTTGCACCAACACTGACTAGTTTCCAGCGGATCTTCTTGGGTGATTTCTGGCCAACCGGTGTTAGGCTCACCTAAATTTCGCCCCTCGAGCGTCCTTCCTCCCGACTTCTCATACCTCAGACATCGTGTGCGTCCTTCTTGCTTCACTGATGTATTCTTCCGCAGAGCTCCGCGTCCCTCGGATGCACCGAGACCGTCGGCTCCCATTCCATGCTATCCTTCTCAATCGCCACGTCTTCCGCTCGACTTCCTGTGCTCCTTAGTTCCTGCACACTTAGACACATGGATTAAAAACACCAGGACCTAATTTGACTCGGTTGACCACATCAAAACCAATTTGGGGTACTTACAAAGTTAGCTTTGGCTAATCGCCCAATACATAATATAATTTAGGTAGGCAATGTTTATCAATTATATCTTATGTAACTCTTGTGATGAAAGCTATTTCTTCTTTTTCCCAACTTTTAGGATATGCTTCTAAGTTCTCAATCCAATTGAGGTATCTTACATAAGTCATACCCAAAATTCAATACTCGGGCATCACAATTGTCCAGTCCCACTCTACCAAGATAATTGAGTCACTTTGCTTTGACAAACCCAACTTCAATTGATCGAAGTAGTAGTAAGTACCAAACTTTGGTAGTCATATTGAGGTGACTTTGTGGGATCGTAGAGAGCAATTTGGGGGGGGGGGGGAGAGGGAGGGGTGAATATCGTGTTCGAAAATTTTGAATTTCAATCGAGTTTACGCAATAGAAAAGATAAGTGAAAAAATAATCACTAACACGTTCGTTTTTACTTGGTTCGAAGTTTGACGACTCATACTCCAACACCTATGGTCCTTGACCATTTACTTTGGGCAATTCTATATAGCACAAATGAGTACAAAAAATGTGATGTTAAGTACAAGAAAAAGAAATGAATACCGATAACTTTTTACTGAAATGTAAGAAGAAGTACGTCATTGTCGGAGAAGCGTTTCATCGTCTTTGTACTATTTTAGCACAACACACTTGAGCACAAATGATGTAAAAAGTTGATCTAGAAGTTTGTTGTTGAAACCCCTTATAAAGGGGGATACGGGTGCCCGAGTGCTAATAGCGGCGCCCCTATTGTTGCGATCCAACCACCTTTCAATTCGCTGCCTAGTCAAATCTTATCCTTCTCGGGCGGCTGAGACCAGAGAAGCTGCCAGTCCAATATAAAATTGTGCATCATCTCTCCTGTATGACGGACAATTTAGAAGATACATACAAGCTACGCAATATAAATATGACCTCAGACCTCCAAACAAGAGATATATCATAAAGAAATAAATGCATCACAGTACTAAAATCATAATACTCACCTGAGCTGCCCTCTAGGCAGGCGTGCCGTAAAACGATACACATGATGTCCAACAGAGGATTTAAAAATACAACACCACATCAAATGCAACACGATACAAGTCCACAACAAAAATAGACAATACAAACCAAAAAGTATTCTATAAAAGAAACAAAAATATGCGGAGCACCTAAAATTGGAGTCGTAGGGACCCGGGACAGGCAACTGGGCTTCCCTTGATGACCTATCAACCTAAAAATAAAAACATTGTGACGGGTGATGAGTCCAAGTGGACTTTGCAGGTATAGAGAAAGATACGCATAGTAGTATAAATAGTTGAACAAGGTATAAAAAGCAATAGGATACAGTCTCACAGGGAATATCAGAATATGGATAACTGAAAGTATCAAATGAATGTACATACCAGAAATCACCCTATCTAGAGTTATATAAGGCTCGTATCATATGAGAAGGTACCGAATCATCGAACCAAATACATAATATCTCTTGTATGTGCATGGCATACATATGTAGCAAACAAATGAAGCAATCGCAATCAAATGTACAATGAATCATATGCATATGATGTAATGACATGTCACTCCTAACGCTAGTCAAGCCACTGTGACATATTGTATGTATCGGCCGAGTGCGTAGAGCTGTGACACTGTATGCACTTTGCCATCACTACTCCTGATTGACCGAGTGGACAGGATGTTGGTGGAGCTATCGCTCTATCCCATGTACACATGTGGGAGATATCTCTCTCATCTCCTCTGGTCTATGGGAAGAGGAGGGATCCCTACATGTGACCACACTCCGAAACCACTACCCATTAGTGGCCGAGCGGAGTTGTACAAAACAAATGCACACATCCAATGGTATCCACTAACACATGAGTGGTCGTATGTGCATATCATGTAGCAGGCATTAGAGGTGTCAATTTGGGTAGGTCGGATTGGGTTGATTTTTTTTTTAAAAAAATACCCAACGCGAACCCGACCCGAACACGACTTTGACTTGAAATCTATAAACCCGAACCCAAACCCGTTCCCAGCCAACCCGCCAACCCGATTTAAAATTTTGAAAATATAAATTCAAAATACTTAATAATATTTTAATTTAAACCCATAATAACAAACCTTGTTTACATTATTAAATATGATAATTATATTAATTCATGACATAAATTTTAATTTTTAAGTTTAAATGTTTAATTATTTAAACATTAATTTTTGTTAATTATTAAAGAATGATTAACAAGGTTTTTCCAACCTTGGACGACCGGCCTGGCCCCATGGAAGTTTCCTACCTACCGCCAGGGTAAATTAGGAAGCGCTCGCAGTGGGCGGTCTAGAAGCCCAACGTCCCAGGGTTTGTGCCCCATTTGGAGGAAAAATTTCTGCAAATACATCGTAGCTAGGGATCGAACCGCGAATGCTTGGGATAGTAACTAGTCGCCCTACTGCTGCACCGTAGCCCTGGGGGCTAATTTTGTAATGATGCTGATTTCTAGATGTCATTAGAATTACAAACATCTTTGATCATTTAAATTTTAGAGCACAAGGAACCTAACGGCAGCTTGTTTCTGACAAGATTTGTGTCCATTCGGTTCCTTAAAGGCTAAAGCACATATAAATCATTAACATGAAGCTTTTCGAATGCTGGTGGGTTCAGCCATTCAGTAATAGAAGTCAACAAAAGTGGCTTGGCCTAGGAGGAGGAAGCAATACGAATAATCAAAATTGTATATGGATACCCCTGTGCCCTGCGACCCTACCACACTGCCACTTAAAAAAATACGGATGGGTTCAGGTGGGTTCGGGTTGATGGGTGACCTGATTTTTAGCTCGGGTCAACCTGGATCAACCCAAACCCAACTCAACCCAAAAAAAACATTTCGGGTTCAACACAATCTGACCCTAATCATAAAACCCCCAACCCTGACCCAATATTTTTCGTGTCAACTCGGGTTGGGTTATCGGGTCGTGTTCATTTTTAACACCCCTAGCAGTCATCAGGCTCAATCATAAGAGAGTCGCTGATCACCGGCATGCAATAATATAGGGATGGTGCATGACTCTAACACATGCAACCCCTACCAGGTCATCAATACATAACTCAACCTAACATGTACAGGTTGAACACATGTATTATAACCTAATCATCATTCATCTAGGTTCACATGCAAGTATAACTAGAATCAATCAACACGAACAAACAGTGGCATGCTACTATATCTACATACACATGCTCACATAAATGCTATACAGAATCAGATAACAATAATACGAGATTGTAGAGAAGGAAATTAGATCATATCCAAGATCAAACAACAAGTATCAAGAAGAATGACAATGGTAGAATAATTAATGTAAATATAACCTATTGCACATAAATAAACAACCATGCATAAGGATAAAGTTGATCTAATGAGACAAGCAAGAAGTACCCGCCTCTAAATGGAAGAACTCGTGTATGAAGGGGATCACCCGCTAAATAATTCACAACAATAATCACAATCAAGGCCTTATATCAAATGACATACTTAAATAGTTATTACAAAATGATATTAACTAGCTAATAAGCCCCTAAACCATATGAGGGTTAAGATAATTATTTCCTATTCATTTAATTACATCAACTTAAATGAAAGATTCCTAATTACCCTGCGTAATTAATGTTATGTGTTGGAAACGGATGGCTAGAGAGGGGGGGGTGAATATAGCCAATCTCTCCGACTTCAAATGTTGGATCGAGAAAACCGATAGAGGGGGGGGGTGAATATCGGAAAACTTTCGGATTTGAGTAAGAGTAGGTACGCAGCGGAAATTAAAAAACAAGACACAGAGACAGTCGATTTACTTGGTTCGGAGCCTGTGTCGACTCCAACTCCAAGGCCCACGGTCGTTGACCGTTTACTTTGGACAATTCTATATAGGCGCAAAAAGGTTTACAGAATTTAATTACAAAGATAAGTGCAGTAAATAAAAAGAACGCTCTTCTTTACCGACGTCCGGAGTAGATCAACTTTTTCAGAGCAGCGGGACGTCGTCGGCTCGAGTTGGAGAGTGTCCGGAGCAAGGCACGAGCGTAGAAGAGCTTTGAGGTGTTGAGAGAGTTGTTGTCCAGATGCCTTGGTCGAAGGCCCTTTATATAGGGTCTGGGGGCGCCCGGGACGTCAGGGGCGCCCCCCACGTAGCCTTTGATCCGCCAAAGTCTCGGTCGCGTCTGATCCTCTGGATCCGCTTTGACCGGGACGCCCGGATTGACCGGGTCAAACTTTATCCGCCTTGGCTTCGAGGGGTTCGGGTTCGATGTTGCGCATGGGGGCGCCCGGGACGCTGGGGACGCCCGGGAGTGCGGGGGCGCCCCGCCCAGCAGCTGTTCGAACCCTCTTTGCTTTGATTTGTTTTGTATGAACCTTGGGGGCGCCCGGGACACTCCGGGCGCCCTACTCAGCCTTGCCTCTCTCCTTTGAGGCTTTCTGAGTTGCAGACACACATTCCTTCGGTCCTGCATCCAGGGTTAGTCCAAAACACTATAATAATAGTTTATTAGATTTATACAGCCTTAGCTGTCTTGGTTCTGACTTTGGTCTCCAAAATGGAGCCCTAGGTCGAACCGATGCCTACTGTTCCCTCGACGTGGAACGCGTCCTCACCTACTCCTCTCGGGAGAAATTACCTGATGCCAACCACTCCTTTGGTTGGACTTTTGCCTGACGGTCCTTTATCAGGTCTTGTAAACTGGCAGTCCTTCGCCAGTTGCCTAGCAGTCCTTTGCTAGGGCTTCAGTCCCAGGCTGTCCTTTGCCTGGAGCCTAGCAGTCCTTCGCTAGGGCTTGATACTGGCAGTCCTTCGCCAGTTGCCTAGCAATCCTTCGCTAGGGCTTTCTTTCCTGGCATTCCTTTGCCAGTGCCTAGCAGTCCTTCGCTAGGGCTTTTCCTGCACACTAGATTAACTTGTTAGAAAACAAGAAAGACTTAACTTTTGACCTATGTTGCCATTATCAAAACACAGGTTTGACTTGAGTGCATTCTGCACCAACAATCTCCCCCTTTTTGATTTATGGCAACCCTAGTTCAAAACGTTAAGTTTAAGCAAAACATGAAAAAGTTTTAACTTTTGTTCCCTCCCCCTGGAAGGAATCACCCCCTAGATTTTTCAAAAATTCGTGGGGTTTTTTTAAAAAACTTTACTTGTACTTGAAAACTTTTTTGAGAATGTTAGCTTAAGTAAGAATTTCAGTTTTAATACAGTTTTGAAAAAACTTAAGCTTTTGAGTACTTAAAAAATTTTGACAAGCTTAAATAAGAACCTTTTGAAAGGCTAGAGTACTTAGGCAAAACTTTGAAAGCTTTAAGAACTTTTGAAACTAGAGTACTTAGGCAAAACATTGAAAGCTTTAAGAACTTTTGAAACTAGAGTACTTAGGCAAAACTTTGAAAGCTTTAAGAACTTTTGAAACTAGAGTACTTAGGCAAAATTTTGAAAGCTTTAAGAACTTTTGAAACTAGAGTACTTAGGTAAAATTTTGAAAGCTTTAAGAACTTAAGTACTTTAGTAAATTTTCAAAAAGTTTAAGCTTTTGAATAAAGGATAAGTAAAAAATTTTTTAAACCTTTTTGAATAAAGGAAAACTTTTTGAACCCTTTTTGAAAAAGTAAGATTAATTTTTCTTTTCTATCTCTCCCCCTTTGTCATATATCAAAATAAGATAAATATAGCAGAAATATGATTGCATAAAGGAAATAAATAAGATTTTGCTGTACTGAACCAATTCATAATTAGACTTAAATTAAATCAGTCAATTTTCTCTTGTAGGGACGTGTCTAACCCACTTAGCTACTTACTAACTGTTATAAACAGTAGTTTTTGCTAGGGTTAGTCAAGTTAAGTGTTTCTGTTCAAGTTAGATTTTCTAAACTTGACACTTAACTGGATTGCTGTTTAAGTTGTATTTAGTGCCCCAATTGCTGCAGATGCACTGACTTAAAGCATCTTGAATTAAGGCAAAGACCTAAGCATCTCAACCCTTTCTAGGTTATCAATCAAAAGTACCCTAAGGTGCTTGTGAGATGCTGGCTTCTAAGTCTATAGGTGCATGCAGTTCTAGGGTTAGAGCCTAGGCTAAATCCATTTTCGAAAAACACCTAGTTTTGAAAGGGGATTGTTTTGAAATAAAAAATAAAACTACTTCGAAAAATGAAAACTAATTTTGAAATTAAGTAAAATAGTTTTTCAAATTCTATTTTTAAATTTTTTTTAAATTAGTAGAAAAATCTATTCTACAGAGCACAATCCTAACTGAAAAGAGAACAAGTACTCATAACCTGGTCAACAAAAAATAAAGCAGGTAATCATGGTTCAAATACAGTCAAACAGTCAAACTCAAGTCAACCACAAGTCAACCCTACTGAGTAGGGGTAGTCAAATAGGTACAATGATAGGTAAATCTAAGACGAAGGACCGGGATGATCGGACGGGCCTGGCTGCCATGCATCAAATCGTGCCATCATCTCTATGTATCGTGCGTCAGCCACTTCTCGATCGGCCCGACGAGCTTCCATCTGCTCTAGGTGGTAGGCTTCGACCTCCTCTCGAAGACTCTGAACCTTTGTGTCTAAATATGTCACTCTCTGGTAGAGTGTCAGTGGAGCGGGCTCGTCGATGTGTGCTCGGGCTGCTGCAGCTACATCTCCAACGTCGACTTCGACCTCCTCGTCTGAGTCGATCGGAGCTCCGGCCTGCTGTCGTCGCCAACTAAGAACCCCGGTGGCCGACACCTCTAGACCCGCTAAGGAGAAGTTCCTAAATCCGATTTCGTCGAAGTCGGTCATAGTGGTTATTTCACCCAAGGTTACGTCACGACAGTGGTGATGAAGGAGGGACGTGATGATGTGACAGTATGGTGTGCGTACTCATCCCTGGGTCATGACACTGGACGAATGCAGAATGGTATGAAACATATGGAGTCCAATGTCTAGGTCAAGGTGATGGACTAGGGCATAAAGAAGGAAAGCATGAAAGGGTCGCATAGTCCCAAGGTCTCTGGTAGAGAGTGGTAAGATACAACGGACTAGAACGCTATACAGGGCATAGTTCTGGGCCTGAAGTTCAACAGCTTGGAAGCGTTTGTTTGCGGGGAGGTCTGCCCTAAAGAAATAGGAGTGAATAGTGTCTAGGGTAATGTCTGAGTACGGGGGATCAAATGGGGGGTTCCTAGGAGGATAGCAACAGAATGTGTACTGAGAGGGTCGCAGTCCTAGGAATCGGTTCAACAAAGTCGGGGTTATAGTCAAAGGAATCCCTTGGACAGTGGTGTGAAACATAAGATTATCTTGTCGAATTATGTTGTTGTAAAACTCTGTACATAGGGTTTCATTTATGGTATGTGTGCCGAAGACAAGATTATCCAATTGATAGAAATTGATGATGTTCATGGCGACAGGGCATGATTGGGTAAAAAAGTGCTTATTGAGATAACTCGTTTTAATAGGCTTGTAGATTGTTTGTGCAAACCTATTACATAACTCTAAGTTAGGAAATCTAGGGTCTGGACTAGGTTCGGCAACGGGGTTGGCCGGGTTTGGTCGGCGTCTTCTAAGTTAAGGAAATTAAAGGAAGAATAAAGATATTGCATGAGAAATTAAATTTAAATGCAATAAAAATAAATACTAATCATACCGAACGACTCGGGGAGGCATAGTTGATGATGAGGACTTGCAAGGTCTTCTTGAAGAGAAAGAAGTGAGGAAGAAGGTTGATTTTGGTGTGGGAAGTGAAGGAGGTTCGGGTGCCTTTTATAGGCAGACCCATGGGGGCGCCCAGGAGCTTCCGGGCGCCCTGGTCAGTAACTGCTGCTAAGGGCAGAAGCTTTTGGCTGCTGGGGGCGCCCGGGACAGCCCGGGCGCCCTCAACAGAGCGCTTTTGCAGCTTTTGCTGCGTTAGAGTTGATGGGGGCGCCCACGTGGTTCCCCCCCTGGTCAAAAGCACTGGCAGCTTTTTGACTAGGGAGTCAGAAAACGTATGGGAGGGGGCGCCCACGTGGTTCCGGGTGCCCTGAATAGGGTAGGTAAAGACAAATTTTTGTCTTGTCTACTTTTGACCATGGTTTGAATTGATTTGACGGTTTTGACTGTGGTTTGACTGCGTTAATCATGTTTTGACCTCGTTTACCTTGGTTTGACTATGTTGACCATGTTTTGACTGCTTTGATAATGGTTTGACAAATACAAGATTATCTCATCGTATAGGTATTAACAGAATTTCCAATTGAGTCTTAATCCTACTGTCTTACCCAGTCTAGGGTTTTCAATCACCTTAACCTTATAGGTTTTCATGAGACAGGTTTTGATAGTTAAGATTATTTTGTAAATTTTTGATTAATTTTGAAAATAATTAAATTTTGAAAACTTAATTAATTAATTTTGAAATTTTTTTGAAAAGATGTTTAACTCTACACTTAGCTGAAATTTTGTCTTAGATTCGAATTTGACAAAAATTAATTTGAATTTGAATTTCAAAAATTGACTTCCAGGTCTTGGCGAGGCACTAGGCCTTCTTTGGCCGAAGCCTTATGGGATCATCCACCCTTTCCTTGACAAAGCCTTTTAATGAAATTTCATTTTCAAAATTATTCTTTGAAAAATTTCTGGTCTAACTAGTTTGGATTTTGGATCGGTAGCTTCGGCTGGTTTCACCAGTCTAAAGAGACCAAGTAAACTTGATCTTATTAGAATTGGTTTCCCCAACGTACTATCATCTCACCTCCACCTAATACTATGTTTTCAAGTTTCAGTTAAGTTTGTTTGGTCCTTAACCTAGCCTAAGTCTAAGCATGGTAAATTACAGAAATTAAATAAACAGGCAAACAATCATATTGCAATTAAAAAAAAATTTATCTAATAATGAATATAGTTTTCAGTTTGGCTCCCCCTGGACTAAAGCCACGGTGATGGTTAGGCAAGATGTGAATCTTGTCCTTGGGGATCCAATACTGATTTGATCCAGTTGGTTTGTTCAGGTATAGTTTAGGTACCCATGCCTGAATTTTACCTCTGGACTGATTCAGTACAGCAAGGTATGATCTTTGCCGAGATTTGGTTCTATAGCCCAATCCGGATCGGTTTAGAACTAATTTCTGTTTTCCAAGGATCATGTCAAGACCTTTGGAACCAGATGTAAATCGTTCTAATGCTGATCTAAGATCCTTAACCTGAGTTTTCAGGGAGGAGTTTTCCTTTTCAAGTTTTTCAACTTGAGTAGGAGTTCCTTCCTGAACCTTCTCGGTTAAGGGTTTAGAGTCAGCTCCCTCTTTCAGGAGTTTTTCTTCCTGTCGGAGGGATTCGACTCGGAGTTTGGCTTTGGCCAAATCTCGAGAAAGAAATGAAATTAACTCACTTAATTGCAATCTATTAAAACCAGTTACCTTAATTTCTCCGTCTTCTGTGAAGGTCAGCTCGCCGTCCTCTTGTTCTGTTTCTGACTCAGTCTCGACTTTATCTGAGGTGGTCAGAGCTAGGAGATTGGACTGGGGTGCCTCTTCTTCTTCTTCTGAGGAAGACTCGTCCCATGTTGCTTGCAATGCCTTCTTCCTTCTCGTCTTTTTAGTCTCCTTTAGGTTAGGGCACTCTGACTTGTAGTGACCCTTTTTCTTGCACTCGTAGCAGGTTACATTGGGCTTGTTTGTGGGTTCAGCCGGTTTGTCCTTTCTTCGGCTGGTTTTCCGTTTGTTGGTTCGGTTCTTCAGTTCCTTGTAGTAGCTTCGAGCGAGCCGGACCAGCTTAGTTTGTTCTCCTTCTTCGTCTTCTGAGTCTGAGTCAGAGTTAGACTCGGGTTCAGGTTCAGGCTTCTTCTTTGTTGTCCTTCCAGTTTTACCTGCAACGAAAGCAATACCTTTCTCGACCATATTGGTGTTAGTTTGTTCGTGCAGTTCTAGTTCGGAAAACAATTCATTTAATTTTATTTTAGAACGATCTCTAGAGACCTTGTATGCATCTACCATAGATGCCCACAAGGTGTTTCTAGGGAAGGTGTTTAGAGCATACCTTATTAAGTCACGGTTTTCAACCTTGTGACCTATTGTGTGAAGACCGTTCATTACCTCTTGGATTCGTGCGTGGAGCTGGGCTGCTGTTTCGTTGTCGACCATCTTGATGGTGTAGAGTTTGTTTAGTAGCAGATCCCTCTTGCTGATCCGAGTATCTGAAGTCCCTTCGTGCAGCTCGATCAGTTTTGTCCACAGCTCCTTTGCACTGTTAAAGGGGCCCACGCGGTTCAGCTCCTCTTTCGTCAATCCGCATTGAAGAGTCTGAGTAGCTTTTGCGTCGGCTTCTATCTTTCGCTTTAGGGCGTTGTCCCATTCAGAGTAGTTCTGAGGAAGTCCTTCGGCATTTCGGGGGATCTCCAGACCGGACTGGATAATGATCCACATGTCCACCTGAGTTTTCAGGTGGACCTCCATACGGCTTTTCCAGTAGGAAAAGTCTTCTCCACTGAAGAGTGGAGGTCTGGCGGTGCTAAATCCCTCTTGCATGGCCATTTAGTCTGAAAAGGAAAACTAAAAGAAAAATGAATTTTCCAAGACTAGGTCTTGGATTAGTAGTGTAGGATAAATTAAATAACGAGGGGTGTTGCACCAACCTCGCTTAAAAAAAATCGAATAAAATATTTAACGAAAAATTCGTCAGAAAAAAAAATAGAAAAAAAAATCCGAAAAAAAAATTCAAACTGGTGGTTGCACCAGGTTCGAACTTCCCCGCTCTGATACCACTTGTTGGATCGAGAAAATCGATAGAGGGGGGGTGAATATCGAAAAACTTTCGGATTTGAGTAAGAGTAGGTACGCAGCGGAAATTAAAAAACAAGACACAGAGACAGTCGATTTACTTGGTTCGGAGCCTGTGTCGACTCCTACTCCAAGGCCCAAGGTCGTTGACCGTTTACTTTGGGCAATTCTATATAGGCGCAAAAAGGTTTACAGAATTTAATTACAAAGATAAGTGTAGTAAATAAAAAGAATGCTCTTCTTTACCGACGTCCGGAGTAGATCAACTTTTTCGGAGCAGCGGGACGTCGTCGGCTCGAGTTGGAGAGTGTCCGGAGCAAGGCACGAGCGTAGAAGAGCTTCGAGGCGTTGAGAGAGTTGTTGTCCAGAAGCCTTGGTCGAAGGCCCTTTATATAGGGCCTGGGGGTGCTCGGGACGTCGGGGGCGCCCCCACGTAGCCTTTGATCCGCCAAAGTCTCGGTCGCGTATGATCCTCTGGATCCGCTTTGACCGGGGCGCCCGGAGCTCTCGGGGCGCCCGGATTGACCGGGTCAAACTTTATCCGCCTTGGCTTCGAGGGGTTCGGGTTCGATGTTGCGCATGGGGGCGCCCGGGACGCTGGGGGCGCCCGGGAGCAGCGGGGGCGCCCGGGAGTGCGGGGGCGCCCCGCCCAGCAGCTGTTCGAACCCTCTTTGCTTTGATTTGTTTTGTATGAACCTTGGGGGCGCCCGGGACACTCCGGGCGCCCTACTCAGCCTTGCCTCTCTCTTTTGAGGCTTTCTGAACTGCAGACACACATTCCTTCGGTCCTGCATCCAGGGTTAGTCCAAAACACAATAATAATAGTTTATTAGATTTATACAACCTTAGCTGTCTTGGTTCTGACTTTGGTCTCCAAAATGGAGCCCTAGGTCGAACCGACGCCTACTGTTCCCTCGACGGGGAACGCGTCCTCACCTACTCCTCTCGAGAGAAATTACCTGATGCCAACCACTCCTTTGGTTAGACTTTTGCCTGACGGTCCTTTGTCAGGTCTTGTAAACTGGCAGTCCTTCGCCAGTTGCCTAGCAGTCCTTTGCTAAGGCTTCAGTCCCAGGCTGTCCTTTGCCTGGAGCCTAGCAGTCCTTCGCTAGGGCTTGATACTGGCAGTCCTTCGCCAGTTGCCTAGCAATCCTTCGCTAGGGCTTTCTTTCCTGGCATTCCTTTGCCAGTGCCTAGCAGTCCTTCGCTAGGGCTTTTCCTGCACACTAGATTAACTTGTTAGAAAACAAGAAAGACTTAACTTTTGACCTATGTTGCCATTATCAAATCATAGGTTTGACTTGAGTGCATTCTGCACCAACATCAAACACTTATCAAGATTTCTACACTCAACTTATCAGTAGCACAGCGGAAGAAGCAAAGGAAAACAAAGCAGTGTAGTAAACTAAAAACAGAGATGAAAGCAAACAAAGATAGCTACCAAGATCGCTAACAAGAGGGTTTACAAGGTTCGGGGATAACCTGCCCCTACTCCTTGGCGTGCCCTTAAGGTGGGCGATCCCTTGATCGTCGGCAGATCAAGCCCCGGTGTTCACCGGATATAACGCAACCTCCTTCTCGGTGGAGAAACCTCTCCACAGCGTTTCAAACAAGAATATAGATTTAAGCTTAATGAAACATAGAGAATACTCTTACTCAGCACCCAGCAAGGACAAGAGCACAGCGAGCTTATCCCGAGCTCCACCCAGCGACGATCTCACGCAAGGACTCCCTCCTTCGTGTCTTCTCACTGTTGGACTCCAAGCTCCTTATTCTTTCCTCCCAGCACTTACGTAAGAGTTGGTTGCTTCTCAATTGTGGTTGCTTGCTCAAAGTGATGAAGACTTCAGAAACACAGCAAGCAAGTTGTGGAGAAACACAAAGCGCAGCAAGAACTTCAGCAAGCTCAACACAGAAAAACTATCAAAGACTTCTCTACTTCAGCCGAAGTCGTCTTCTCCTTTTGTTTCTCCACCAAGCAACAGATGACACCATCCCTGCAGCTCCCAGCTGCTCATCTGCCAACGCCAGCTACCACTGAGCTATCCCTGGACTCCCTGAGCTTCCCTCAGCCAAGCTGCAGTCTCAGCTCCAGTCTGCAGCTTGACCGTTGCAACTTGAGATGGAAAAACGGACAAACTTGCTCCAAGGAAAGCTCTCCATTGACCCTCCTTGAGTGTTTGAATCCTCCCATGTCACCTGCAGCTTAATCAGACTGTTAGAGCAGCGTATCACACAGTAAATCAAGTATCAGATGTAAGTAGCAGCGAATCGGATACGTTCAGACGTGATCAGAGCGTCTGACAGTGCAATTTGAATTAAAGTGATCGGTCACCGGACCGATCAGAGCGCCTCCTGATCGGTCACAAGACCGATCAGGCTGGGTCCAGACCGATCAGGCTCCGTCCTGATCGGTCCCCAATGCTCGATTAGAAATCGCGATTTCTTTGGACTCTCCTGGATCGATCACCAGACCGATCCCAGATTGTGGATCGATCACCCGACCGATCCACCCCTTTAAAGGGCGATTTCTGAGCTTCACAGTCCAGACCTCCTGATCGGTCACCGGACCGATCAGGCAACCTCCTGATTGGTCACCAGACCGATCAGACCATGGCCATATCGATCAGGCTCCGTCCTGATCGATCATAGTGAGGAACCTGCAACGCTGGATCGTTCTTCAAAACGATCTGCATAGTGATCCTGATCGGTCACCAGACCGATCAGGAGCAGATCAGCAAGGAAACTCAACCTCACTGTTCGCTCCCTGATCGGTCACCAGACTGATCAGGAGCTAAGCAGTGGGTGAAACGCATACTCCCTGATCGGTCACCAGACCGATCAGTCATTGCTGGATCGGTCACCAGACCGATCCACGAAGGAGCACCGTGCCAACTCCCTGATCGATCACCGGACCGATCCAGGGACTCAAACTTAGCCCTCCAAGCTAAGTTTTCATCCACCTTAGCCCTCCATGCTAAGGATTTTTCACCTAACCCTCCAAGTTGAGAATTTGCACCTAACCCTCCAAGTTAGGACTTTTGACCTGGCCCTCCAAGCCAAGACTTTTCACCTAGCCCTCCAAGCTAGCACTTTTCACCCAACTCTTCCGGATTAGGACTTTCCAAACCTAGCCCTCCAAGCTAGGACCTGACCCTCCAAGCCAGGACTTTTTCACCTAATTCTCCAAGATGGGAATTTGCACCTAACCCTCCAAGTTAGGACTTTTCACCTAGCCCTCCAAGCTAGGACTTTTCACCCACCTCTTCCGAATTAGGACTTTTCACACACCTAGCCCTCCAAGCTAGGATTTTCAACACCTAACCCTCCAGGTTAGGATTTTCCATACCATCCCTGATCCCCGACCATGACTTAATCATAATCATCCACCTAAACCAAAATCGGTGTCAACACCAAAACAACAATCAGGGCCAGACTGCATCAACAATCTCCCCCTTTTTGTTGTTTGACAACCTGATTTTAAGTTTAGGGATTCTCAATCAAGTTTTTCAAATTTAGAATCATAGGGGAATCCAGATCCTCCCCCTACATTATGATCATCCTAAACTTAACCAACCAACACTCTCCCCCTTTGTCGAACACCGAAAAAGGGGCTAGAAGGGCTGTTAAGTTTAACGCAGACTCCCCCTCAACCCTAGGGGTATCCCAAAACAACAAAGATGTGATTGAAGTTTGATAAACATATGACATCATGTGAAAAGGATAGAGCAAGATATAGCAATCACATGCATCATACGAACACAAAGCATGGTAAAATAATCATGTGCATCAAGTAGACATGGCATTTAACAGCATAATCATGGCAATGTAGCAAGTATGCAAATAGTAGTCATCATAGCATCAACAAGAATCATACTAAAGTAGGATAAAAACGCAGCAAGAGCAGACATGGCAATTCATGAAATATCCAGATAAAACACACGATGCAATACATATGCATCACAGTCAAAGTACATGTGGCACAAGGCCACAATAGTCAAGTCAAGGGGCAGTCAGCTAAAACGTCACACAACTTAGTCAAATACACATATCAGCAGGAGAGACAACCAAACTCAACTATCAGCGGGGGGATCCTCATCGTGCACGAGATCGTCCATCGTGGTATCAGTAGGAGCAAAGGACCCTGGTGCAGTACTCGATAAAGGTGCACCTCCTGGAAATGTGTGGCTGCACCACTCATCATACCATGTCTGCTGGAGGGTACGGGTCCCTGAGACCTCGGTCTCTATCCTGGTTAGTCGGCAATCAACGGAGTGAAAGCCTGACCGAAACTCCTCGCGATTTGTCGCCTCCAACTGAATAAACTCCTGTAGCGTCTGATCCAGCTCTTAGATCTGCCAGCGCTGATCTGGATCCGGCTCGTCGTAGTCATCATCATCAGCAGCAGCAGCGGCTGGCGCCTGAACCTGTGGACCTCCCCTCGGTAACTCACCAAGAACCCTACCATCTTTCCAAACCAACATCCGATCGTGCCCCTGAACAATGATGCCGGACTTGGCGAATGCTCGTCGGCCAAGTCTGCAATCCTGTCGGACCATAGGCATCGTCCGACCCTTGGTGACATCAACACCAACTGACATGAGCCAGTCGGTGATGACGTGACCAAAAGGCATGTAGACCATGCGTCGGCTGGGCTCTCGATAAGATAAGATGGACTGGAAGATGCTCTCCATGATATCGAAGTCCAATCGGCGGTGCATGCCGTAGAGCATCAAACAGTGATAGGGTCGGATTTCAGTTAAAGGTTTGGAGGTGATTGGGAGGATACAGTTTGTGATAATCTTGAATAATATGTAGCTAGTGGGAGAAAGACGCAGTGCAGCAAAGGTAGGAAAGTCAGGGCCCAGCTCATCGAGACCGGCTGGGCGGGGATGACCAAAGAAATACTGATGGACAGAATCAAGGGTAACATTTGCAAATGGTGCTAGTAGAGGATTAGGAAGCTCAGGATAGATCGAATACATATTTGGTGATCGTCGACCACCCAGAAACTCGGCAAGTATGTCATAGGAAAAATTGAGAGTCCTTTTGGCGACTCGAGTAGTGAACTCGAAGCCGCCTTGAGGACCCTGCTGAAGATTATTGTAAAACTCCGAGACAAGGTCATAGTTGATGGTTCGCTCTAAGGAGAGGAGGAAACCAAGATTGTAATGCAGGACTATCTCCATGACCGATGGACAATACTCAGTCAGGAAGGGGACATCGATTGATCGACAGGGTAGCATTTTGAAAGTCTTTGACTGGAAGGCCTGTTCACAAGCCGCATTCGGGAATCGGGAGCTTGAAGAAGGCTGAGGACTTCTGGAGAGCGCAGGTGAAGAGGGGGCTTTTCCCCTCGAGCTGCCCTCAACAGCATCCTTCCCTTTAGAAGATTTTCTAGAGAATTGAAATGATCAAGACACAGAATTTAAACAAGAATTGATCATACACGGTTTGAATCAATCGAGCAAGGTTGACACGAACGTAGGTTGAATCACACAAAATCGAGAATTGATCATACACGGATAAGACCCAATCATAAGGTATACATTAGATCAAGATCAAAAGTAGGATAATAATGAGGTGAAAAATCGATTTGATCATTTGGTGAGAAAGTAAGGTCACGACAAATACAAGAGGGTCACGACACCACACCAATAATAAGCACCAAAACATGATTAGCTCCACAAAATAATTTATGAAATGATTTGTAAAGGAAGCTAAACCAAAAACTCACTTTGGTTCCTTTAGTAGAGTTCTTGAGTCGGAAAGGAAAAACACTTGCGCAGGAGAAGCCTCGGCGCAAGACAGAAACGCAGAAGACTCGGAGCAAATCGATAACTTGCAGAGAACAGGGGACGCCCGTAGAGACCTTCGCACACACTCGCTCGCACGGGAAGGGAGACGCAGGAACACACTTTCTCAAGATGAAGAGACGCAAGGGAGAGGTTTCGGCGCTAGGGTTCGGGAAAAGGGGTTTTTGCGAAGTTAATCGGTTAGTGGATGGGTCCACCAACCAGAATTTAATGCGTTTGAACGGATCACCGTTCGATCTGATCGCACCCAGACCGATCAGGCTATAGCCTGATCGGACTTAACCGAGCCTGATCGGTCAGGTGACCGATCAGGCAAGCTCCTGATCGATCGGTTGATCGATCAGGTAGAGATCAGTAGGCTCGGGAGGCTTACTGTGAGCCCCCTGATCGGTCTGTGGACCGGTCCCAGCAGGTTGCCAGATCGGTCCGGGGACCGATCCAGGCTGGCTCAGTAAGCTTGGTCAAAATTTTGGAAAGTCACTGCTTGCCTCACTGATCGGTCTGTGGACCGATCACCATAGGAAGGAGCTAGATCGGTCCGGGGACCGATCAGCCCTATGCCTGATCGGTCCAGTGACCAATCAGGGTTCCTGATACTCCCTGATACGAACTGAAATGTTCAGTTTCAGAATTTCTGAATCTTTCCAAGGAGATCTGGTGAAGTTTATCGAACATGGACATGATCTCATGACTAAAATTGATCCCTGAACAAGGATCAAGAGTCCTTATAGGTTCAACAATCACTTTGCTCCATCCAAATGGAGTCAAACTCAATCAACAATCATGCAAGCAAATTCAATCAAGTTTTGTTCCAAATTCAAGTTTCCAATCAAGTTTCCTTGATTGGAATGTCCAAGTATGATCATAGAGCCATATACACATGTGTTATGCAATGGTTTTCCCCATACATGGTCACCACAGTGATTATTATCTCATCAACTTAATTTCTCAAGGGATGCATTGACATTTTGAGAAATTTAGTTGATCCTAACATCTCACCCCATATCTAGCAAACAAAAACGTTATGGTAACCCTTATAGTTTTTGTGAGATGTCCCCAAAGTTACCCAAATGTTTCCCAACAATTTCGAAATAATCTTGAAGGGTTTGAAAGCATTTTGAAAATCATGAAGCGCGACACATTCCCAACTCCCGTCTTAGGAAACTAAACTCATTTTCGGGGAGTGGTTTAGTGAAAATGTCAGCTAGGTTTGACTTGGACTCTACATGTGAGAGTACAATATCTCCCCTAGCTACATGATCCCTAATGAAGTGGTGACGCACCTTAATATGTTTGGTCCTAGAATGATGGACTGGATTCTTAGTTAAGTTAATTGTGCTTATGTTATCACATAACACTTACACACCCTTGTAACTCAATCCATAGTCCTCTAAAGTATGTATCATCCACAACAATTATGATACACTCTCTCCCATGGTGATATATTCTGCCTTGGTCGTGGAGAGAGCAACACAATGTTGCTTCCGACTTGACCAACTCACTAAGGACGAACCTAAGAATTGGCAACCACCACTTGTGCTTTTCCGGTCCAACTTACATCCAGCGTAGTCGGAATCCGTATAGCCAATTAAATCAAATGATTCGGTACGGGGGTACCATAGACCAACTCCGATCGTGCCTTTGAGATATCTCAAAATTCGCTTAACAGCGATTAGGTGAGATTCCTTGGCATAAACTTGATACCTAGCGCACATACCCACAGCAAAAAGTATATCAGGTCGACTAGCTGTGAGGTATAGCAAACTACCTATCATGCTTCGATATTGAGTTAAATCAACGGGTTTACCACTCTCATCATTGTCTAATCTTGTGTTTGTAGCCATAGGAATGGTTACCTCTTTTGAATCACTCATATTGAATTTTTGAAGCATTTCTTGTGTGTATTTCGATTGGTGCACATGGATCCCATCGCGAGTTTGCTTGATTTCGAGTCCAAGGAAGAAAGTCAACTCTCCCACTAGACTCATTTCAAATTCACTCTCCATGTGTCCAATGAACTCATTTAAATAGCCCTTATTGTTTGAGCCACAAATTATGTCATCGACATATACTTGGGCTACAAAAATATTGTCACCATCTCTTCGTAGAAATGGTGTAGTGTCTATTTGGCCTCCAACGAAGCCCTTCTCAATTAAGAATGTCAACAACCGCTCATACCAATCCCGGGGTGCTTGTTTAAGGCCGTAAAGTGCCTTTTTGAGCTTGAACACGTGGTTTGGAAATTCGGTACTCTCAAACCCCAGTGGTTGTTTGACATATACCTCTTCCCTAATCAATCCATTTAGAAAGGCCGATTTGACATCCATTTGGTATAGCTTGAAGCCACGATGTGCTGCAAATGCAAGCATCAATCGGATGGATTCTAATCGTGCCACAGGAGCATAGGTCTCATCATAATCAAGGCCTTCAACTTGACTGTAGCCCTTGGCTACCAAGCGTGCCTTGTTTCTAATGATTTCTCCCTTATGGTTCAATTTATTCTTGAAGACCCATTTGGTTCCAATAATGGAGGTCTTCTTGGGTCTAGGGACTAAGTCCCAAACTTGACTTCTTTCGTATTGACCTAATTCATCTTGCATTGCAATGATCCAATCGGGATCATTTAATGCTTCATCAATTTTCCTAGGTTCAATTTATGAAATTAGGGCAACTTCATTAGCCTCATTCTGGAAGAATGATCTAGTTCTAACCCCCTGATGGATGTCTCCAACAATTTGGTCTTGGGGATGACTAGAGGCTAATCTAGTTTGCCTTGGTGTTGGTGGTACTTCTTGACTGGGTTCACCAGACATAAGTTCAGCCTCAGGATCCGGTTGATCTATGGGTGGTCTAGGTTCACCGTCATCAGACTCATCACCATCAACAACACTTGGAGTCTCATTCAAACTTAGTCTCCTAAGTTCAAGTTGGACTCCTTCTACATTTTCTGATTGGTCACTCGATTTTGGAATTTCTTCAAAGACCACATCAGAAGACTCTTCAACTAATCTAGACTTCTTGTTGTAGACTCGGTATGCTTTACTAACAAGGGAGTACCCGACTAGTATCTGTTAGTGATATGAGAGAAGTGTCCTAAGGCAATCGCCTTATGATTGTAAACATTTATTTTAATAAATGATAATTCACTATTTGAGTATACATGTCTGTGTATTTGATTGGGATCTTAAACTCATCTACTGAATGTCCGCAATACAACTCACAGCATAAGAGAATTTGTGATGGGATCACAACTTGTGATTATCTCTAAATGTGCAAATGTGAAGTATTGAAAATATCCCTAGTCGATGAATTGATAAAACGGACACTATCAATTCTGTTGAGACTAGCATGGGTTATTCTCTAATCAGCTGATTCTCACTGGCTGGTGATATTGGGATGTCCGGAGATAAACATGGATGCTAGTTAAGGGAACTAATTCATTGGAGTGACTAGCTGTAAAACTTCATATGGTAATCTACATAAATTTGTCAATGAAGTTCTTACTGCAGCTTAAGTGCGATATTCCATTGACTTGCGGTGTTCAAGTCATCTTGGTCATGGAGACTTATACTTTAACATCTTAAGCAAGCATCTCCAAGGAGGTGTGGACCCAGGATGATTGGGTAAAAGCCGAAGTGCCCGAAGATGTTTGAACAGCCTACAAAGGATTCACCACTCCTTGCGAGGAGATGTATACCCAGGCCTATCGTCGGATTGTTACTCAAAACCTCTGGCCAGAGTATATCATGTTTAGAGTGCGAGTCTCTTAAATACATGAGAGTAATTAGAAATCCAAAGGACGAGGAAGACACTACTTGGGCTAGGTGTGACATAGTCAGCCTAGTGGGGACTGACACCATTGACCGTGTCCTGAACCAAGTGGGTATAAGGTGGTGAAGGGAATGAGGCACGATTCATTAGAGCTGCTGAAGGGTTTCAGAATAATTTCTTCTGAGGTCAAACCGTTGATCTTTCGATTAATTGGGGATCATGATGTACTACTAGGTGCCACTCATGATCGTTCTATAAATGGTTGATTATAGACGGCCAACATAAATCGAAAGCCTATTTAGTCACACGCACTACGAGTAATCCGAGGGATTTAAAACGAGTTAAAAATTGGATTTTTCGATCAAGAGAAATAAGTCGAATCTGAGTTAATCAGAGGCGCAATGGAAGCTAAAAAGGGCGAAGTCTTTTGAAGGCTTTTTGGGCGAATTAAATGAGTTTAATTCGCGGCGGTTCGGATTGGTTTGGCCGGCCAAAGAGGGTGTCAAAACCCCCTTTGGTGGCTGGCCACAATAAGAGGAGAAAACCAATTAATTTTGGTTTAATTAATAAAATAAATCTAGTGCGATTTATTTTATAAATTATGGATAAATAAATTTGTATAGAGAAATTTATAGAAATTTATTCTTTTGTGGAAGATTAAAATAATCCATGAATTGGTTTATTTTAATTTTATAAAATCAATTATGAATTGATTTTTCCATAATAAGAAAGTTTATAAATTTCTTATAAAATTTATTCCATAAATTAAAGAGAAGAAGAATTAGTTTTATTATAAATTGGTTTATAATAAAGACTCGGTTTAAACGGAATAATTAATAAGAAAATTTATAAGATAAATTTCTTATAACTAATTCCGTTAATTCCGTTAATTCGGTTTAGAGGGAGACTTAGCAAAGGAGTTGCTACTATATAAAGGAACCAAAGGCTAGCCCTTATTACTAATTAACTTATCATAGAGTTCTCCCTCTCTCTCTTAATTTCTCCTCTTCTCCTTCCCTTCTCCCCACCTAGGGCCGGCGCCCTCTTGGCCAATTAGGGCCGGCGCCCTCTTGAGGACCTAGGGCCGAAGCTCCTCCCTCCCATGGGTGAGTTGCCGTGAGCTTCAACAAGAAGGAGAAACCAAACCAAGAAGTAGAAGAAGCGGATCTCATCTCCCTCTCTCTCGGAATTTGATTCCGTTAATTCTTGGTGGTTAGTTTTCCTTTCCTCTCTTGATTTTGTTTGTTGTGCCCATAGAGAATCTAGTAGTTCTCGTTGGCACAAAACTCGTGACTTTGCGAAGTCATCCCGAAGAGAACTCGGCGTGGACGCGAATAGAGGCGGAGCCTCCAAGGGACGCTACGGTTGGATCTCGTCCCTTTTCTTCGAGATACGCGAGGTATAAAAGTAAATTAGTTTACTTTTCCACAAAATTTTATTTTATGATTATGTCAACACACCATAGGGTTGCATGCTAGATACGAAGTTAAAATAATTTAGGAAATTATTTTATGCAAACTCTTCCGCTGCACGAAAAATTTTGAATTTTACGAACTCGTATCCTTGTCAACATGCACCCGGTCCCAACAGTGGTATCAGAGCCGGTTAGTGTTCGACATTATCATATAATTATTTTGCGGAACACTTTGTCATGATCTCAATTTCGGAAAAATTTTCAATTATGGAAACTTTCAAATTATAATAGATTTTAGATTTAGAAATTTCAAAGTTTGGAAATCTTCATGAAATTTCGCAAACGTTTGGAATTTTCTAGTTTCTAAAATTTTATGATAATTGTGAAAACATCCCATCTTTGGAAACTTTCCAAATTTTGGAAAATTTTCTATTTTAGAAATTTTCCAATTTTTGGAAATATGTAAGTTTCCTTTTACCAGAAACTTACAATTATTCTGAAAAATTAATTTTGAAATCTCGCAATTTTGGGCACTTTCTTTTGAGAAAGTCTAGACAAATTCATGGACAGTTAATTGACAATTAAATTTGAATTGGTTTTTAAATTGACAACAAAATTCTTTATTTTGGATTGAGCCTCGGGGAGCCGTCCAATTTAAAGTTAGTTGCTGTAATTTAATTTCCCAATTTTTAATTGAAATTGTCATGTTTGATTTGGATTGAGCCTCGGGAGCCGTCCAATTAGATTTACAACACATTACTTTTCTTTGGGTATCTGAGCCTCGGGGAGCCACCCTTAGAAAACAATTTGTTGTAATTAATTAAATCCATGAATAAAATATGTTGAAGAGGTGATGCTCTTACATATTGTTGTCTCCAAAATTAATTAGGAAAATAGTTTCCTATAGAGTATTCTTAAATAAGATTTTCATGAAAATAATATGTAGTTGAATTAAGGGATTTGTCTCTTAATTTAATAAGATTTGATTTAGAGAAATCAAAGTCTTGAACATATTATTTCCGAAATTAATTATGACAATTTAGGAAATTGTCTCCCAAAACAATTCCTTTAATAAAGTATGAAATTATAATTAGGAAATCCGGTTCCTAATTTAATTCATGAGACTTGATAAATTAAGTCACATCCATACTTTATTAAGGAAATCGTTAGTCATGACATAATTCTATGTCATGAATGTGCTTAGAAAAGATGAGACCCAAAAACCCCTTACAAAATATTAAGGCTAACACCTTCCATTAATATGGTTAGAACCGAAGTTTTGTTTCTCGATTGGGTTGATGGACACATCCATGCCTGACTTGAACCTCAACATGTTCAAACCATGGAATTAGTTTATGAATAATATAGTTCGAGTCAGAGGTCAATCATTAGTTTTGGTTGTTGGACACATCCAAGCCTGACTAAGCAGTTGAATGAGCTCCAACCATGTTAAAACTATTTCTTGATTAATGGGTCAGCCTTAAGCTTGGAGCATCGATTTGTTGTGCCACAGCCAAGGTCGATGTAAAGAGAGGTGCAGTTGGGTGCTATGTATAATGATACATACTTGTTAATGAGTTAACAACCCAATGATTTATGCAAACATTCAATTAGTTGATAGCATAAAGTGATAGTTACATATATGTGATGTGTAATCGGTAAAATTACCTACCTTCATAGCTAAGAAAAACTTGATGGCCACAGCCATGGTGGTTCTTATCTATGGTTGGATATCAACCTATTTGGAGATGTTCCTACGATCTCCCGAATTGATAATAAGGGTGATTCAATTCGTAAAATAAATAGGATTTAATTTATGTATGTTGATACATTATTTAATCAATCTTCTCACATAATCTCAATTTGTATTTCTAGGATAATCACTCGATCATGTCTACTCAAATAAACCTGCGTTCCATTTTGGACACCAATAAACTGACTGGGCCGAACTTCATGGACTGGCTTCGAAACCTGAGGATAGTCCTTAAGGCAGAAAAGCTTGCTTATGTCCTTGAAGAAGCACTTCCCAAAAGTCCTCCAGAAAATGCAACTCCGGACCAATTGTTGGCCCATCAGAAACATGTGATCGATTCTGAACTTGCGAGTTGCATCATGCTAGCCTCTATGGTACCTGAGTTGCAAAAGCAGCATGAGCATATGGATGCTTATACCATCATCTTTCATCTTCATGAGTTGTTTGAAGAGCAGGCGAGATCCGAAAGGTTCGAGGTCTCCAGACTCCTCTTCACCACTAAGATGCAGGAAGGCACTTCTGCTTCGCAGTTTGTGTTAAAGATGTTGGGGTACATTGAGCGACTGAATGCACTCGATTTTGCAATGGATCATGAACTAAGTATTGACTTAATTCTGAATTGTTTGCCCAAAAGTTATTCACAATTTGTGAAGAACTATCGGATGAACAAACTGGAGACTACCATTCCTGAGTTGATCAACCTGCTGAAGACTGTAGAGCCTTCTGTAAAGCCGGATCAAAAGGTGGTACTGTTAGTTGGTTCCTCGAAGAAAGGTTCTAAGAGGAAGGCCAAAGAACAGAATAAGGGAAAGAAGAAAAAGGCCAAAAAGACTGAAAAGAAACCAAAAGGCACTTGCCATCACTGTGGCAAGGAAGGTCACTGGCGAAGAAATTGCAAGATTTATCTTGAGTCCATGAAGAAGAAGGCATCCGATGCCCCATCCTCTTCAGGTATCTTCGTTATTGAATGTCACTCTATTTCCTCAAATACCTGGGTACTTGATACTGGGTGTGGCTCACATATATGTAATGACATACAGGGGCTAAGGAATAGAAGAAGACTCGTCAAGGGAGAAGCGAATTTGAGAGTTGGAAATGGAGCAAAGATTGCTGCTGTTGCCATCGGAACATATTTGCTAAAGCTCCCGACTGGACGTATCTTAGAATTGGATAATTGTTACTTTGTTCCTTCATTAATAAAGAACATTGTATCTATTTCATGTTTGAATGAAAAAGGTTATCATTTAACTTTTAGTAACAATTGTTGTTACATAACTTTAAATGGCATTCTTTATGGAAATGGAACTTTGCGCAATGGCATCTACACGTTAGATTTATCCAGTGACGTTTTCAATATCGAAGTTAGCAACAAACGTTCTCGAATAGATAATCAAATAGACTCCTACACGTGGCACTGTCGTCTTGGCCATATAAGTAAGAAACGCATGACCGAATTACACCGATGTGGAATTTTGGAATCATTTGAACCCGGTTCATTTGATACATGCGAATCGTGCTTGAAAGGCAAGATGACCAAATTACCCTTTCTCGGAAAAGGTAATCCAGTGGGAGAGTTGCTTGGTCTAATACATACCGATGTATGCGGACCAATGTCAACTCAAGCACAAGGAGGCTATAACTACTTCATCACCTTTATCGATGATCACTCACGATTCGGTTATGTGTTCTTGATGAAACACAAATCTGAAGCTTTTGATAAATTCAAAGAATTTAGAAATGAAGTAGAGAAACAACTTGGCAAAAGTATTAAAATACTTCGATCCGATCGGGGTGGAGAATACTTAAGTCAAGAGTTCCAAGATTATCTTAGGGACAATGGGATATTATCCCAATGGACTCCGCCGTATACACCACAACATAATGGTGTATCTGAGAGGCGAAACCGAACCTTGATGGATATGGTTAGGTCTATGATGAATCATGCAACTCTTCCAAAATCCTTTTGGGGTTATGCACTTAAGACAGCTATTTACTTGCTAAACAGAGTCCCGACCAAGGTAGTCTCTACTACTCCATATGAGATTTGGAATAGTAAGAAACCTCACTTAACTCACCTTAAGATATGGGGTTGTCCTGCTTATGTGAAGCGGGTTGTATCAGACAAATTGGATGCTAAGTCTGATAAATGTCTATTTATTGGATACCCTAAGGAAACGAAGGGTTACCAATTCTATCATCCCTTGGAACAAAAGGTGTTTGTTTCAAGGCATGCTGTATTTCTAGAAAAAGAATTTCTTTTACAAGAAAACAGTGGGAGTAGCATTGAGCTTGATGAAGTTCAAGAGACTCCAATAGACATTAAAGAGACACCTAGTCTAGACCCACAACCGATAATTCATAGTGATGAGCTATCAGTTGAACCTAAAACTACACCACCTCTTTGTAGGTCTGATAGGACACGCAACATTCCAGAGAGATACGGATTTCTCGTAAGTGAATCGAACGACGTGTTGCTCATTGGTGATGACGAACCTATCAGTTATGAAGATGTTCTGAAAAGTTCAGAAAGGGACAAATGGCTTGAGGCCATGAAGTCGGAAATGGATTCCATGTACCAAAACCAAGTATGGGACTTGGTTAACCCACCTGAAGGGATTAAACCCATAGGGTGCAAGTGGGTTTTCAAGAAGAAAACCGACATGGAAGGTAATGTTGTTACCTTTAAGGATAGATTAGTGGCAAAAGGATATCGTCAGAAACAAGGAATTGATTATGACGAAACCTATTCGCCAGTAGCTATGCTTAAATCCATTCGGATGCTCCTAGCCATAGCAGCTCATTATGATCATGAGATATGGCAAATGGATGTGAAAACAGCTTTCCCTAATGGAAACCTGCTTGAGGATGTATACATGATACAACCTGAAGGTTTCACATCGATTGATAAAACCAAAGTATGCAAGCTTCGACGATCCATATATGGACTGAAGCAAGCATCTAGGAGCTGGAACATCCGTTTTGATGAGACAATCAAAGAGTTTGATTTCTCACAAAATCTGACGAACCTTGTGTGTACAAGAAGGTTAGTGGGAGTGCAGTCGTATTCCTAGTATTATATGTCGATGACATCTTACTTATAGGAAACGATATATCAGTTTTACAGACAGTTAAAATTTGGTTGTCCAAAACTTTCTCCATGAAAGACCTGGGAGAAGCAACCTATATCCTTGGGATTAGGATCTATAGAGATAGATCAAAACAGTTGCTCGGTCTTTCGCAGTCTACATATATAGACCGAGTGCTAAAAAGGTTTAGCATGTCGGAATCCAAGAAAGGTTACCTTCCCATCAGGCATGGGATCAACCTTTCGAAGTCTATGTGTCCGCGCATAAATGACGAGAGGATTTGCATGAATAAGATTCCCTATGCATCCGCAATAAGATCTATCAAGTATGCTATGTTATGTACAAGGCCCGATGTATCATATGCTTTGAGTGTCACAAGCAGATACCAGTCGGATCCAGGAATGGATCATTGGGCGGCTGTCAAGACAATCCTTAAGTACTTAAGAAGAACTAAGGATGTGTTCCTAATATATGGAGAAGGAGATATGGTAATACGTGGGTATACAGATGCCAGTTTCCAGACAGATAAGGATGACTCCAAATCACAGTCTGGATACGTATTTACTTTGAATGGAGGCGCAGTAAGTTGGAAAAGTTCCAAACAAGACACCGTAGCGGATTCTACCACGGAAGCGGAATATATCGCAGCTTCGGAAGCAGCAAAGGAAGCAGTTTGAATCAAGAAGTTTGTCTCAGAACTTGGTGTGGTTCCAACCATTGATGAAGCAGTGCCGGTTTACTGCGACAACAATGGAGCTATTGCACAAGCGAAGGAACCAAGGTCTCATCAACGATCCAAACACGTGCTTCGCCGCTATCATCTGATTAGAGAGATTATAAGTAGGAATGACATACAAATTGAGAAAATTCCCACTGAAAGGAATTTAGCGGATCATTTAACTAAGGCCTTGCCTCAAAACAAGTTTGAGGGTCATGTTAGAGCCTGTGGTATTGGATACCGTAGCGATTGGCATTAGGCCAAGTGGGAGTTTGTTAGTGATATGAGAGAAGTGTCCTAAGGCAATCGCCTTATGATTGTAAACATTTATTTTAATAAATGATAATTCACTATTTGAGTATACATATCTGTGTATTTGATTGGGATCTTAAACTCATCTACTGAATGTCCGCAATACAACTCACAGCATAAGAGAATTTGTGATGGGATCACAACTTGTGATTATCTCTAAATGTGCAAATGTGAAGTATTGAAAATATCCCTAGTCGATGAATTGATAAAAACGGACACTATCAATTCTGTTGAGACTAGCATGGGTTATTCTCTAATCAGCTGATTCTCACTGGCTGGTGACATTGGGATGTCCGGAGATAAACATGGATGCTAGTTAAGGGAACTAGTTCATTGGAGTGACTAGCTGTAAAACTTCATATGGTAATCTACATAGATTTGTCAATGAAGTTCTTACTGCAGCTTAAGTGCGATATTCCTTTGACTTGCGGTGTTCAAGTCATCTTGGTCATGGAGACTTATACTTTAACATCTTAAGCAAGCATCTCCAAGGAGGTGTGGACCCAGGATGATTGGGTATAAGCTGAAGTGCCCGAAGATGTTTGAACAACCTACAAAGGATTCACCACTCCTTGCGAGGAGATGTATACCCAGGCCTATCGTTGGATTGTTACTCAAAACCTCTGGCCAGAGTATATCATGTTTAGAGTGCGAGTCTCTTAAATACATGAGAGTAATTAGAAATCCAAAGGACGAGGAAGACACTACTTGGGCTAGGTGTGACGTAGTCAGCCTAGTGGGGACTGACACCATTGACCGTGTCCTGAACCAAGTGGGTATAAGGTGGTGAAGGGAATGATGCACGATTCATTAGAGCTGCTGAAGGGTTTCAGAATAATTTCTTCTGAGGTCAAACCGTTGATCATTCGATTAATTGGGGATCATGATGTAATACTAGGTGCCACTCATGATCGTTCTATAATGGTTGATTATAGACGGCCAACATAAATCAAAGCCTATTTAGTCACACGCACTACGAGTAATCTGAGGGATTTAAAACGAGTTGAAAATTGAATTTTCCGATCAAGAGAAATAAGTCGAATCTGAGTTAATTAGAGGCGCAATGGAAGCTAAAAAGGGCGAAGTCTTTTGAAGGCTTTTTGGGCGAATTAAATGAGTTTAATTCGCGGCGGTTCGGGTTGTTTGGCCGACCAAAGAGGGTGTCAAAACCCCCTTTGGTGGCCGGCCACAATAAGAGGAGAAAACCAATTAATTTTGGTTTAATTAATAAAATAAATCTAGTGCGATTTATTTTATAAATTATGGATAAATAAATTTGTATAGAGAATTTATATAAATAAAATTTATAGAAATTTATTCTTTTATGGAAGATTAAAATAATCCATGAATTGGTTTATTTTAATTTTATAAAATCAATTATGAATTGATTTTTCCATAATAAGAAAGTTTATAAATTTCTTATAAATTTATTCTATAAATTAAAGAGAAGAAGAATTAGTTTTATATAAAT